>JBBPBQ010000004.1:46816866-46904008 GCA_037974755.1 Cicer yamashitae
AATAATAATAATAATAATAATAATAATAATAATAATAATAATAATAATAATAATAATAATAATAATAATAATAATAATAATAATAATAATAATAATAATAATAATAATACAAAGATATGTATATATGAAGATATCACTTTGTTCCTATGTACATAAATTTAAAAAGACAAATATATTATAAATATTGAAATTGTTAAATTGAATATTGAATATCATATATATATATATATATATATATGACTTAAATTACCATATTTATACTATTTTAGGTGGGAAAAATTGCTCCATGAATATCTTTATTATACGATTAAGATTTAATTTTATAAATAATTAATATTATTTGGAGAGTAGCACTCATGAATGACGTTGGGTAACTGTTTATGTTTTGAGTAAGAAATTCTGAGGATCTTATTGGAAAAGAAGCCAACATGGATCCATTCATGGGACAAACATGAAAGGGTTCCACTACATTACGCTGCATCAGTGGGTTATCTTGAAGGTGTTGATTTATTACTTGGCATATGTAAAAATTGCACTATTCAAAGGGACAAATATGGCTATTTCCCAATTCATCTAGCATCATATGGAGGACACGTGGGAGTAGTAAACAAGTTACTAGAATATTGTCCAGATCCAACAGAAATGCTTGACACGTGTCATGACCGAAATATTCTTCACATTGCTGCAAACTATGGAAAATATGAAGTGGTACAAAATATATTACAAAGCCAAATTCGTGGACATTATAAGATGATAAATCAAAAGGATAAAGAGGGAAATACACCTTTGCATTTGGCTGCAAGATCATGTCATCCCACAACTGTTTACTACTTAATTTGGAATGAAAGAGTGGATCTTAATGCTGTTAATCAAAACAATGAAACACCTCTTGATGTTGTTAGTGCACTTTATGAGGTGGATAAATCATCTTTGAGACAGGCAAGTAGTACTATCTCCTTACAAACTCACACAAAATAAATTATAAGTGTGGTATACATGGTTATTATCATATATACTATATCCTAATTTCACTAAAAATGTTTTATATTAACCAATTTAAAGATTGAAAATATTAAAAATGAAGTTGCGAATGTTAATTTTTTTTCTAGTTGATCCTTAAATTAATAACAACCTCGTTTAGCAACCTTTTAAATCGATTTGTTACATTGCATTTTTTATGATTTTTTTTTATAAACAAAATTGTTTTGGTCTTTAAACTGATGATAATATAATGAATTTTTTGTAGTGTATCTTATGAGTATTCTTAGGCATAAAAATAGATTTTTACGTTTTTTTTTATTTGTTTGAGGGAGATGAAATGACCATCTAAATTGTTCTTTTATAAGATTGTTTCTTATGTTTCGATTTTTATTTGTTTTTTAAAAAGTAAATATTTGTGGTTCAATTGAGGCACCACGAAAAATAAATTAAAATTTTTAGTTAAGTTTTATTATTTTTAAAATGAAGTAAAAAATCTTAAGTCTTATATTACATCTTTTAACCAATGTTTTAAGAATACAACCATATGATTTAATTTGTTGAATACTTGAATCAATCAATCAATCTGTCGGATGATTCAAGTTGATTAATTTTAAATTAATATTAGAATATAATCAAATTCAATAGAACAATATTGAATCGTAGTTTAAGTTAGTTCTTTTTATTTTTTTTAAAAACATTATTAATGTTTATGCATTTAGTAATCATCTGATTAATTTATAGTTTAACCAATTAAGCTCATTGAACCATAACTTAAAGATCTTACTAATTTGATCTTCAATGCGATTTTTAATTCATTTCTTAGAATTCACATTAAACAACTTAATCACTCAAATTAATTTCGTGCATTAAAGATGCTCTTAGATTGTCTTTTTTACTTCTAACAAATTAAATTTAACACATCACTCTTGACTCTTTTCTTCTACAACCTTTTTAAAAAAATTAGAAAGTTAAAATAAAATTGTCAACATAAATTAAAGAAAAACAAATATGATTATATTTTTATTTTATATTACATCATCATCGTTATTGCTATAAAAAAATTGCACCGTCTTAATTTATGTCTTCTTTTGTGTAACAATGTTTGCAGCATCTTACATGGACAGCACTAAAATCAGCTGGTGCAAAACAAAGTCCTAGAAATCCAAGTAAATCAAACTCACAAAAAACAGAAGAGAATAATCAAAAGATCAAAACAGAACAAAAACAGAGTAATGAAAAAGAAAAAGCATCTGAAAGATATAAAGACAGAATAGAAAACCTCACAGTGGTTTCAACGCTTATAGTCACAGCATCAGTAGCAGCATGTTTAGCAGTTCCAGGTGAGTAGGGGTGAAGGGTACCCCTTTTTTTCTTCTACTTTTGAATAAGTTTGGACACTTTTTATATTTATTCATTCTAATAATATATTTTTAGCAAACTCAAACAAATTTATTTGTTAAAAATTAAAAATTATTATTTGATTGATAAATTTATTTTATGATAATCGTTTTAGCCTCTATAGTAACTAAAAGGAAAATTTTGTCAATAATAAAAATTGTCAAATCTCAGAAGCATAATAAACAGTAAAATTTCTTGTAAATAAAAAATTGCTTACTTTAAAAAAACATTGCAAATTTGTTAAGTTCAACATTAATCATAGATGATAGATTTTAAGCGAAATCAAACTAACTTTCATAAATAATTTGTTTTATTGTATTTCATTTGTGATGTTTTAATTTACATGTTATATATGTGAAAATTATTATAATTTATTACTTATTTGTTAAGTTAAATATTTTAGTTTTAAAAAAATATTCTTTATATTTGACCCTCTCATACATACTTTATTCAGTTTTAAAAAAACTTATTAGTTATTAGTTTTAAAAAAATTTATTACTTATTAGTTTTAAAAAAATATTCTTTATATTTGAATTTGAAAGCTTTGAAACTGCAGGTGAGGCAGAAGGAAAAGCAAATAACTTATATCATGCAATGTTCCAATTTTTCATTATATTCATCACAGTATCATTATTCAGTTCAATAAGTGCTACTATCATACTATTTTGGGCAACACTTGGATTAACTGAATTATTAACTTTCTCTATCAAAATAGTAATGCCACTTCTTGGTATTGCTCTAATCTCACTTTCTTTGGCATTCATGGCTGGTATATACACAGTTATTAGTAAATTAAGTTGGTTGGCCAATGTGTTTTTGGTTATGACTTTGATTTTTGTTGTGGTTGTGATTTTGTTGTATGTGTTGCTTTTCCTTCCATCATCATCGACCAACAAGTTCTTGAGATACATTTCTCATTACCCTTATCTTTTTTTAGCATCACGTACTGAATCTAAAACTTATCAAGGTGTTAAATCCTTGGTGGTAGTGTAACTTAATATTTTACATTTTAGCTAAGTGGGGATTCATTTGTTCACTATATAAAATAAACCCCACTTAATTACATGTATGTTTCCCTATTTTTGTAAGTGTGTGAGATATGTATGTACCTCTTGTGACCAATAAATGTCAATCAATATTTAAAGAAGATTCTAAATTAAATATATGCAGTGCAAAAGATTCGTGTGTGAGTATCGTAACTTTGAGAATATTATGTTAGATTTTTAAAGATAAAGAAAAGAGAAATCAAATATTTTTATACTTTTTCTGTTGAAAATTCTAAATTATAACAAAAAAGATAAATAACTATAAAAAGCATTTTTTTAAATTTAAACAAACGAGTTTGGTCACTTATTTAGTTTTTTGTTTTTTTCAGTTTTATCTTTCACTTAAATTATTTTAGTTAAAATCTATCTTACTTTAGTTAATCAAATTGCTAAAATTTTAAAAAAATTATAATTACTATATACTGTATAAAGGGATACCAAGTTTTTGGTAACTTTATATTCTCAAAAAAATTATCTTTCATTTATATTTTTTTGTTAAGTGTAAAAAATTGTGTTGTTTTTGAGTTTCAGAAAATTGTTTAAAAATCACAATTTATGTCACCGAAGATATTACTCGGTTGAGTCGCGAACTAGGTCACTCTCTTTAAGACATTTCGCAGTACTGCCCAAATTGTGCAAGGCAGACTATCAATCACGAAGTTCCCAGGATAAAATAGCTCAGATTCACTGTATCAGAATTCTACTGCACCGTAGAAATCCGTTCTAGAATTACACCCTCAACATGGCGGTTAAAGCCACTTTCAATATGACGATTAAAGTCACTCGCAATAGGGTACTATGACCACACATAAATCAAAAGGACTACAGTACAAAAAACCGCTCATAGTGGTATTAGAACCTAGGACCACTAGAAATCGATAGAACTACGGCATAACAACCGCTCTAAAAGCGAAGGGATTACGGCATTAAAACCGCTCTAAAAACGAAGGGACTACGACATAACAAACGCTCTAAATATTGAAGGGACTACGACATAACAACCGCTCTAAAAATCAAAGGGACAGAAAGAAAGGGGAGAAGTGGCTCAAAAAATAGGCGAGCAAAATAAAAAAGAGAGAAAAGAGAAAGTTGGGAAATGCATCCAACTTTGGTATGCTTTTTACAATAGTTTGAAACTCATTATTAGTGATGGAAGCAAACTCACATATGATTTCTAACCAATGTGGGACTTTAGCATATTAAGAGTTGAAAACTACTCAAAATATGAGAGTTTTCCAATGTGGGACTTTAAAAACTTTCTTTCCAATGTGGGACTTGAATTTTAAAAAACATGTTTCTTTCCACTTGAATTTACAAAAACAAATTCTTTCCAATGTGGGACGTCAACAAATTCACATAATAACATACTCTATGTTCCAACAATCCCCCACTTGAATTTAAAAAAGTGCTGAAATAGCGTCAAACGCTTCTATAAGATCGTGCATAAACAAAGGTGTCTCTTGACTTGAACTTTTGCATAGTAAGTAAGATTCAGATTCAACAAGAGTGACTTGTAGTCTTGAACTCTATCTCTGACATCAAATCCACACACAACCTTTTTCAATGGGTGTATTCTAAAAAGTCTGTGCATTAATGGTCCTGCACGTCTATCCAGTATAGTGAACGCTCTAGGAATTCTGTCTCAAAATTTCATAGAAAGCGGCCCCACTTCACATTCACATAGGTGAGTCTATCAAGAGTACTTTTGTAGCTAGGTACTCCACTCCATATAGAGTATAGATCTCATTAAGAGTTTCTATTACCTCATCCTATCATCGCTTCAGGAATCATGTTTCTCTGATTTATAATAGCATGTTCATCTCATATCACTTCACAACTTGTTATTACCCATTGAACCTAATTCTTGGGATCTCTAGTCTTTTAGGTCGGGTTACCATCATGAGTGACTCTATAGGCATTAGTCTCATCCTTTTGGATGTATTTAGGACTTTCTCTCTAGCTAATCCTTTCGTCAAAGAATCTGCCAAATTTTCACCAGTGAGTACATGATCCACTATAACAACTCCTTTAGAAAGTAACTCTCTAACAGCGTTGTGCTTACGAAGAATTTGTTGTCTCTTATCGTTGTAATAATGAATCTCAATCTTCGCAATAGCCGCGGTTCTATCGCAGTGGATCAACACATCTGTCATAGGTTTTTTCCATAAAAGGATCTCAACTAGCAAGCATCTCAATCAGCTCGCTTCTTCACTAGTAGTAGCTAGTGCTATCATTTCAGACTCGATAGTGGACTGAGCCAATATCGCCTGTTCTTCGATTTTCAAGATACAACACCACCGACTATACTGAAAATATAGTCATTGGTTGCTTTGTAGTCATCTGATAAAATGTTCCAATCAGCAACACTGTATCCTTCAAGGACGGCATGAAATCTTCGATAATGTAATCCAAGACTCATGGTCCTTTTTAGGTATCTCATGACTCTTTCGATAGCGTGCCAATGCTCCACACTAGGTCTACTAGTAAACCAGCACAACAATCCCACGATGTAGTCAATGTCGGGTCTAGTACAATCAGTGGCATACCTGAGGCTGCCAATGATGCTCGCATAATCAATTTGTCTAACACCTTCACCAGTGTTCTTGAAAAGTTTTACACTTAGATCATATGGTGTGCAAGCAGGTTTACAATCAAATTATTTATATTTCTTTAGGATTTTCTCAACATAGTGAGACTGATCCAAAGAAATTTCGTTTTCTGACCTAGTAATCTTGATTTTAAGGATTACATTCTCTTCTCTGAGGTCTTTCACATCAAAGTTATTACACAACAATGATTTCACAATATTTACAGCATGAATGTTTGATCCAAATATGAGTAACTCGTCTACATAGAGACATATGATAGTGCAAATGTCATTTTCATATTTATAAAAAATACATTTGTCACTTTCATTCACTTTAAACTCATTCGATATAATCAAGTTATCAAACTTTTCATGTCATTTCTTAGGAGCTTGTTTAAGACCATACAGAGACTTATCTAACTTACAGACCTTGTCTTCTTGTCCATGAATTACAAAACCTTCAGGTTGTTCCATATAGATTTCTTCTTCCAAGTCACCATTTAAAAAAGTTGTCTTAACATCCATCTGGTGTATCACCCGGTTATGAATAGCCGCAAGTTATATGAGCACCTTAATGGATGTTATTCTAGTGATTGGTGAAAAAGTGTCGAAGAAATCTATATTTTCTCTTTGTCTAAAACCTTTGGCTACAAGGCGTGCCTTGTATTTATCAATAGTTTCATCGGGTTTTAGTTTCTTTTTCAATATTTATTTACAACCTGTTGATTTGCAACCATGAGGCAAGTCTACAAAATGTCATTTCATGTTAGACTCTAGAGAATCCATTTCATCATTTATTGCTTCGTGCAATAAATCTGCATCCAAAGATGACAAAGCTTCTTAAAGATTTGCAAGATCCTCTTCTAAATTATAGGCCATATATTCAAGTTCATAATCTTTAGAAACTCTTACTCTCTTACTCCTTCGAGTTTCTGTTTCGCCTTGTTTGTTGCTTTCAGTGCTTCTTGTCACAGGAACTTGACTAGGTTCGCTGCCCCCACTATTTCTCGATTTGAAAGGGAATTTATTTTCATAGAAGTCAACATCATTTGATTCTATGATCACTTTCCTATTTAGGTCATAAAACCTATACGCTTTACTGTTTACTGCATACCCAATGAATACACATTCATAGGCTCTACTAGCGAGTTTAATTCGCTTGGGGTCGGGGATTTTTACATAAGCCAAACAGCCCCATGTTCAAAGATAAGACAAGTTGGATCGTCTTTTCTTCATTATCTCATAAGGAGATATTTTCTTTTTATATTTATGAACTCTATTCAAAACATAACAAATAAGCAATATATTTTTCGCACACCAATAAGATGCAACACTTAGTTAAGCATACAAGCAACAACTAATTCAATAAGAGTTCTATTCTTTCTTACAACATTACCATTCACTTCAAGTGATTATGGTGCAGTTGTTTCAAGTATAATTCCAGACTATTTATAAAATTCATTAAATAAACTAGAATCATACTTAGAACCTCTTAATCTTTCTACTAAATTGATTTCCAATTTCAGTTACAAAGATCCTTAACATGTCAAGCGTTTCACTTTTATTTTTCAATTGATATACAAAAGTATAGTCAAAGCAATCATCAATAAAAGTAATGAAATAACGTTTTTCATTTCTTGTTAACGTCCCATCAAGTTCACATATATCGGAGTGTAATAAATCTTAAGACTCAGATTCTCTAACTACAAATTTATGTGAACTCTTTTTTTATTTTAGCTTAACTACAAAAATCATATTTTTCAAAATCATTCATAGATAACTTTGGAATTAAACCTAAGTTACTTAAGTTTGAAATCAAATGTGTTCACATCACATAGTCTAGCATGTCAAAAATTAAAATCATACAACATGTAAGCAGAAGGAGACATTTTATTGATTTCAATATTCAAACAAGAGACATATTAAATTTCAACATTTAATTTAAATATGTCATGAGTGACGTATCTTAATAGATGATCTCATGAGTTATCTTTAGAATTTTACGGGAGTGAGCCTCCACGGGTTTGTCATCAGTCATCTCGTATTTGAGATAGCAGCTCACAACATACCTTTTTTTCTTCAGAGCATTCCAAACATCTCTATCAATATTGCTGGAATTGTAGTAGTCATACAGATCATCAACAAGTCCATTAAGAATATAATTCTTATCATTATTCTCCCATAGGTTAATTCTCTAGCTTTCTTATCCTTTTTTGTTTGCCTCAAACTGAAACAGTTTATTGAAATCAGAGGCAACATAACCAAATCCAGTAATCTCTTCAGTTGACATGGCAGAAAGAAACGTCTTAAAATTGTTGTTTTTGAGTTTCAGAAAACTGTTTAAAAATTACAATTTATGCCACCGAAGATATTACTAGCTTGAGTCGCGGACTAGGTTGCTCTCTTTAAGACGTTTCGCGGCACTGCCCAAATTGTGCAAGGCATACTATCAACCACGAAGTCCCCAAGATAAAACAGCTCAGATTCACTGTATCAGAATTCTACTGCACCGTAGAAATCCGTTATAGAATTACTCTCTCAATATGGCGGTTAAAGTCACTCTCAATATGACGATTAAAGTCACTCGCAATATGGTACTATGACCACTCATAAATCAAAAGGACTACGACACAAAAAACCGTTCATAGTGGTATTAGAACCTAGGACCACTAGAAATTGATGGAAATACGGCATAACAACCGCTTTAAAAGCGAAGGGACTACGGCATAAAAACCGCTCTAAAAACGAAGGGACGACATAACAACCGCTCTAAAAACAAAGGGACTACGGCATAAAAACCACTCTAAAAACAAAGGGACTACAGCATAACAACCACTCTAAAAATCAAAAGGACTACGGCATAACAACCGCTCTAAAAATCAAAGGGACAGAGAGAAAGGGGAGAAGTGGCTCAAAAAATAGGCAAGCAGAATAAAAAAGAGAGAAAAGAGAAAGTTGGGAAAGGCATCCAACTTTGGTGTGCTTTTCGCAATAGTTTGAAACTCATTATATATATAGTGATGGAAGCAAACTCACATATGATTTCTAACCAATGTGGGACTTTAGCATATTAAGAGTTGAAAACTACTCAAAATATGAGAGTTTTTCAATGTGGGACTTCAAAAAATTTCTTTCCAATGTGGGACTTGAATTTTAAAAAACATGTTTCTTTTAATTTGAATTTACAAAAACAAATTCTTTTCAACGTGGGACGTCAACAAATTTTTTAAATTCACATAATAACATACTCTATGTTCCAACAAATTGTGACTCAATTCATTTCTTTCGTGAGTACTCAAAGTTAAGTTAGTGACAACTCTTTTTATTTTGTTCAACGATTTTAACTTTGTTTTTATTCAAACGACAGTGATATTCTAAAAAGTTCGAAAAGGAAATTATTAAAAGACGTTCACCAAAGTCTAAAATTGTTGTTCATCAGTAATCTAGACAAATGTGATGTTTGGTTGAAGTCTTGATGGGTAACAGTGGCTGAAGGTACATGGAAATTGATTTGTCCCATTGAAAATCCTCTCAATTTTTTTCAGGTGGAATCTCAACAATTTATCATGAAAGAGAACAGGAGAGTTAAAATTTAAAGAAAAGTGGATGACATATTCTAGTGGTGGAGATTGAAAATGGAGGAAAATCAAATGAAAAGAGCAATGGAGATGATCTTAATTAATCCGTAGTGATGAACTTATAGACTAATGTTACCTAGTGATACTCACTTAAAGGTATCTTTATATTTCATTCTTAATTAAACTCGTAATACTAACTATATAAATATTTAGATTTAATTACAGTTTTAACCTTTTCAATTTCTCAATTGTCGATTTTGGTCATCTAGTTTTATATTAGTTATTTTGACTCCTCACATTTATTCATTTTTTGATTTGTAGTCTTTCATTTGTTTTTCTCAATTTTTTTTAATATGACATGATAGTGTAGACTTTTTAATGAATTGGCATGACATGATGAAAATTATTTTGATTAAATTAAACAAAATTATATTTACTTAAGTATTGAATAAATTAAAATTAGAATCCTTAATTTCAGTCTTAGTTTGTTTTCCATCTATTTAATTTTTACAAATTCTTCAGCTACTTCCGCCGCACACTATTGTTATTCACTGCACTTCTATTTCTAACTTCCATTTCCAACTCTAATTTTGGTTTGTTTTTTTAATTAAATAAATATAATTTTGTTTGATTTAATTAATTAAAATAAAAATTTCATCGTATCATTATAAAGTCCACATGGCATCATGTCAACATGACATGCAACATCAACAAAAAATTAGAAAAAACAAGAGGGGGCTGCAAAATCAGAAATATGGTAAATATGAGGAATTAAAATTGTTTGTTTTAAACTAAAAGACCAAAGTTGCACAATTGAAAAATTAAAGAGTCAAAACTACAATTAAATCTTATATAAAATATGAGCTAATGTGATGGTTGTTTGGTCTAACGCTAATTGAAATCGATTTTTTTTTTTTAAATTTAAAATAAATAGTATCACTCACCTCTCCTTTTGAATGAATAGTTGCAAAATTGTAACTATAAAATGACATAGAATAAAAAGAAATATAATCGTACTATTGATTTTCTCATAGTTAGTATCTTCATCGTCAAAGATAAAAATAAGAAAAAGAAAATAAAGAGATATGAAAACAATTGTAAAAAACCAATAACACCTAAAAAAAATACATCACTATAAATTCAAGTTTATTTTCTTACTCTTATAAAAGATTATAGAAAATTCATGATTTAGTGACAATCACACCGTCAAAATCCTGAATTGGAATTTTCTAACATCTTATTCATTATATTTTCATAGTTTGAAGATGTTTTGCTACTTATTTACTGTAATTTTATAGTATTTTTTGCTACTACTCAATCCTTATACCTTTTAAACCGGATCTTGAATATTGAGCAAATTTTTGTTTTTTTTAAGTAAAAAAATATTGATCGTGATTAACATTTGTGGAGGTGACAAACTTAATGATAGTATACTGAGGCTAATGAGCCCTTTTTATCTTTTCATGTTAATTGTGTCGCACGTGAAGTATTATGGATGTTTCTTTTACTCAATAAGTGAATTATAATTAAAATATTAATATTCTTTTACTCATTATATTTACATTACTTACATCGATATTCCCATAAATATTTTCCAATTATTTTAGAATTTTATATATTTAACTCATTTATATGTTTTCCATGTATATAATTATCACTAAACTAATTTCTCCCCGTTTGCACGGGTATATATATTAGTTATATATGTTATATTATATGTTAACCAAATAAAAGTAAAACTATGGGTTCTGAATCTTTTAGCAAACTTCTTTAGTCGTCCTAATTAAGAAAAGCAGAATATATACCTTTTATTGAGAATAGAGAAAAGAATTGTTCTTTGATTGTAGTGATCGATTTGAAGAGGAAAAGCTGCTTAATTGAATAGATATGGTTATATTCATTTCACACATAAAGAACTTTACAGTTACATAGACAGATACTATATATAGATCGATGCTTTGAGGCCAATGTATATATGTCAAGGGAGATTAAGCAGATAATGTGCTGAGAGTTTGAAGCAGTTCAACAATTTTGGTTTGTCTTTAAATTTCAGTCTCTCATAACTCCATATTTTCTACATGTTATTATTTGGATATATATATATATATATATTAGTGGTGATTCTGTCATATATTATTTTACACAAATTTTGCACATCTTATTTCTCTCATCATATGTTTTACTATATTTACTCAATAATTGTGACTAAGTTGGTTAAGTGGCAGCGTTAAATAAACAATAATAATACATGCATAGATTTTCTATTTGTCCACTCATACCACACTTAATTAATCACGTACAAAATATAATTAATTAATTCAGTTGAATAAATGATTAATTCAACTACATAAACTAATCAAATTTTTTAACACAATCTAAATCAACTATATTTTTAACTAAATTAACCATATTTTTGCATTCAGTTAACTACATGTTGTAAGTGTAAAAAAATAGCGGAAGACTACCGTGTAACCTAAAACATACCCTTTAAGAATAAATGATTTTCAACTGTGACCTAAGCATCCGAGAGTAGGTCCTACTAATCTTGTAGTCAGTTCAAAGGACAGACAATTACTAAGTAGGCACAATCACAAGAATTGTATTCATTAGTATAGACGTTTGAATCTGTCTTGATTTTGACGAAGAAAATCCACTTTAACTAGTTGTGGTCAAGTTCATAGTCAAATAATTTTCCTCCAAATTCAAAGATGTGACGGAGGTGGGGTTGAAGTGTTGATACCATCCCGCTCTCGAACTCTTGATCACTAATAAAAAATTATTAAATGTATTAATTGAATTATAAAAGATTCCTTGACTGAATTCCAAAAAAATTATGTCTCTAAATATAAGATTTCTTGACTGAATTATAAAAATTAAGAAAATTAATAATAATATTAAATGTATTAATTGAAGATTAACAAATTCTTTATACATTTTAAATTTTAATCTCTTCTCAATATAAATTATTATTTTGACATTATTTTAAAAGCAAAAGTTGATATTATTTATGTGTTTATTTTATTTTGTTATATTAAATAGGTACTTTTATAAATTTTCGGAAAATGTCATTTTATAATAAATATTGAAGTTTTTTTTTTTCTTTGACTAGATAACAACAATATGGCGCCTCATCCAGAAAAACAAGTATTTAATGTTCAACCATTACAAGATGAAGCCTTATCAAAGAATACTATTAGTAGTGATTATAAGAAACCTGAATCTAAATCTGAACCCGAACTTGAAATTGAACCCTCAGAAATCACTACGATCCTTCCAAAATGTTACAAATGCTACAATCCAATTAATTTGCTTAGTGAAGCATATCATTTGGTATATGGAGGTCCAAAGAATTTGTTAAACTCCTCTGATTTAACAAATATTAAGACCCCTATGGAAAATACTGTGCTACATATAGCATCATGGTACGGCAATGATGAAATTGTGACACTTGTAATTGAACGTGACCCAAAACTTTTGTTCACATTTAACAAAAACAAAGATAGTGCATTACATGTTGCTGCAAGAGGTGGACACATCTCAACCGTTAAAAAGCTATTATCATCTTATGCTAATTTTGAACGGCGTGATATAGCATTGGCATGGTTAGAATACAATGAATATGGTTCGCGTGAATTAGAAGATTATGATGCTGTGTCAAATATGGAGAACCTAATAGGATTTGTGAGAAACCAAAATGCTCAAGGAAACAATATGGTACATGAGGCAATGCTATGTGGCAATAAGACAAATATTGGTGGGGATAAGATTTTCGAAATTTTTGAATTTTATAAAACCGAAGACCGTTACGGTAATTCATTGTCAAAGTGTTGTTATAAAGAGGCATTATATGTTGTTAATAATGCAAATAAATCGGTACTTTATCTTGCGGTTGAGAATGGAGACAAGGATGCAGTGAAATTAATCTTGGAGAAGTGCCTTAATAATAATAAGCCTGAGAGTTTATCACCTGATGTACCACTAATCATGAGACGTGTTCTAGCTGCACATAATAATATTGAACCTAAGGGGTTATCACCTGTCGTAGCAGCAATCATGAAGCACGATCTAGGTACGTATAATTTGTTGCTTTTATATATATATATATATATATTTTAAATTTAATAAATTATTAGTTTGGTTAGTTTTTCAACTTTAAATTTGAGACTTTCTTATAATATATTTGACGTTACTTAACTCACCGGTTGAATTATCTAGGTAGAACTAATTTGTTGTTCGTACAATATGTTAATTTTTTTATCAAACCTTAAATAATGCACGAATTTTTTAATATATCATATGGAATTAATTGCAAGAATTAGTTTTAGTTTTTTATTTTTATCTGTTTATAAAATTAGTTTTTTTATTTTAAAATATGATAGTTTTAACATCTCATTCGAATTTTTAATTAAAAATACTTTAAATAACGTGACATATGATACGATGATTTAAAACGATTAACACCAATGAAATCGACATAAAACCCTCTAAAAAATTAACTTTCAACTTTAGAAATTTTTTATTTCTGTAAATTAATAACATATGAATAATTAATGTATCTAGATGGTTCTATATCATAAAATCATATACCACATCATTTAAAATATGTCCAATTGTCATTTTTTAATTTAAAAATCTAAGGAAGAGACCAAAATTGTCGACTTTTAAAATAGAGAGATCAATTCCGTGAATTATTGAAAATAGATGGACAAAAACTGCAATTAAGTTTAAGAAATATAATAGTAGTATTATATGTTATATTTGTTAACCATTATTTGATATTGGTTTTTCAAGTTTATCATTTAAGAGAACAAAATAATTATGGTTTACGGGTTTTTTACAATTAGTTACAAAAATAAAATAAAATAATTAGACGTAATTTAGTAAAAAAAATAGTTATTTAAGTTAAAATTTTAAATAATATTATTTGTTCTTTTAAGTGAAGATTTTGGTTTGAAAATCTCTTATAGTCTTGATAATCAGTTTCTCATTGCTCTCGATTTTTTTAATAAATAGTATCATAATTTTGATTTGGTTTTATGAGAAAGCAATAATAAATTTTGGTATAATGAATTAAATCTAGTGATGCGAATAATTATCACTTATAATAAATATTCATTATTAAAATTTAAATGTTATTAGTTAGTATCAAATCAACTAAAAATAATATATAAAAGAAAATATTTATATTTTATTTTCAGATTTTGAATAAAAATATAGGTTGGGCCCAAATTTCATAATAGTCCTCTTCATTAGCATATATTTGCTCTCGATATTCCCTCCACAATATAAAAAGTAATTCGAAAGTTTCTGGATTGAATTTTAAATTTAATAATAATAATAATAATAATAATACAAAGATTTGTATATAGAAAGATATCATTCAAATTACGATTTTGGCACTATTTTAGGCAGAAAAAAACAGTGTATATAATCACCTTTTTTTATAAATAATTAATTATTATTTGGAGACTAGCACTCATCAGTGATATTGGGTACTTATTTATGTCTGAGTCAGAAATTTTGAGGATCTTATTGGAAAAGGAGCCAACATGGATTCATTCATGGGACAAACATGAAAGGGTTCCACTACATTACGCTGCATCAGTGGGTTATCTTGAAGGTGTTGATTTATTACTTGGCATATGTAAGAATTGCACAATTCAAACGGACAAATATGGCTATTTTCCAATTCATCTAGCATCATATGGAGGACACGTGGAAGTAGTAACCAAGTTACTAGAATATTGTCCAAATCCAACAGAAATGCTTGACACGTGTCATGACCGTAATATTCTTCATATTGCTGCAAACTATGGAAAATATGAAGTGGTACAAAATATATTACAAAGCCAAATTCGTGAACATCATACGATGATAAATCAAAAGGATAAAGAAGGAAATACACCTTTGCATTTGGCTGCAAGATCATGTCATCCCACAACTGTTTACTACTTAATTTGGAATGAAAGAGTGGATCTTAACGCTGTTAATCAAAACAATGAAACACCCCTTGATATTGTTAGTGCACTCTATGAGGTTGATAAATCATCTTTGAGACAGGCAAGTAGTACTATTCCCTCACAAAATAAATTATAAGTGTGCTATACATGGTTATTATGATATATACTATTATAATGTTATTTTTTTTTTCTATTTGATCTCTAAATTAATGACAAGTTTCTTTTTTATTTTTTATTCAATAAATTTATTAGAGTACATAGTATTTTTAGAGTGTCAACATAAATGAAATATGAGATGGCAATTTTACATGTAATATTATAATACTCTAATTTTTACTAAAAAGATAATGACAAACTCATTTAGCAACCGTTTAATTTGGTAGATAGTGGTTTATTACAACTTACATTACATAAACCAAAATTTTTTGGTCTCTAAGTTGATGGTAACATGATGAATTTCTAGAAATGCATCTTATGAGTGTTCTTATGCATGCATAAAAATAGATTCTAACATATTTTTTTGTTTGAGGGAAATGAAATCATCATCCAAACTGTTTTTCTATAGGAATGTTTCTTATGCATTGATTTTTATTTGTTTTACAAAAATCAAATGTTTGTGGTACAATTTGAGGTGCCACAAAAGATAAATTAAAATTTTAAGTTGTGTTTTATTATTTTAAAAAGAAATAGACTTTTAAATCTTATATTATATTTTGGGTCAATGTTTTAAGAATTTATTCAGACGATTTAACTGGTTAAACAAATGAGTCTATCTATTGGTGCAACTTCGATTATTTCTAAATCAATTAAAACTGAATAAAATCGAGTTGAATAGTGGTTCAAGCTAGTCGTTTTTATGATTTTTCACAAAAAAAATAATAATAATTAGTGCATATTATTTTTTTTATTAATTATTAGATTCAACTGAAGTTTAATCGATTGAACTCGTTGAACTATAATAAATTGAACACATCACTCTTTTCTTCTACAATTTTTTTAAAAAAATTAGAAAGTTCAAATAAAATTGTCAACTTAAATAAAAGAAAAAAAAAATTTATATTAAATCATCATAATAATTTATGTCTTCTTTTGTTTCTTTTATGTAACAATGTTTGCAGCATCTTACATGGACAGCAATAAAATCAGCTGGTGCAAAAAAAGGTCCTAGAAAACCAAGTGATTCAAACTCACAAAAAACGGAACAGAACAGAACAGAGACAAAAGAGAATAATCAAAAGACCAAAACAGAACAAAAACAGAGTAATGAAAAAGAAAAAGCATCTGAAAGATACAAGGACAGAATAGAAAACCTCACAGTGGTTTCAACACTTATAGTCACGGCTTCTGTAGCAGCATGTTTAGCTGTTCCAGGTGAGCATGGGCGAAGGTCTTTCTTCTTTTCTACTTTTGAATAAGTTTTTACAGTTTTTTTAATTTATTCAATCTAATAACATATATATATATATATATATATATATATATATATATATATATATATATATATATATATATAGCTAACTCAAATAAATTTTTTTGTTAAAAATTAAAAATTATTATTTAATTGATAAATTTATTCTTTTTATGATAATAATTTTAGTTTCTACATTACTACCAACAAAATTTTGTCAATAGTAAAAATTATCAAAACAAGACTCAGATACAAAATAAAACGATAAATTTTTTGTAATATAAAAAAATCGTTTACTTTGAAAAAGACATCGCAAATTTGTTAAGTACAACATCAATTATAGAAGATAGATTTGACTCTTTCAAACGAAATCAAACTCAACTTTTATAAATAGTTATCGTTTTATTTTATTTTATTTGTGATGTTTTGATTTACATTTTATATATATGTAAAAATTATTGTAATTTATTCCTTATTTGTTGAGTTAAAAATTTTAGTTTTAAAAAAATATGAATTTGACCCTCTGATACAAATTAAATTTGAAAGCTTTGAAACTGCAGGTGAGGCAGATGGAAAAGCAAATAACTTATATCATGCAATGTTCCAATTTTTCATTGTATTCATCACAATATCATTATTCAGTTCAATAAGTGCTACTATCATACTATTTTGGGCAACACTTGGATTATCTGAATTATTAACTTTCTCTATCAAAATAGTAATGCCACTTCTTGGTATTGCTCTAATCTCACTTTCTTTGGCATTCATGGCTGGTATATACACAGTTATTAGTAAATTAAGTTGGTTGGCCAATGTGTTTTTGGTTATGACTTTGATTTTTGTTGTGGTTGTGATTTTGTTATATGTGTTGCTTTTCCTTCCAGCATCATTGACCAACAAGTTCTTGAGATACATTTCTCACTACCCTTATCTTTTTTTAGCATCACGTACTGAATCTAAAACCGATCAAGGTGTAAATCCTTGGTGGTAGTGTAACTTAATATTTTTCATTTGGGCTAAGTGGGGATTCATTTGCTCACTATATAAAATAAGCCCCACTTAATTACATGTATGTTTCCCTATTTTTGTAAGTGTGTGAGATATGTATGTACCTCTTGTGACCAATAAATGTCAATCATTATTTAAAGAAGATTCTAAATTAAATATATGTACGTTTAGTGCAAATGATTGGTGTATAGGATGTGTGAGTGTTGTAAACTGTGAAGTATCATGTATCATGTACAGTATTTGAGAGAATTTACAACTAAAATATGATATTATCATGTCAGCTTTAAAATACAACTAAAATATGAGTCGTTTGATTTTCATCTAACGGCTGATATTTGTGATTTTATGACTACATAGAATCCGATTCAAAGAGAGTTTTTTTAAGAGACGTACCTAGTCCAAACGAAAATGCAACTCAAATATCTTCCATAGCCTTTGTGGGTCCAAATTTAAGGGATTCAATTGAGTAGAGTTGGTTGCATAAAATGATTGTACATTTTGTGGAAGCACAGGCAAAGACTCAAGTATTGGACAATTGGTTAATGACAATTTCTGCAGCATAGAAAGATCACTAATGCAGTATGCAGGTGGGTTAACAAAATAGTTCCCACTTAAATCCAATTCCTGCAAAAACTTTAAGGAACCAAGATTATGAATTGATTCATCATTAAGGTTACAGTAACTTAAATTCAAGGATGTCAAGGCTAATAAGCTTGAGAGAGGTGGCAATATCAACTCCTTTGGATTTTGCTGTCTCCTAAACTTTGATATCCTTAAAAGCATATTACCTGAATTATTTGCTAGTTGTTTCCTTCCACCATAAGAAAGCTCTTTAAGATTTTCTACATGAATTTTAGATAAAGAAATATCTCTTATAGCAGTTCCTCTCAAATCAAGCTCCTCCAAATACTCATTTTCATTCATACTATGAGGGAGTTTGGAAAATTTTGTGCAACCAGAAATGTAGACTTTTTTAGTGACTTCAAATTGTGAATGGAGTTTGGTAAACATTTCATATTGTTTCCAAACTCAGGAAGCTTTTGAGCTTTTGAGCAACCTGAAAGAATCAACTCCTTTAGAGAATCCATTTCAAATTTTGTTGGAAGGGTTTTGAGATTTTTGCAGCCTTTCATGTACAAGACAGCAAGCTTCTTGTGTTGTCCAACAGATTTGTGAACCTCAACAAGGTTTGTACAACCAATAAGAAGCATGCTTTCAAGACATGGAACTCCAGAAACTATAGGAGTTTCAATTAGATTTTTGGAAAAGCTCAGATCAATGAACTTCAGCTTTGCAAAAAACTGACCAATAACAACAACAAAATTGATAAGATAGTTACAAAACTAATTATCTCTGTAATACTTTATGCTAGTATTAAACTAAGTAACTAAAATCTTAACTAAGATACTACATGTGGGGAAGTGAGTGGAAATTTAAGCAAAAATATATCCAAAAAAAATTGATGTATGTTTTATAAATTTTGAACTAAATATATCAATTTTCTTTGACCTATTTTTGTTTATATTTAAGTTTAGAGTGTATGCACGAATAAGAGCTGCCATCTCCTATAATACAAAAACTTGTGAAGAGTTGAAGTATTTTTAAATTTGGATGATCATGAGAAGAGTTAGAATTTTCATTATTAGAGTGATATGAGTATTAATTAACTAGGAAGACGTGGGGATTCATTTTATGATGCATGAGATGTGAATAATTTCTTATAACTCTTAGAGTGAAAGTGATAACTAATAATCATATTCGGTTGAGTTTCGTCAATGTAACGTTACTATCTTATCTTAAAATACAAACAAAAATAAGTTAAAAATAATAATATTTTAAGTTCAAATTAAAAACTAAATACGTAAACTTTCTTTAATCAATTTTTTCTTATGTTTTAAAACATATAGAATATTTGAGAAGATGAATACACTTTGTTGAAATGTTTCTGTGAATGTGTAGATAATAGATGTTGAACTATGTAAATTTTTATGTGCGGTGTGATTATCTTTGTGTTGTGCTAGTGTGTGTTCATAAAAAATAGTTGAGCGTGTGGGTTAATTTATGTGTGCGGAATTTTCCCAACACTACATACTTGAGTTTCACTCCAAATCTTCTTGATTTTTGCTATGATATTCCATTTATTGTAGAAATTTCATTGACCTGCATAGATATTTGAGGCCACGTGGAAGCTGTATATTACGATTTATGATAAGAAATTTAAGATTACACAAAAGAGAAAATATAGAGGAAATATAAATAATTTCATCAAAAATAGTAAAATTTAATGTCTTCGCTAATATTTATAAATAAACTTAAAATCACAATTAAAAAATAATATAAATAAAGATATGTTTGTTATAAATTTAAAAAAAAAAGTGATTTTGTTATTTCATAATTTAGATATTATATTTTAAAGATTTTCAACAAAAAAAAGCTGTTTATGTTTATATGTCGTAAGTATATATTTAAAAAAAATAATTATAAAAAATGATTTCTTTCCGAAAAGCTACTAAAAAAAATTAATTTTTAAATTATTTTCATTTTTTTAAAAAACTATAGAAAACTGATGCGAACTTTCAAAACTTATTATTTAAAAAAAAGTAATTATTTTATAAAAAAAAGTTGTAAAACAATACATATTTGAATTATTTATTGCAACTATACCGTAAAAATTTGTTGCGGAGAATTTGATAAAAATATATATAATAATCCTTATCTTATTATTATTATAGTTTAGTACTTCATCAATGTCCTTTAGAGACCATTGCCTAGTGCGCCATTTCTCTTCCACGTGATGATGTGTCATGAGTTATTTAGTAGGAGACATTAACCACTCCATTTCCCTTTGCCATTTGTTCTTCCTTTCCTCAGATAAAGGTTCCAATTTCCACACCTCACCAAAAACAGTAACTGTATACGATGATAGAAGTATAAAGATTGACTTATAAAATAAACCAGAAGCAAAATAGAAATTAATAAAAATTGTCCATGTCCTGTTGCAAGTCAAATTATATGATTCTTTTAGTTTAAAAGATTTCTATGCTTTTGACATTTAGTGATAAAAACTTTGTAAGCTTCATATATTAAATAGTAAATTTTATAAACTTCAAATGACAAATAGTAATTTTTATTAGTTTCATGTGATTAGAGAGATAAGGTGGTTTGGTGGTCTAGGAAGTAAGATAGGAGAAATACGGTGGTGTGGATTTTAATTTGTTAGAACAATACCTCTGGTTTAAAAGAGAATTGATACGAAAAACACAAATAAAGAGCACACAAAATTTGATCATTGGGTTTGGCCAATTGTATTCCGTCTCTGATTGTAGAGTGACTGCAGTGATTTTCTATTACTCAAATTTAGGATTACATATTAAAACTTATGTTTCAATACTATGGTCGAGTTTACAAAATTACCTTTAAACTGCACCCACTTATTAGTAAGTTATGAGCTATATACCAACAAAATCTCTCCACTAGCATTACTAACAATTAATTACCAACATTTGGCATTAAAAAAAAAGTTTCATGTAACTATGAAAGGAAACAAGACATGACAGTAAAATGGGGAAGAACATCCCTGCTAAGTTTGTGATGGCATTAGACAGTGCCAAAGTTGTAGAGATGCCCTTATTTCCACCTGTAACATCTTCACCAAGTAAGAGCTTTGAAAACTTTTGAATGTTGGATGGCATAAGAAGACTTCTCTTTGACATAAAAATGTTTGAGGTGTGGTTATAATTTAAAATGAGATGCATTACATGAAGCTAGGAAGGATTTCTTAGTTGGAATCTCTTACTTTCTTTCTGGTGTAGGTTTGTCTTTTAGATTTTTTTTAACTTCTCATCTCCATCTTCCTGTACATAGTATATCACTACAAGCTACAAGAAAGTTCTTTTTTTTACACATTTGTTTCTATTGTTTGGTTATTCATTTTGTCTAAATCTTTTGAGAAATTGACTTATAGGGTGTTACAGGGATGAACTTTTAGATAATGCACTTTGGAGTGGTCGTGCTAAATTTCGTAACATAATGAAAATTCTGTTAAGAATCTGTTATAGTTTCAAGAGTTTGTCTTAAAATAGTTAGCCTTTCTTATAGAAGTTTAGGGATGGGTGCATGATTCATGATAGGAATGCAATCACCTACTACATCAAGTTTTCTTCCTTACCAATGATGAAATATAATAAATGTTTGTAGAGGTTGATCAAGACCGCTTGGAAAAACTTGTCCAGTGTCGACTTGCAAGGTTTAAAAGAAAGCAATTGCTTCATTTTAAAAGGAATTATGTCTGTGTTGAAAATAAAGGTGTGCATAATATATTTTTTAAATATAATTCCTACATTTTATTTAGCTTATTTGAAATTATTGTAACGGGTCATTTCATCAATTGGCTTCACATAGAAGTTGAACACTCTATTTCATCACAACATGGTGAATCTCAACAAGCAACATGTAAAAAGAAGAAATTACTGCATTTGCATAGGAATGTGATTTCAAAATCCTATTCAAGTCCTTACTCAAAAATTGTGTCAAGAACTTTATTGTATATGAATGAAATTATTTACCTCCAAAATATCCTTTAATTTGTTCCATTTATATCCTTTTACAGTCTCCGTTAGACAAGCTTTCTAAGTTAATCTGTCAACATCTACAATTTGCAATGCCACCCGTAAACAAACAGGTAACTTCGAAAATATTTTAATCATTATTTTAAACAAAAAGATTGCTAATATTTATCGATTTCGGTCTCCTTATATGGTTTGCATTCTAAAAAAATTATTTTCTTTATTAGCTTCTATCATTGAAATTTGGAATTTTGGAAGGCCGACATGTGTTGTTGAATTTTTGGAATGGCGCAGTATAAACGTTTTATAATTTTAAAATCTAATATCGCATTTAAAAAAATTTAAACCCATAGACCAACACATAATAATATCAATATTTGTCAGTTGAGATAGAGTTTAAGGACAATTTCAAATTTAAATTACTTAATAAATAATAAAACATGAAAAAATGACATGTTTTCAAATGATTCCTTGTTGGCTATTATAGCTATCAAAATTCTAAAATATCATAGTGCACACCTTAATTCAATTCCATATATATTATTAATGAATTAGTAGAAGGAAAAAACCGAACACACGTAGAATAAAAACATTAGGTAAAAGGAAATATTAAAGAGTAATCTATCAACTTAGTTTCTAACTTTGTAGAGTGTTCTCAAATAAATTACTGAAATTATAAATATCCACTTCTTTAGAGCCCGAGCAAGTTCATTACAGTGCAACAGATTACCATTATCTGAAGAACTATTATCTGAAAGTGGAAATCCATTATCCACTACCATCTCAGATGTTACTTCTAAGAGAACCAAGTTTGTTGGGTAATTGATTCAGTTATAGAAACATGTCAATTGTTATTGCCATATATAAAAATGATATCCCAATTTAGTCCTAATTCTTTGTTACTATTCTTTGAAAATATATGTAAAGTAGCTACATCATACATGAACCTTGTTATTTTTTATTATTATTGAGTATCAGATGGTGCTTTAAATCTTTTGTAGGTTTCATGATCGTGTGCTTGTTTGAAAGAAACAAAGGTAGATTGGCATGTCATCCTCAACAAAAATGAAAGTCTCCTTTGAAATGTGGCTCAATTTCCATGATCAGATAAGTATACTCTAAGAAACTAATTAATGAATTTGCGAGCATTTTAATGATTATGCTGGTTGGTTTTTAATTAAAAATCAGAAGTATTATTCACCTGATCTCATATTAGTCTGTTTTGAAATGCATGGAGTCACATAACTTTGGTTTCTCTTCTTAAATTAATATTTGAAATAAGTCCCCAAGTTTGTTTTTCAGTACCATGCAAACAAAGAATTTGAGGAATAGTTAATATCTTTCATTAATATGTTGACCAAGGAAGTCTACACTTCATTTAAAAGAAATCTTTTGCAGCAAGCAAGCATTATGGGAGTTTTTTTTTTTTTTTTTATAATTTGAGTGATATCTTAGATAACATAATTCACACAAAAATCTTCTCTAGTAATTGCTCAATTTAGTTTATGTGTAAATAAAATTTTCAGACTAGGAAAACTAATATGTTGTATTCATGAGTTTGTCTTTAGAGACTACTTTTTGTTTAGAAATGTGTATTGAATTTATTAACATTAGAAATTCATTATTTATTATCATGTGATATGAAAAATCTTTCTTTACTGGATATTTTCCTGCGAATTTAATAATTGTCCAAATTTCCTATAGAATTACCTTCAGAATTATGTGCTGAAATGTTTGCAAGAAATTTATATGCAAAAATAGCCAAATAGTCTAGGAAAAATCGCAGGAAAATGCCTTAGAGTTGTAATTTTCCACCAAAGTTTTGTTGCGGATGTCTTTAATTTACTATAAAAAAAAGAAAAAAGCGGCAACAAGCACCTTCTTTCTCAAAGTCAACTTCGCAAGTAGCGGATTTGAAATCCTAAACAAATAATTATCCATAAAAGTTTCACGTCTTGTCTGAAAATCTGTAGGTAATTTGTTTGCTGCGGATATTTAGTCGAAATCCGAGAAAAATCCGCTTGTAATTAGCTAATTTCTAGTAGTGAAGGTTTAGATTTAGTTTCGTTTTAATCTCAATTTTTTTAATTGTACGAATTCGGTCATCTAGTTTAAAACTAGTGATTTTGCTCCCTCACATTTATCTATTTTTTTATTTTGCATTCCTCCATTTGTTTTTTTCAATCTTTTGGTGATATGGCATGAGAGTGTGGATTTTTTAATGACTTGGCATGACATGATAGAAATTATTTTGATTAAATAAAAAAATTATATTTACTTAATTATTAAATAAATTAAAATTAGAATCCTTAATTTCAGTATTGGTTTGTTTTCCTTCTGATTTTGAGATTCTTACTAATTCTTCGACTACTTCCGCCGCACACTATTGTTATTCACTACACTTCCATTTTTAACTCTATTCCAACTCTACTTTTGGTTTGTTATTTTGATTAAGTAAATATAATTTTATTTTATTTAATTAATTGAAATAAAAAATTTCATCATGTCATTAGAAAGTCCACATGACATGCTACATTAACAACAAAATTTGAAAAAACAAGTAGAGGACTGCAAAATAAAAAATATGGTAAATATGAGGGGTCAAAATCGCTTACCTCTCCTTTTGAATAAATAATTACAAAGTTATAACTATAAAATGACATAAAATAGAAAGAAATATAATCGTATTATTCATCTTCTTATAGTTAGCATCTTCATCGTCAAAGATACAAGAAAAGAAAATGAAGAGATACGAAAACAATTGTAGAAAGTCAATAACACTTAAAATAAAAATATCATTATAAATTCAAGTTTTTTTTCTTATTCTCTTAGTCTCTTATAAAAAATTATAGAAAATTCATGGTTTTGTGAGAATCACACTATCAACTATCAGGATCCTAAATTGGAATTTTCTAACATCTTATTTATTATATTTTCATAGTTTGAAGTTTTGCTACTTATTTATTGTAATTTTATACTATTTTTTGCTACTACTCAATCCTTATACCTTTTAAACTGGATCTTGAATATTGAGCAAATTTTATACTATTCATGATTAACATTTGTGTAGGTGACAAACTTAATGATAACATACTGAGGGTAATGAACCCCTTTTTTTTATCTTTTCATATTACTTGTGTCGCACGTGAAGTATTATGGATGTTTCTTTTACTCAATAAGTGAATTACAATTTTATTATATTCTTTTACTCATATATAGTTACATTACTTACATCGATGTTACATAAAATATTTTCCAATTATTTTAGAATTTTATATATTAACTCATGTATACGATTCCATGTATATAATTATCACTAAACTAATTTCTCCCCGTGTTGCACGGGTGTATATATTAGTTATATTATATTATATGTTAACCAAATAAAAGTAAAACTACGGGATCTGAATCTTTTCGCAAACTTCTTTAGTCGTCCTAATTAAGAAAGGGAGAATATATATCTTTTATTGTGAATAGAGAAAAGAATTGTTCTTTAATTGTAGTGATCGATTTGCAGAGGAAAAGCTACTTAATTGAATAGATGATTATATATATACATTTCACACGTAAAGAACTTTACAGATTCAGTTACAATACTATATATAGATAGATGCTTTGAGGCCAATGTATATATGTCAAGGGAAATTAAGCACATAATTTGCTGAGATTGAAGCAGTTCAACATTTTTGGTTTGTCTTTAAATTTCAGTCTCTCATAACTATATTTCTACATGTTATTATTTGTGTATATATATATATATTAGGGGTGATTTTTTCACATATTATTTTACACAAATTTTGGACATTTTATTTCTCTCATCACATATTTTACTATATTTACTCAATAAATGTGACTAAGTTGGTTATTTGGCGATGTTAAATAAACAATAATAGTGCATATACTCTCTATTTAGACATTCGTGTGATATTTAGTTAATCATGTGTAAAATATAATTTATTAATTCAATTGAATAAATAATTAATTCAACTACATGATTAATAATAATTTTTAAAGTAATCTAAATGACCATTTTCTCAATTAAATTAACCACATTTTTGCACACAGTTAACCACGTGTTGCAGGTGTAAAAAAAACGAATGTCTTTGAAACATTTCCATTATATTGATAGCAAAGGACTATAGTGTAACCTAAGTAAAACATACTCTTAGAAAATAAATTATTTTCAATTTTGAACTAAGTAGGTCTTACTAGTCTTATAGTCGGTTCAAATGACTCAAAGTTACTAATAGGCATGATCACAAGACTTGTATCCATTGGTGCAGAAGTTTGAATCTTTCTTGATTTTGACGAAGAAAATCTACTTTAATTAGGTGTGGTCAAGACCAGATTCAAGTAATTTTCCTCAAAATTCAAAGATGTGATAAAGGTGGGGTTAAGATGTTGATACCATCCCGCCCTCCAAAATTATTAAGAAAATTAATAATAGTATTAAATGTATTAACAATTGACATTGTTTAACAAGTTTACCCTTTGAGAGACATAATTGGGTTATGTTTGTTGATCGTAAAAAAATATAAAATAATTAAGGGTGTATTGTTAAAGAAATCATTTATGTAATTGACAATTAAGATTGAGATTTATATAAAAAGGACGGAGAAATTTTTCAAAAGAGTCTTATATTTATAGAGGGGTAGTATTGTTTTTCTATTTTTTATATACATGTACCGACTTCTTTTATCTAATATTTTTTATATATTTTAAATTTTAATTTCTTCTCGATATAAATTATTATTTTGACATTATTTTTAAAACAAAAGTTGATATTTTTTATGTGTGTATTTTATTTTGTTATAATAAATAGGTACTATTTTAAATTGTAAGAGAATGTCATTTTATAATAAATATTAAAGTTTTTTTTCTTTGACTAGATAACAATATGGCGCGTGATCCAGAAAAATTAATATTTTATGATGAACCTGAATCCGAATCCGAATCTGAAGCTGAACTCTCAGAAATCACTACGATCCTTCCAAACTGTTACGAATTCAATAATCCAATTAATTTGCTTAGTGAAGCATATCATTTGGTATCTGGAGGTCGAACGAATTTATTAAATTCCTCTGATTTAACAAATATTAAGACCCCTATGGAAAATACCGTGCTACATATAGCATCTCGGAACGGCAATGATGAAATAGTGACACTTGTAATTGAACGTCATCCAAAACTTTTGTTCACATTTAACGAAAACAAAGATAGTGCATTACATGTTGCTGCAAGAGGTGGACACATCTCAACCGTTAAAAAGCTATTATCATCTTATGCTAATTTTGAACGGCGTGATATAGCAATGGCATGGTTAGAATACAATAAAAATAGTTCGCATGAATTAGAAGATTATGACGACGTATTAAATATAGAAGATTTAATAGGATTTGTGAGAAATCAGAATTGTCAAGGAAACAATATGGTACATGAGGCAATGTTATGTGGCAACAAGACAAATATTGGGGCGATTTTCGAAATTTTTGAATTTTATAAAACTGAAGACCGTAAGGGTGATTCATTGTCAAAGTGTTGTTATGAAGAGGCATTATATGTTGTTAATCGTGCAAAAAAATCGGTACTTTATCTTGCGGTTGAGAATGGGAAAAAGGATGCAGTCGAATTAATATTGGAGAAGTGTCCTAATAATATTAAGCCAAAGGGGTTATCACCTGTTGTAGCAGCAATCATGAAGCATAATCTAGGTACATTTTTCTATTGGCAAATTTTAATAAATTAATCGTTTGGTTAGTTTTTCAAATATAAATTTAAGATTTTTTCTTATAACATATTCGATTTTTCTTAATTCACCACTAATTATCTACATGGGACTAATTTATTGCTTATATGATATCTTAGTTTCTTTATCAAATCATAACTAATACAAAACTCTCTTAATATATCACATATTGAATTAATTACAAGAATTACTCTTGTCAAAAGAAAATTACAATAATTAAGAAATATAATAGTAGTATTATATATTATATTTATTGACAATTATTTGGTATTGGTTTTTCAAGTCTATTATTTAAGAGAGCAAATTAATTTCATTATATCATAGTATTTACAATTAGTTAAAAAAAATGTAAAATAATTAGAGGTAATTTAATAAAGAAAGTAGTGAATTAAGTTGAAATTTGAAAGATATTATTTGTTGTTTTAAGTGTAATGATATTGGTTTGGTACTCTTTAAAAGCTCTAATCATCAGTTTATTGTTGCTCTCGACTTTTTTAATAAGTGGTATCATAATTTTGATTTGAGTTGATGAGAAAGTAATAGTGAATTATGGTATAATAGATCAAATCTAGTGATATGGACTGTGTAAACCCTCAGCATGTGTAGGGTATGTGATCGCATAGAGGCCCAAATTTTCAGGTGCACCAAAACAAATTTCTTATAGTATAGAAAAATAATATATGGTAAAAAGATAAAATATAGAAAATTATATAGTAAAAAAATGTCAAAGTTTTAGGATTTCAATTGTTTTTCTTCTTAAACTATAAATCTAAAATTCTAAATTTATAAATTATGGAGCTCTTATAGTTGAATATTTACAAAATACGATGGTAAAGTCTGCAATCTCTTACTATTGTTACTCTTAGTTGCTAAAGTTTATAGAAAAGAAAAAAAAAATCATATTATTTTCCATAATACTCTCCTTTACTAACAATTCTATGTCCCTACTATCATCTCAAAAATAAAGTTCTATGATTTATGTAATCTTTATATATTTATAAGTATATTAAAACAATAACAATGATTTTACAAGTATATAGCTAGAAAATTCACAAGGCATTGAGATATTATTTTATAGTGGTGGTCTTACTACAACCACATGTTTGGATTCATAAATGCAACATTGTATAACTATTTTTGTTATAACTCTATTGTAGTTTTGATTTGAACTTTTTAATGTTAGATTTACTATATATATATATATAACTTATAAAAAGAATTAAAAAAAATTGTATAAAAAGAAATTGAACACCAAGTTCAAATTTATAAGTGTGGGTGATTCACACTTATAATAGATATTCATTATTAAAATTAAAATATAATAATTTAAGTGTGAGCAGTTAGTATCACGTCAACTAAAAATAATATATTAATATGAGAAGATTTATATTTTATTTCTTTAAGATTTATTTTTAATTTTATAAATAATTAATTATTATTTGAAGAGCAGCACTCATGAATTACATTGGATAACTATTTATGTTTGAGTCAGAAATTCTAAAAATCTTATTGGAAAAGAAGCCAACATGGATCCATTTATCGAGCATACATAAAAGGGTTCCTCTACATTACGCTGCATCAATAGGTTATCTTGAAGGTGTTGATTTATTACTTGGCATATGTAAAAATTGCACTATTAAAAGGGCAGAAAAGGGATATTTCCCAATTCATCTTGCATCATATGGAGGACACGTGAAAGTAGTAAACAGGTTATTAGAATATTGTCTAGATCCAACAGAAATGCTTGACACGTGTCATGGCCGTAATATTCTTCACATTGCTGCACACAATGGAAAACGTGAAATGGTACAAAATATATTACAAAGCCAAATTCGTGAACATCATACGATGATAAATCAAAAGGATAAAGAAGGAAATACACCTTTGCATTTGGCTGCAAGATCATGTCATCCCAGAACTGTTTACTACTTAACTTGGAATGAAAGAGTGGATCTTAATGTTGTTAATCAAAACAAAGAAACACCTCTTGATATTGTTATTGCACTTGATGAGGTTGATTCATCATTTTTGAGACAGGCAAGTAGTACTATCTCCTCAGAAACTCACACAAAATAAATAATAAGTGTGCTATACATGGTTATTATCATATATACTATATCCTAATTTCACTAAAAAATGTTTTATATTAACCAGTTTAGAGAGCGAAATATTAAAGTTAAAGTTGCGAATGTTAATTTTTTTTCCTATTTGATCTCTAAATTAATGACAAATTCGTTTATCAACCATTTAAATCGGATACATTGAATTTATTTGTGTTTTTTTTATAAACAAAATTGTTTTTGGTCTTTAAATTGATGACAATATAATGAATTTTTTTGTAGTGTATCTTATGCGTGTTCTTATGCATGAAAATAGATTCTTATATTTTATTTGTTTGAGGGAGATGAAATACCCATCCAAAGTGTTCTTCTATAAAATTATTTTTTATGCATTGATTTTTATTTGTTTTGCAAAAAAATAAATTAAAATTTTAAGTTAGGCTCCATCATTTTTAAAATGAAACAAAAGTTCTTAAGTCTTGTATTATATTTTTTAACCAATATTTTAAGGCTCAAATGATTCAATTTGTTGAATACTTGAATCCATCAATCTATTGGTTGATTCGACTTTGATTAATTTTAAATCAATATTAAAACATCATAGTTCAAATTACTTTTAAAAAAAAATTAAAAATTGTTAATGTTTATTTATTTATAATCATGTAATTCAATTTTAATTCAACTAATTGAACTTATTGAACCATAACTTGATGATCTTACGGATTTGATCTTCAATGCAATTTTTAATTTAGCTTAATCATTCAAATTAATTTCTTGCATTAAAAATGCTCTTAGATTGTCTTTTTTTTCCTAACAAATTAAATTTAACACATCACTCTTTTCTTCTGCAACCTTTTTAAAAAATTAGAAAGTTAAAATAAAATCGTCAACATAAATTAAGAAAAAAATATGATTTTATTTTTATATTACATCATGATCGTTATTGCTATAAAAAAATTGCTTTGTCATAACTTATGTCTTCTTTTGTTTCTTTTATGTAACAATATTTGCAGCATCTTATACGAACAGCACTAAAATCAGCTGGTGCAAAACAAAGTGATAGAATACCTAAGAGTAATCAAAATATCGAATCAAAACAAAGACAACGTAAACAAATAGCTGAAAAATTAAAAGACCTAAAAGAAAACCTCACAGTGGTTTCATCACTTATTGTCACAGCTTCAGTAGCAGCATGTTTAGCTGTTCCAGGTGAGTAGTGGCGAAGAGTACTCTTTTTTTGTTTTTTACTTTTATATTTAATCATTTTTAATAATATATATTTAGTTAACTAAAATAAGTTTACTTATTAAAAATTAGTAGAATTAAGAAATGTATCTTGCAAAAAAAAAAATATGAAAGCTAATAACTTGTTACTTGATTTATAAATTTATTCATCTTGTAAATAATTTTAGTCTATATATTAACTACAAAGAAAATTTTTCCAATATTAAAAATTGTCAAAACAAGTTTCATACATAAATTGGACAATAAATTTCTAGTAAATAAATAAATTGTTTATCTTACAAAAGGCATTGCAAGTTTGTTTAATTTAACATCAATAATAAATAAATTTGACCATTTGAACCGAAGTTGAACTCAACTTTCATAAATATTTTTTTTAGGGAACTTTCATAGTTATTGTCTTAGTTTATTTAATTTGTTCTGTTTTAATTTACATTATATATTATATATGTAAGAAATTATTGTAATTTGTTACTTATTAGTTAAGTTAAATATATTAATTTAACAAAAAAATAGGTTTAATTTCAATTTAGATCCTCTATTGATATTTTAAAGTCCAATGGTTTTTGTCCCTCCCTAAAAAAATTTACCTAAAAAATTATGATGTGATTTATTTAAACAATGTAACATACGACATGATGATGTTGAAACTCTTAAAATTGCAATAAAACATTCTAAAAACTTTAGTTTCAAGTTCAAAAATGATTCATTTTTGTAATTAAATTAATAACATATAAATAATTAATCCATACATATGATTCTACATAATAAGATCGTATGTCGCATCATTTAAAATATATTAACTCGTTATTTTTTAAAAATCTGGATTAAAATTATCGGATTTTAAAATAAATAGATCATAAGATTTTGTGAAAATAAAGAAATTAAAACTATAATTAAACTAAAAAAGTATTCTTTGTATTGGACATTCTCATACAAACTAAATTTGATAGCTTTGCAACTGCAGGTGAGGCAGATGGACAAGCAAATAACTTATATCATGCAATGTTCCAATTTTTCATTATATTCATCACAATATCATTATTCAGTTCAATAAATGCTACGGTCATGCTATTTTGGGGAGTACTTGGATTTGATGAAATATTAATTTACTCTCTCAAATTAGTAATGCCACTTCTTGTTATGTCTCTGATCTCACTTTCTTTGGCATTCATGGCTGGTATATACACAGTTATTAGTAAATTAAGTTGGTTGGCCAATGTGTTTCTGGTTATGACTTTGACTTATATTGTGGGTGTGATTTTGTTGTCTGTGATGCTTTTCCTTCCATCACCATCGACCAACAAGTTCATGAGATACATTTCTCACAAACCTTATCTTCTTTTAGCATCACTTACTAAATAAAAAACTAAAACTAATGAAGGTGTTAAATCCACTCCTTGATGGTAGTGTAACTTAATCTTTTGCATTCTGGTTAAGTGGGGATTCATTTGCTCACTATATAAAATAAGCCCCCACTTAACTTAATATGTATGTACCTCTTGTGACCAATAAATATCAATCAATATTTAAAGAAAATTCTAAATTAAATACATGCACGTTTAGCACAAATGATTGGTGCACAGAATCTGTGAGTATTGTAAACTGTGAAAGTGTCATGTTAGATTCTTAAAATTACATAAAAGAGAAATTAAATTTTGTTATACATTTTTTCTTCCAATAATTTTAAATTTTAATGTGTCATTTTTTCTAAACTATTTAATATAAGTCTGGAAATAGGATTCAATAAAAATCTATTTTTGAGGAGTGATTCAATAGAAAGATAACAAATGGTAATAAAAGACAGAGATTTTATTTTTCCAAAAACATGAGTTAATGATATAAATAGTAATAGATTTTAGTATATATAAATAGTACAAGATATCTCCCCCGTTTGTTTAAGATTTTTAAAAAAGTGATTTTGTTTTATATTTTAAAAATGTATTTGAAGAGAATTTACTTAAAAATAGTAAAAGTTATTTTAGACTTATTTGGTATTGATTAAAAAAATTAATTTTGACATTCAATAACTTAAATATTCATTATTAGAGATTTAATTTTGTTACTCACACTTTCATTTTTGCTATTCACACCCCTCAATTTTTATAAAATGAAATATCTAAAATGCTCTTACCAATTTATAACATATTTAACTCTTATGTAAACTGAATTCACGAACGCCTACGTGAACTCACGTACATTTACGTAAACTCAATTTCTGTGTACATACGTGAACTCAATTTACGTACGCCTCATTTATTTAACTGAGATCATGTATACATGAATTGAATTCACGTATGTTTACGTGCATTGAGTTCACATATGTGTACGTGAATTGAGTTCACGTACGTGTACTGAACTGTATCCATGTATTACTTGTGAATTCTTAAACTCCATTGAATACGCGTATGTGAATAGAGTTCATATAAAATCCTTAGCCTTTGAAATATTTACAACTAACATGAACAGAGTTCACGTAAAACTTTTAGATTTTGAAATATTTACAACGTAAAATTCTCAAATTTTGAAAAAATAAACGAATTCAAACACAGATCAATAAACATACTTTGTTGGGTGATTTTAACCACAATATGAAGATGAGACTTATGTAATGTAAATTATGAGTGAGTGATGTGAGTTTTGAATGATTATGAGTTATGATGAATGAGTTATCGGAAAATTATCCACGGATCCCAGTCCATGAGTAAATTATTTGGTATCTAAGAAAAACTGTGTAAATTATTTATAAAATAAATTGATTTATTTAAATTAATTTTCACAGTTATTGCATAGGTAAAATTAAAAAAATCCGTAGGTAAAGAAAAAAAAAATGCAACCCACGTTAAAGTTGTTCAAAATTTCTTCAGGTTGTGTTCTCTATAGATAAATAAAGAGAATAATTGTAATTGTTCTAGGGATATCCATGAGTAATATATAAATAAAGTTTGATTTATTAATTTTTTTTTTTTTTGTTAGAAGGTTTTTGTATTGAATTAAGAAAAAATGTTTATGTGAAATAACTCCTCGTTATCAAATGACTAAAAAACTCACTGATTCTCACTTGACTCTGTAGAATCCTAAACTCATCTTCTTCTTCCAACTTCCTCTAGATTGCAACCTTCTCCAACCCGGATTCCCGCCGCTCCGTCTACTCAGACCGCTCCAGCCGCCACCTTGACGTTCGCTTTCACTCGTTCACAGGTTCTGTATCGTTCTCTCGTTCTGTATCGTTCTCTCTCTCTCGTTTGCTCTCTCTAATTTGTTCTATTTTCGTGATTATTTGTTGAGTACAGGAAAAAAGAAATGGTTTATTAGTTGATTTGCAAACCCTAAATCATTCTCCCGTTTTGATTATTCGCTTCTGTTGTTAAACTTGGCTTGAATCAAGGATTGCTTTGTGTGACTGTAGATCAACAATTTATGTTTACTCTCTGAATTCGAATGGATAGTCTTTTTTACTATTCAATGGACTTAAGAGTTTTTGCTACTGAATCTTGCCAAAAGTGGTGATGATAATTTCCTTGCTCTTTAACAAGTTTGAAAGTGTTCATTTGCATCTAGAAATTAGCGAAATATTCTGATTTAACAAGAATTTAACTGTTTTAAAAACTGGTCAATCAGAACATCTTGATGCTGAAAAAGGGATAAATTTTCTTTGAATGTAAAATATTATTTTTAGAAAGTTTTTTCGCATATATATTTTTGTAGTGTTTGTTTGTCATTGCCCTCAAAATTTGGATAAGTGTGTTATTGGAATGAATGTACCAAGTTCTTGAAATGAATGTGCATGATTGTAGTTTAGTTTAGTCTAGGCTTTTGCATTACATGTTTTTTATGACTAAAAATCCTCTTTTGATGTAATTAATCAAAATATTTGTATAAGTTCTGGTTTTTGTATGTTAGTAGAATGCTATGAATGTAGTTTGTTTGCTCTTGTAAGCACTGAGTTTTTTGCATCATCATCATCATTATTATTTTCTTTGTTGCTTTTCCACATTATTATCATTCAATACATTGATAGTTTTATATGCATCAGCCAGGGGACCTTGGAATTGGTTTCTTTTGAAGATATTGATTCCATTTGACATTAAAAGCCACATCCAAATTACTTCATACTGCCATTTATGAATATGATTGCATTCTTGGATTGAGATACTTATGATTTAATGAGTGAATACATAGTAAGTTATAATGCTTGATCTTAATTGAGTACACTTGGTAACAAGACTTTCAATCATTCGAATAAAAGTTTATACCTACAAACAACTAAAAATTGCCTCTAGCAGTCACTAACGGCGGCATTCCTCTTTTTAATATGTTGTTAAGTTTTTGCTTTGTAATGTTGCATTAGCTAAGATAAGGAATATGTTAAGGAGATTTTGTCATATTGGATTGTATTAAAGAGGTATTTTTCTTGCATTACTATTGTATATATGTCTCAATTATGTTGATTCTCAATCTGTGATCTGTTGTTCCATCATCCTTTCATGTCAATTAGTTCATTTAATTCTGAATCAGGGATTTTGCAACTGCTAATATGATAGGAGGAAAAAGTTTAATGGGGAACTCATGGCCAGATTTGGACATGCTACCATTTGGATGGCTAACTGATCCTGGTAATAAGGCCATGTTGCTGCTTTTTCTCATTCCTGTATGAATATCATGATCTTTATTATTTTAATCAGTTGGTGGTCAGCAATGTACTTACATACCCAATTGCTTCACTTATTGACTATTCATTTATGTGTTTTCTATCTTAGACCTTTTTATTTATTATTTTACATGAAGAATTTTTTAATTAGGAGGAATGCTAGCGACACAGTTTCTAACACAGTGTGTTAAAAAGTGTGTTGTTAGCAATATTCTTTTAATTAGATACAAGAAACTTCTAGCATTTGGAGCATTATCTGCAGATATATTTGTTCTATGAACATGAGGACTTTGTTGCTAAATTGTTTGTTTAAAAAACTAAAAAATGCTCACAATCTTATGTCCTAGAAATTGCTACAAGCTGTTTGAATTAGACTCATGGGAGTATGAATCATGACACTTCATTTTCACCTTTTCCTTTTAAAGGTTCAAAAGAAGGTCCACATAGGTATAGTAACCTCAACCTAGAAGAGAAGAAGAAACATGTTTTAGTAAAAGTATAATTGAGTTGCTTTCCCTTATATTCATTTGTTAATATGTGTACATGCATTATCAAAAGTAACTAAGTGAATGTATTTTTACACAGAAGGCAAATGAGAAGAAGTTACAGAGAAATAAAAACATCATACACACATTCATTAGGCCTCGCTAGCTGCACCGAGTCAAATGCAAGTGGCTGGACTAGTGAAAGTCTTAACCCAAATCTTGAAAGAATCTGTTGGAATAGATATAGTGTTGGTTTGTATGTGTGATTAATTGAAATGAACTTGTGATCTTAAATTGTGAATATTACAAATAGTATCCAAGAGATCAATTGTGATAGTGTCACTTTGCATTTCTTTTATGACTTCACTTTATATAATGCTATTTTGTATTTATGAATTATTATTTAATTGTTAAACTTTTTATATTTGTTTAGTTTTCTATTTAAAATTATTGAAAAATATATTGATGATAGTGGTAGTTATTGAAGAAAGCAAAAAAAAAAAAACGTTACTCACGGTATTTATGTGAGTAAACTTATCTATGGCAAGTAAAATTATCCATGGAAATGTCATGGATAAACTACTCACGGAAAAGCCATGAGTCATTTCCGCGCAAATGTCATAGCCTCATAGGTAAACTTAACCCAAAGCATTCCCGACGAGGCTTACGAACCATTGTCCGTGGGTATTCCGTGGCGAATTTAAAATTACTTACGAATGTTCCGTGGGTAAAGTCAAAATATGTCATAGGTAATAGCATGTTTTCTTGTGTTGTGATATGTGAGTTATGAGGTTATGAATGGTGGAGAAGATAGGGTTAAAAATATTATAAATAAGCAAATACATTTTAGGTATTTTGTTTTTATAAAAAATTTGAGTGTGGGTAGCAATATTGTTAGAGATTTTAACATGATAAAAATCACATTTTTTTAAAAAATAGTTAATCTTTCAAAATGATTTTTATAAAGAACTTCTCAAAAGATTCAATCACACGCGACTTGCACAAATGTACTTGTATTTTACTATGAAAACATTGAACATGTTAACCAAAGATGTGGCCTATCTTCTTTTTTCTGTTAAAATTCACAACTTTATGTAAATAATTAGAGATCGGAAGAGAAAATGTTGTGTCAATGAAAAAGATGTATAGGCGAGTGCTTTAGTGGACCAGCACAGCATATGATTCACTGTGAATCAGTGTTTAAAAATCACTTGAAACTCTAACGATGATCGACTACACTTCTCGGAAGTAGAAGTTCACAACCCTCATTGGTCTTACAATTGAGACGGTGACTTGATTGAAGTCAGTACGACGAGTTTAGTTTTAAGAGACATATTTTTATCCTTAATTGTTATTGAACGAACATTAATCAAGTCATTTTCTCAGCTCTGACAATAAAGAGGACCATGAACATCTACTACCATGAGAAAAAATATATCGTCATTAGAGTTTTGAACAATTTTCAAATATCAGTTTACGGTGAACCACTTGCCTTAGCATTTGCCCTAAAATATATATACCTGATTCATATGTGACTCAAAGGTCTTCCATAGCAATTGTGGATCAAGATTTAAGGGTTTCATTTGAGGGCAATTAGAAGTAAATAAGCATTGTAAATTTGATGGAAGTGTAGGCAAAGACTGAAGCCTTGGGCAATCAGTTATGATCAAACTATGCAGCATAAAAAGCTTATAAATCCAATGAGAAGATGGATTAACAAAGTTGTTCCCACTAAGATTTAAGACCTGCAAAAACAATAGGCAACCAAGATCATATTCTTGAATTGATTCATCATTAAGGTCACAATAACTCAAATTTAAGAATTTCAAGCCGGATAATCGGGCCGGAGGAGGCAAGATCAAATGATTTAAATCCATTGGAATTGGTTGCCTCCTTAACTTGGAGATCCATTGAAGTATACTATTGAAGTTGGATAGTTCTTTCCTTCCACCAAATGAGAGTTCTTTCAGATTCTCCAAACAAACTTTGGAAGAAGTGATTTCTCTTATGGCAGTTCCACTCACATAAAGTTCTTCTAATGACTCATTTTCATTCATATTGTATGGCAGCCTAGAAATTTTTATGCAGCCAGAAATATTAAGCTTCTTAAGAGATTTCATATTGCAAATAAAAGTTGGTATGTAAAGAAGATTTTTGCAACCCTCCAAACTAAGCCTTGATAAGTATTTCATATTCTTTCCAAACTTTGGAAGCTTTTTAACTTTTTTGCAGCCTGAAAAAATCAATTCCTCTAGAGAATCCATTTCCAATTTTGTTGGAAGGGTTTGAAGATTTATACAATCTTTCAAGTTCAATATGACAAGCTTCTTGTGTTTTCCAACAGATTTGTGAACCTTAACAAGTCTTGTGCACCCTTCAAGAAGCAAACTTTCAAGACATGGAGCTCCAGAAATAATAGGAGTTTGAGTTAGATTTTTTGAATGGCTTAGATCAATCAACTTCAACTCTGCAAAATTCTAGTCAATCAAATAACAAAAAAAGTAAGAAAAAAATGTATGAAGATTACTTAGCTTTGAAAGACTTTTAATTAAGTTAATATTAAAAGCAAGTGATTCGATAGACCAACACAACATATGATCCATCATTGACCAGTATTTAAAAATCACTGAAAATTTTAATAATAATGAGCTACACTCTCCAGAAGTAGAATTTCACAAGACTTCTCGTTATTATGGTTGAGATGGTGACTTAATTGGTGTTGGTTCAACAAATTCAACTTTGATTAACACATTTGTTTCCCTTTGTTTTTGTCGAAAAAGCATCAATCAAGTTACTATTTCAATCGTGAAAATGAGAAAGAAAATGAAATTCTACTTTCTCAAAGCAACATTTGTAGTCATTGAAGTTTTAAACAATTTTCAAGTAACAGTCCAGAGTGTACCACTTATTAAAATTCTCCACCTTACAATTTGTCATGGAAGATCTTAACAAAAAAAAATTTACTTACATGATTTCCTTTCCAAATCTTTTTAATTTTGCTGTAAGGTAATTTCATGTATACAAGTTTATTTAGCTGCACACTAAGTGGCAAAGCTTCTAAAGGATACTCCATCCACTGAAGAAATTTCAATGAAGTGCAAAGACATTTTAGGCCAAGTGGAAGATGCATATTATGAAAATTAATTATAAGAAATTTAAGATAACTCATTTTTGACAAAGCTTCCGGATCCCAATTAGCTCTGTATGGCTGAGTGGATGACTTCAAAACTATACCCTCAGCCTCAATCATCAATTCAATTGCCTAACAAGCAATGAAGAAGATAATATTAAGACATATATATAATTAGGAGTGTTTTTTATTTTGCTTGCTTATGAAAAGCTTTCCAAGTGCCCTATAATGTAAATAAGTCCTAAATTTAAATATATGATTGGTCTACATGTAACTATGTGTTTTTTTTTTTTAGTCTAGGTAAGTATTTTTGTTTGATTTTTATCTACGTAAACATTTGTTTTATTTTTTGTTTTAGCCCTACAAAATTAGTTTTTATTAAAATTGGTCTCTGCAATTTGCAATTTCTTATATCGCTAATAATTGAGAGATCAATATTGCATCACTTATTACAATAAAAATCAATTTTATATGAACTAAAACAAAATAGTAAAGATAAAATACAAACAAAATAAATATTTGCAAATGTCAAAATCAAACAAAAAAACTTATAGAACTAAAAAAACAAAAAACATGTAAATAATTATTAAAAATTAGTTAGAGTTAATTTTTATATGATTAGTTAGTTTAATTAGTGTGAGTTTAGTTATATTGTTTAGATTTGAGTCTAGAGCAAATTTTTGAAACGTTAGTAAATAAATGAACAAATTAATATAAAAATTGTGTTCCTTTAAATAAAAAACTTGTTGCATGTAAAAAGAAAATATCTTACTTTATTACTTTTCAGTGCTTGGTCAATGTCCTCAACAGACCACAATCTACTTCGTTTGCCAGCATCTATAATACATTCTTCAACAACAATTTTCCTTCCCATTTGTTGAAGCAAAGCATGCATCCCCAAATATAATCCATCATAAGTTACTAATGATTTATCAATTAGATATTCAATTCCATGTGCCGGATAACGATCACAAATTCTTAGAATTTGTATTACATCATCTTTTACCCACCCTTTGAAAAAACATGCAATATCAAGAAACAAGGTCTTATAAATTAGATAGCTTATTCTAAGTGTCTTCATTACATAAAAATCATCAATCACTTGTAATTCTTTTGTAGTGTCCAAAATTTCTTTCCATTGAGATTTTTCCCTACCACGAAAAAAAGAGGCCAATCTTAAAAGGGACAAGGGAAGGCCTTCACTATATTGGACAATAACCTTTGACAACTCCAAATGATGTTCACTTGGTTCTTCCCCTTTATTAAATGTTTTCTCATAGAAGAGTTTATGGGACTCGTCCAAATTTAATAATTCAATTTTATAAACTTGGTCTATTCCACATGATCTTAGTATATGCTTGTCTCTTGTAGTTATTATGATTCTACTCCCAAGTCCAAACCACTCTTTTTTTTCAGCATAACCCTCTAGTTGTTTTTTGTCATCAACACCATCAATGACAAGGAGAACTTTATTGTTGCCAAAAACATCTTGTATCATATTATTTCTTTCGTCCAAATCTTCAATTTCAAAGTCTATTTTCATTTGAGAAAGAAGTGTTCTTTGTAAGCTAACTATACCATCTCTTCCACCATAAATCTCCCGAACATTTTCAAGGAAGCAGCTTATATCAAATTTGTTACGTAATTTCTTGAATATGACTCTAGCTAAAGTTGTCTTTCCTATGCCACTCATGCCCCATATTCCTACAAAATGGACCTTCTCCTTTAATTTCATTCTTAAAATTGATTCCAATTTATTAGCTCTATAATCAATTCCAACTAGTCCATTGTCCGAATAATATGGCATTTTAGGATGTACCTTTTTCCACACCGATTTAATAATGTCTTCAATTAGATCATTTTCATGCCTATGAATCAATGATAAAAACATAATTTGGTCAAGTCAATTGAAATTAAAAATAAAAAATCTATATATACTACTAATTTTCACTAGCTTAATCATTTAAAACAGGAAGGTAATTTTCATGTATGACTAAAATAATGCATTTACAGTCCTTTGATGGTCAAGATAATTCCCATGACTTGGTATAATACATTTTGAATTGGTTATGTACTTGATTTAATTTAAAAAACAATCTATAATTTTGATTATAGAAATATCATCTTCTAACTGATTGAAAGGTGAAAAACGTTTATCTCATATAAAATTTATATAGTAAATTATAAATGTATAATAAATTTGTTGAAAGGGTTATTTATAAGATATTGAAAAAATACAGTAGTAGCAAATTCCTTAAAAGATTGATACCACTAAGTCATTTTGAAAAGATATAGTAGTATAGTATTATATAATATAAATTTTTGTGTTCATCTTTTATTAGTTGTTTATTTTGTTAAAAAGTTTTTATTTAAACCTTGTGTTTTAGAAAAGACTTGTATAACTTATATTTCATTGAAAAGGAATTTCAAAACTGACTTGTAAAAAAGAATTTGTTAAACATAGTTTAAACCTCTCTTATTTATGTTTTTCACTAAGTATGTTAGCTTAACTTGGAACAATTCAATTTGTCCTACTATTTCATATGGCCTTTGAGCTATATGTACTTGTCCAATCCAAGAATATTTTGATTCAATGTATCTTCAGTAGTTTTCCCTAGAAATATTAGTGGCAAAAGTACTCGATTGGGAATTCTTGTATAAGTACATGATAGTTGAGAAAGGATGGTCCTAAGGTTGTGTGGGAGGAACGAGAGCAAGATGCTCCAAATTTTTAGGGGCACCAATTTACTAGGTGTATATATATAAAATTAAAAAAAAAAAATTCTATACTTAACAAACTCATGTTTTATGTTAATGTCTATAATAAAAAATGAATTTAATTTTTATGTAGGGTCAGTATAAAAAAATTACACAATCAACAAATCATAATCAATCATGTAAATAATTTTATATATAATTATAAAAAATGTAAAATATTATTAGACAATGTAAAAATTATTTACAGTGACATTGCATATAAATTAAATTCATAAAAAATTATATTGTCATAATTTTAAATAAAAAACTCATTTATTATTTTATAGTATTTGTCATGTTCCAATTTAAATTGGGACAAATCTCTTAATTAACTTTTTATTTATTTATAAATTTTAAGTAACTTTTAGTAGCTAATTGATTGTATAACTAATTTTACTATAATTTTATTTTGGTTTTGAATTGGGATGAACTTTTGGATGCTTATGTAATATTTATCGTGAAAATAAATTAAAGATAGAGCAAAACATACCTATTTTTATATTCGTAGCCAGATAAATCAGCAACTTGGTGTAAGGAATCTATCCATTTCTTCATCCTGAATTTGTCTTGTTCAGAATTTATGATATGTTGTCCAAAAGCCTCACCGAAACTATTTTCTGGTAACGAACATCTGAAGGAGTGACATCATAAAATATTGGAAAAACATCTAATCCTAATACCTTTTTTGATTCGACAATCTTTTCTAGTTCATCCAAACGCAAAGTAGAAGAAGCATAGCTCTTAGAGAAAACTACAATGGCGGCGAGGGACTTTTCAATCACATAATCTTTGTTATATGGGATATTAGCTACGATTCCCTTTCGCTTCAACGAAGCACGTAAGTGATTAATGAATTTTAAGTGTGAACCTTCTCTTCCATCATAACTTAAGAAAACATGGTATTTTGTATTGGAAGAATTTGAGGAACATGATTCTCCACCTCTTAACATTTTACACTCTTTTCAACAATGTTCTTCTATCGGTTAAAATATATTTTAGGGGCAATTTGTCACATTTATAATTTAAAAATTATTTATTAAAGATTTTTATATAAAAATTATTTTGTATTTGTTTATGATAATAAAAATATTTTTTAAAAAATAAAAATTATTTTTATGAGAAATTATTCGGAATAACTTATCATTTGAAATAATTTAATATTACTTTCATATATAATTTTTTACGCCCGGCAAGTTATAACACTATTATGGCTATTGCATTGTATTCATCTGGTGTATTGTTTACCTGTTATTATGATATAGACAGAAACAACTAGCCTAATTCAGACCGTTGATTGAGGTCAAATGTTGCTGGACGGAAGATATTCCATCTGACTTTCTTGTTAATTAGAATAATGTATATTCAAGTTGTCTAATCTTTGTCAAGAAAAAAATATTTGTTTACTTAACCAAACAAAAAAGTATTTGTCTTTTTCTCTATAGATTATTTATACCGACTATAATCTTCAGAGAATATGTTAGATATTAAATATGAATTTTTCTACCAACAAAATTTAGAAGAAAAAAATAATAATAATTTGTCTAATCCATCGTTAAGAGTATATGTTGGGAATACAGTTCTGAAAAAGCAAAAGATGTGCAAGTCCTCGAATTACTTTAGATTTCAAAGAGCTTATTGTGTGTAAATTTGTGACCATATAAAACTTTCTCATATATATATATATCTATTATCTAAGTTCTGATCGTTGTTCTCGAAAAGATAATATTCCTCTAATCACAAATATAATCGAAAATCAATTTAATTCAATTAAAGTAAATATTTTAATATTTTTTATACTTATAATCCAATGGAGTATACCAATATATAATTCGCATATGGATAATGTTGAACATTACAGAATACTTACTCCAATTGAGTTATCACTTATAGCAGCTATGGCATGACATAATGACACGATGACCATAGATGAATGTTTGGAGTTTGGAATTACTATGTAACTATGTGTGACAGTGTAGCATGTGACTTAGTGGTAAATGACAAATTGGTGTTGCAGGACCACACAGAGAATCTGACTTATTACAACATAGCTCGTGCTTGAAGCTTCAACATAACCCGACACACTAGGTGGAACACCACCTTTTCTATTTCTACACTTTCTATGGAACATGGCTTTTCCTATTTTTGTTACCCTTTTTTATTTTCAAATTGAGTAGCGATATGTTTATACCATTAATTTTTTATACTCATTCAACGTTTATTTTTTTATTATATTATTTATATATCACGTTATTATCTTTATTTTTTTCTCAATTGAATGTATGGATATACAACAAATCGGTCATAAATCCTCTAAAAAGTTAACCGATGAGGGTTACCTCTTCCACATTACTATTTTATTAAATTGAGGTTTCGTTTGTTAACATAACTAATTAGATGTTCCATCAACTAAGAACGGTCATACACTACTACACATATAATCAAAAAATATTATTTTCCTTTTAAATTACTCATTGTTTGTTGATAAAAATGGTATGAAACTACTAAACTAAGACGTGGATAACATAAATCACAAAATTCGTCTTTAACTTTATGCGACGCTCTCAAATAAATCTTTGGAATTATGTATATTGTAAAAAAAATATTTGACTGTCAAAATTTACTTATATTAGTCTATGTAAGAATATGATAGAGACTAACTTAATAATAAATTGATAATATATATAATTAATAGAAAATAGTTCAATAGAAGAACTAACTTAGTCAAATATCTATTTAAAATATTCATAATATAATATATCTATTTAATGATACTCTATAAAATTAGGGACTTGTTTAATTTTGTTTTTCTCAATAGAATAACAACACGATGAATTAAAAAGAAATATAGTCATCTTGTTTAATTGGTTGGAAAGGATCAATACATGATGGATGCTCTTAAGTCTTAAATGAGCAAAGGAATTTAGAACTACTCCATAGTCTCATAATATAAATAAAAATAAATCAAAAGAATTTGGACTGAGAGTTAAACTTTATCAACACAGGATTTTAGTAATTAGTAAGAAAAACACACGATTTTAATTGAATTTATTTTATAAAATTGAATTTTTTATTAAAAAGTCCGATAAAATTAAAATGATTTATATTTAAATATGTTTATATAAAATATTGATTTAAATTTAAATATGATATGAAAGTGAAATTTGATCGGCTAAATTACTTAAAAGGGTTATTTAATATTAATATTTTAAATAACTAATAAGACATATTTTTAAAAAAACTAATAAGTTATTAATGAAAATAAATTTTATTTTTAAATTTAATATGACATTTTAAAGAATATGATTTTACATAATATCTTATTTCAATTTTATTTAATAATTATATATTTCAATATGTCAAAAATTAATGCAGACTGATATGTTTAAATTATTAAAATATTATTAAATTTATAATTAAACTCAAATTTTAAAATATAATATAATAATAAAAGATATTATTCATATTTAGTTAAATATGCGAATCAGGTAAATCGAAAAAACTTTTTTGTAATTTGTAGTTTAGTCTCTTAAACTAAATATTGTTTACTAAAAAAATGTAGACTTTCTGTTTAAAATAGGTTTAAAAGAATATATTATAATATCAGCAATAATATATTCCATTTTACCAAAATAACATCAATTTTTAAAAAATACAATTTTGTTTCATAGAATTTTCTACATGTTAAAAAATAAATTTTAATTTTATTTAATTATTGAAAGTTTCTAGGTCTCTACTCTAGGGAAGGGAATTGGTGGTAACGGGAGATATAAGTTAGGTGGAGTTAGACTTTACAAATTCTGAGTGTGATGTATATTAAAAATATTAAGTCTAAATCTTGTGTATTATTTGTCAAAGTCCTAATTTTAATGTTTGGTATGACTTTTTTCAAAGTATAATACACCTTAAAAGCTTGTTTAAAAGTCTACTTCATTATTATTTTATAAAAATCTACTTTACTTGCCTCTAGAATTCTATGTTAGACGAACAAATTAACATCACAATGAACTTTAAATTTTATTTAGATATTTAACATGATATTTTAAAATATATAACATTATATATCAATTTTATTTTAAAATAATTCTCTCAAATATTTCAAATATTAATGCAAGGCAATATATTTAAATTACAGAAAATCTTAATAAATTTTAGATATATTTAAAAATAATGAAGTCAGTCTGACACAATACATAATAAAATGATGATCTCACTTATATAAAAATGTAAGTCTTGCATGATTTGGGATTTACTTGTAGGGGTATTTTAGAGTTTTTACATTGCATTGAACCGTTTGCACCATCTTTAGGCACATGGGTTCAACTTTCCGGGCCCAACCACAGACAGAAAGGACAAAAGGAATGGTATAAAGTTCTTATAATATTGGTTCAATTGTAGTTTTGATCTCTCTATTATTACTAATTCATATAATTGATTTATTTATTTTAAAAGTTTACAGTTTTTGTTTTTTTCTCATATTTTTGAACTAAAAAATAATGATTTGACATATTTTTAGTGACATGGTATATAATTATGGGATATAAAATTATTTAAATGCATTAATTATTCATATATGATTAATTATGTCACGTTATTTAAAATATTTCACGTCATCATTTTTTAGTTAAAAAATCATAGGGATTGACCAAAAATTGTCGACTTCTAAAATAGGGAAACCAATTTCATAAATCAGTAAAAATAGGAGGACTAAAACTGCAATTAAGTTTATAATTTTTTATATGACAAAATACAATTTATCTTTTACGTTATTTAATTCTATCAAATTGATCATTTAAATTTTTTTTTATAACACATTAGCATTTTAAATCATAAAATGTTAGCACAATTTTTTAATTTTGAAAATAAAATAAATGTACTAATAATATAAATTATTTTATATTATTATCTAATTATGACTCACCACAATATTAAATAATTATTCTTGCTTAAAATACTGTATAATATAATAAATTAAATAATTAAGATTAAATATATTAAAAAAAATTATTTTACATTATCGTATGTTTTTATACTCTTTAATTGTTCACCAACTTCCTTAAAAAATGTTACGTAAGTCAGTAACCGTGTTGGTGCATTGTGGGACGGAGGAAGAGAGTTATGTTTGCCAAAACTCACTTAGTAAATGCAAGGCTATATTTGAAACATATATCTGAAACATCTTTCGCTTTGCATTTATATCAATCATGAATTTATTATTATTTAATATATATAATTTAATAAAAATATTATTTTTTATTTATTAATGTTCTTAATATACGTAAATTTCTCAAATGGATTAATCATTGTAAAATGGATAGAGTATCTCATATTAAATATAAGTATATAAAAATTTAACAACTAATATATTTTGAAATGAGTTTCTTTTCTTATTATAATGAAAAGTAAAATGTACAACAAATAATAATAAGAACATGAGCAAATATTATGTATATTTTTGTGTAATTCTTACATCTAATCGAAAATTAAAGTAATATTTTTTAAAAAAATAAATGATAAATATCACTATAAATAATTCTCACAATGTAATTGTCAATTTTTGTGTTAAAATATATAGTAAATATTACTATAAATAACTCACATAATTGTAAAGTGTTAGGTTCAAATTTAAGACTACACGTCTTGCTTTACTATATCGACATTTATGAGTTGAGTTAGAAGTTAAAATAAAAGTACTATTTTTTTTTATTTGTAGTTATATAATTAATTATAATAATAAAATAAAATAATACCGATAAAGAAGGTGTCCTTTTAGGTTAACAAATTGGCAGCATGACGTGGAGAATGTCATGTGGAGTATAGATAATTTATAATTTATGGACATCTTTTGGGCGTCTTTTGTCTTTGAAACTTGTTGCCATTAGCTATTGCAGCAGGCCGCATACTAGAATTCCTGTCCCACCTAATAACTTTATTTTTTACTGAACCAAATGTTTTCTATTGAGAATAATCTCTTTTAAGAAAGAAAGAAAAAAAAGTAGTGGATATTCTATGTTCAATTGTTTATTATATAAAGTAAAAAATAAACTGATTCAGTCGACATCATCCACCACAAGCAGCATTTGTTGAATATGAATTTCGCAATCATCAACCATTCATAAGCTTGATAATATGTGTTCAGTTTAAATTTTTAATTATTTAGTTTGAAATTACAAATCAGATGCTAAGTATATTTTTTTACCTCTTTTTCCATTTTCTTTTGGTAAATTATTGAGTTTTTTTTAGAATGCATAAACTTTGATGAGATGTCAATCGAGATGATATTTTTTTAAAGTTTTAATATTTCTTCGATCAGTAAAGATAAAATATTGATTTTATTTCTTTATGCATGATAAAATCCAACTACTTCAAAATGGTTCAATCATGGCGCTACTCAATTGACACATACACAAATATATTTCAAAAAGTGTGATTTTACTGCCCATTGAACCTCGTTGATACAGTTGTGGCAGCTGAGGGGGGTTTATCAAAATATTAAATAGATCAATAACAAGTTAGGTATGCTGGTGTTAGTTATGTTGTGTGCCTATAATGTGTTAGAACATCGTCAATGCTCAATAAATTATAACTGACGTATATTAAATATAGTCTATACTTAAACTTGGATTCAAATATTTTTTGACGAGACTTGGATTCAAATATTTTTTGATGATACTTGGATTCAATATATAACGAATCCTGAGTGCATATCTGATTTCCCAAAGTGAAAACTTAGTACTAGTCTACGCAAGAGAAAAATGTCCACCAACGGAATCAAAATATATAACTACTAGAAAGTAAAAACTTAAATACAATTAATTTAGTCTCTAAGAAAATTTAGCTAGTCCACTATTATTTAACTACTAATAACTAATGCAATCCACACCCCCGAAAAAATATTCAAACTGATCATCAACCTTTGTAGCTTCACCCATCAAGAAACTCTACCTTCGCATTAACTTTACACAATGCAAAATCAGCCACCTTCTCTTCAGTTTTTAATACCCAGTGGGAAATTCACAGATACCATACTCTGCACAAAATAATAACTCACTCATAAATGTAAATTTCGAATTGAAATTAAATCAATAACAACAATAAAATACTCGCATCAACCTTTGTCTATAAATATTAGCAACTATTTGACAAAAAGTTTGTCTTCAAATATAAATCCAATTTCAAATTCCTACATTTATTTATTGTTTTTTTCAAATAAACCCCTAATTAATATCACTAAGTATCCTAGAAGATAAAATTCAAAATTAACTATATAAAAATAATCTATAGTACATAAAATGTATAGAACGTTCCTAACACTCTTATAGTGAATTTAGGGCCGAAGGGAGTAAAGTATAGTTAATAAAGGTGCGCACAGGTATAAATAGAATCCAATGTGATTTTACACAAGCCAGTCTTTGACTAATTTTGAACTACTACTTACTATGTCCAACAATTACCCTTGTCCCTTTGTAATAATAAAAGCCATTTCCAGCTATCAATGTAAACGCTATAGTACCCTACATTATACAATGTGTTCCCAAAAGAGTACACTCTACCCAATAAAGTTATGCCACGTCAATATCATAAAAGATTCCCTCTTGTGTTAAAACCCTATATCACGTGCCTCTTTTGTGTTCATTCATCGTGCACACCATTGACTAACCAGCTCACGTTAGCAACACTAATTTAAACTACGCCGTATTATTTTTAGAATCTAAGTAAAACAATGAGAAAGGGTAGTTTTAGAATACTCACTAGGCTCTTGTGTGACCACGTACGACGTACCACCGAAAAAACAGCTCCCACCAGCGCGTGCTTTCTTCTGGTAATAACTGTTAAACGCGAACGAAGCATGTGCCACCAATGTGTTAGGATCATAACACGTGGCACCTGGTTGAATCGTACGGCAATCAGCACCTCCCTCACCACAAGCAAAATCTAAAGCCAACTGCAGTTTATTTTTATCCGCATCAGGGTTTGCAACACACCACGTATCTCCAGTTGTACTCTTCGAAACCCCTCCGACAGGTGACACAGCCGGTGTAGGCTGATTCGTGTTACCCGAAACCGGCGCAACCGGTGAAGGATTGTCGTGGTAATTTTTTAACGCTTCCACGGTTAAAGGAATGTCATAAACCTTTTTTTCACTAGGGTAAAACAAACCGAAGTTCCTTTCAGAAGTGGGCCCAGGCTTCTGATTTTCATTAAAAAGCGCGAATAAATAAACGGTTAAATCTGCTTTAGGTCTCAAAGGGGTCCCACTACCAGTCAAGATCTTACGGACGAGATTACCGTTGTAAGCAGCGGCATTCTCTACACTCGCACCCACTTCATTATTATCACCTTTAGAAGGCCAACCTGTCTCCGTTACGACGATGTTAACGTCGTCGTATTTCATAGCAGATAACGCGGAGAAAACGGCGTCAATTTGAGCGTCGAAAAGGTTCAAGTATCTTAACCCGTTACCCGGATCCACAACACCCGGGTTTTCTCTAAACAAAGCGTAGTCTAATGAAATGACGTCAGCATTTGACTCGTAAGCGAAAAAAGGGTAAACATTTACCATAAGGTAAGACCCTGTTTGGCGGAGAAATTCAAGCATGGGTTTAAAAACGGGTTTGATTAATTCGGGTCGGAATGACCCGGATGAAGAAGGATAAGAGTTACCTAAAGCGGAAAGAGCAATGGGAGAAGAAACCTTGATGTCTGAATGAAGATTATGTTTAAGGAGAGCTTGGTAAATGTTTTTCATGGCCGGTACGAGGAACTTTGTCGAGTTGTTTGGGTCAACGAAGACTTCGTTACCAACGGCAATGGCTTCGATTTGGGTGTGAGGGTAGTAAGCGACGATGTTTCTTTGGACCCATTGGAGTGCAAAGGACGAAGATTTCGCTGCTGCGAAGAGTTGTTGGTTTGGTAGATCGACGGTTACTTTGATTTTGGATCCGGATAATGAACGGAGTACTGATGGGTCGGTGTCGTAGACTTTGACACGGTCTATGCCTTGTGATTTGAGAAGATGAACTACTTTTACAGCTGAGGGAAGGTTGTTCGCTATGCGACCGTAGTTAACTCCTATGGAACCTCCATCTGAAATTAACAATGTATAATAATACAAACATTTTAGTTAGAACGTTAAATGTGAGTTTGAGAAATCCACGTGTACTGAATATACCAAAGAAGATAATAAGAAGAAACATTGCCTGTGAGAGTGAGAATGGTGAGGAGAAGGAAGATCGCGGAGAGGGTGAAGTGATGCATGGTCTGCTCCTTGTGTTGAAAGAAACAGAGAGTTTAGATTGGGAAATGTTTGTTTTTGTGGGAATGTGGGTTGAAGGGGGTGTATGTGAGTGAGGTGGGGGTGTGTTTGTTTGTGGAGCAAGTGGGAGTGACGTGAGGTGTGTGTATCTATGATATGATCAATTCATTGAGGGAAACGAGGTAGTGGTGGTAAGGGTGAGAGCTGTGATTGGGGCCCACTTTGTATATTTTGTTACAGTAACGAAAAAACAGAAGGTGGTCGAGTGATAATAGGACCACCTCGTGTTATAAAAGACTCGGTTTGAGCAACTTGATTGCCGGGAATCGGTTATATGATTTGTCTCAATGATTTTGTGAATGGGATGAACGTGTGATACTCATAGTATGTGATTTTTCAATTAATAATAGTTGTAATAATTGTTCTTATATAAGTTGATCTAGTGATTCATCCAGTGATGCAATCAGAAGAGTGATGTTAGGGAGTCACATGACTTACATGAAATTAGTTGTTGTAGAAGTTGATCAACTTACTTTCTAAAAAAAAGTTAATCTACTTGCAATGTGTAGAGTTTTTCATTTAAAGAAATGTTAACAAGTGACAAATGTTCTAAATGCATTTGTTAAAAGTGATTTTTTTTTTTTAATTTATTTATTAATTTTTTTGTTTATTGTTTAACAAGTATTTTAAAGGGTAGGCAACAACTAGTTTCATCTTTGTATTCAATTAATCGATGATAAAATTTAAGTTTTCATCAATAGTTCTTGGGTTTTTGCGACCCGCACATACACTTATTTATATATATATATAAAATAATAAATTTAAAAAATCATATTTATTATAATTAATTTAGTAAAATAATTGTTATTATACAATAATAAAATTAAAAAAAATATTAAAATCATATATTCTATAAAGATAAAATCATAATTTTTAATATTTAAAAAATATTAAATATATTAAAATATAAAATTTAGAAATGGACAATAGTTATTAGTGGAGTTGTATATCAATACTTTTAAATATGTCTTTGTCTTGAATTTTAATTTTGGAGAAAAACTCTCATCTGCATTATATCAAAATGAATTTTTCTCACTCAAATCGAGACGAATTCGGATAAATATTCACAAATATATATTCTATTGTTATCCCTACTAAAGACACTTGTTAGAATTACTTTTTTTTTTTTTAAAATGGTTGCATGTATTATTACATATTGTATTTGTTATATCTAAGCTGACCTTGTATGGTTGTAATAAAAATATTAGATTTGGTATTTAAAAATAAAATAAAATATTAGACTTGTTTTATTTTGGTTACAACTTACTTATGAGGTTGTGGTGAATGAAAATACTATTTGATATTTTTAATTTTTGGTATAACTAGTTGTTATTATTTGTTTGATTGGGTACTTATGCAATATATAGTTATTGTATTATTATTTGTTTGATTGGATACTTATACAATATATATTATCGTTTTGAATATGGAATTGGATGTTTCGATGTAAAAAAAAAAAATCCTTAAATTGGTTTAGAATCATGATTAAAGATAATTCATATAAATAATATTTAAACTCTTCTACACATCAGGACTTCTTTTACTAAGACAAAAGTATGAGGATTTTTACACAAAACTCCAAAATAAATGGTATTTTAGAAATGTAGTTTGAGATTGGAACAAAAGATTAACATGTTTAACATATTTAACGTTTATTGACAAATGTTAACAAATGTATAAGAGTTCGTATATTTAAAAATATAATTTTAAAAGTGTATTAAAATTTATATATTCAATTTTTAAAAAAATTAAAATTTATTTTTTTAATATAAAATTTTTATATTTGATTATTTAACATGTCCTTAGAATATTGAGTAATAAAACTCAATTATAGGTTGAGTTTTTTGAAAAACATTTATTTATAATGATTTAATCAATAATCCACTTATTTATTTAACAATTTGTTATTATAAAACCATTTGAGACAATAAAAAAATCCGTAACTATTAGAAAGTATTAAATAAAATGAAAAATTGAGTAGATTTGATTTGAATAAAATGAAAAAATTATGGGTTGAAAATTCAATCCAAACCAAATATAATTAATTGATTCAAGTATTAAATGTGATAGAAAAAACATCCAATTTAACTCGTGTATATCTCTAATCAAACCCATATCGAACTGTATTTTGTATCATTGCGGTCCATCATTTTCTGCACCTCACATGGCCACCAAGTTGATGTATCTCACCCTGCTTTGCTCATACATGAAGACACTATTGTTGACTAGGATTTGTAACTTTTCCATATCTTTTTATAGGTTAAAATAGATTTATACTACTTTTAAGTTTAATTAACTTTCTACAATTCTTTTCACTTTTATTTTTTTAGAATTAATCTTTTAAATTATATTACATTTGTTCTATTAGTTATTTTTTTCATTCTCAACAATAATTGATGCAATTAAAAATTTTAATCATTAGAAATTCTATCAAATATTACACAACAATATATTTTTAATATTAATCTTTCAAAAGATATTTATCAAACTTTATATATGATTTTCATTTCTTGATTTTCTCTGCAACTATTTAAATACGTACATAGCATTAAAAACACGATAATAAAAGTATATCTACATGATTAATGTCATTAATTTCTTCCACTTAAAAAATAGCTAGAACAATCAATTTATTGCAATGTTTCGATTAGATTTTAACATTTCATGTTCATAATACGAGAAAAATTCAAATTTAAAGATCTGCTTGCATAATTCGTTATAAATTAAAGGTTAATGGAACAAATTAACTGAATATAATATAGAAGACTGAATCGAAAAAAAAATAAATCTAGATGACTTAAGCGAAAACTCGGAATAAATTGGAGAAAAATAAACTTAGAGGATTCAAGAGAAAACTAGATTAAACTTAAAAGTTTTAAAAACAAAGTATTTTTGCTTTTTAAATAATTACTTTTCCAATATTACATTGTAATATTTCCATATGACTTATTTTTTTACATAAAAAAAAAAGCCAAAATAGTATAAAAAGTAAATAATACGGAGAATAATAATCAAAATATATCTTGAGTAATACGAAAAATAAAATAAATAATTTCACTAGATATTTTTGTTCACTCTATCTTTCTCAATATCAAAAAAGAAAAGAAGTTCCCATCTCGATAGGGTAATCTTTTGGAGTTGCTATCATTGTTTTTTGACAAATTGGAGTTGCAAAAAAAAAAAAAAATACAATATCATTTAAAACGTAAATTTTATAATAAATTTGTAGTGAGTAAAAAAATCATATATCTTGAACAACCTATATGATTCTTTCTTAAGTTTTTTTAACTGTATTTCTTCTAATAAAATTTTACGAAAAATGTTAGAATTAAATTAATTTAAAAGTAATTATTTATAATTATTTTGTTATAATAAAATATATAATTGAACAATTTATGTTTTTATCCTTGTTTTAGTGTGCAAATGATAATATGCAAGTCATATTATTTGTGTCTCACTTTTATTCAATTATGGGTGCGTTTGTTTGAACTTAAATAAAAATGATTTTTAGTTTAAAAAATTTAGAGATTATTTTGTAGAGATTTGTTTAAAAATGATTTTTTCATTTCCGTTTGTTTACTATCATAAAAATGATTTTTTTTAAAAAATGATTTTTAATCTGTTTGTATACAATTTTATAAAAGTGATTTTTTAAACTACAAAATTACCATAAAAGACATGATTTTTATAATACCCTACAAAATTTATAAGTTTAATCCATTTCTTATACACATTTTAAAATTGATTAATGTACCTTAAGTACTCATAAAAAAGCAATAAATAAACACACAAAAGCAACAAAAAAAAAATAGTATCAACGTATATGAATGATGTAAAAATAAAATAATTCAAATAAAAGGCGTAGAAACAATAAAAAAACTATGTGGAAAAATTGAAAAGGAGAAAGAAACTTGTAATTTTGGATTTTTCAAAAAGGGTAAGGGTAATTACATCATTTTCTCTTATTAGTGGGTTAAGTTCCGTGTTTTTAAAATTTTTAGCATCTTTCTCTCTCATCTATCGCATTAGCTTTTTTTAACAAAATGATTTTTAGAAAAATCTGAAACAAACACTCTTCAAACCCTGCAAAATGATTTTTGGTTTAAAAAAATAGATTTTTTTATGAAAAAATATGAAACAAACGCACTCTATATCATCGGATGACGAGTTAGAGCAGAAGACAGGTTGATTGAATTAATATATTTTGATATATATTACCATTTTCAATAAATTCATTTTTTATGACAATTTTTTTTATTGAATTTTATGTATCCTACGAGTTTTTTAGAGCTAAAACAAAACAAATTTTAGTCATGATTTCTAACTATTTTTGTAATTATTAAATCTTACACTTTCCTTCATATATTATAACAAAAACCAATATCTCAAATACCCACTCAATAATAATAATAACACCACCATTTCTACAATATATTGAGCCATTTTAAAGATAATGTTGTATATATTTATTTTTGGCACTCGGTAAAAGAGTATATATCATATAAAATAATATTACTAATAATAAGATATAGTAAAATCATAAATTACTTTGGCGAGTTTAAGTACCAATAGGTGGGAAAAATTAAAATCAGATCCGTCCAATAATACTCACTCTCAACTTATTTTTGTAATTTTCCTTTTTATCAAAAAAAATAAAAATTCACTTCTAGTGCATAGTACCAAAGAGGGTGCAAATAGCATTTTCGTAGCATTTTATTGCTTAAGTCGTTCATTTATAAACCGAACCACTCTCTAACCCATGATGCAAAGTCTTGGCCCACTAAGGAAGCGTAATAAAAATACAAAAGATAACATAATTCAAAATCAAAGATTCAGTTTAGAACCCTAATTTTTCAGAGAAACGCAGAGAAAGAAGAAGAAACGATGTCGGGTGCTACTCCCAATCCCACTCCCAACGCTGAAGAAGACAAGAAACCCAACGACGCTGCGCACATCAATTTGAAAGTCAAAGGACAGGTTCGTTTTTTTTTTTTTTTCCTTTTTCTTAGTACAACTAACTTTATATGCTTAATTTCCCGATCGATTTATTTTTGTTCTTTTTTCTTTTGGTTAATTTTTATATTATTATCACTTTACTTAATCTGACACCAGATATTATGTTTTCATTATATTCGTAACACTTTTCAATATTCTAATTTTTCTGTTGCTAAAAGTTAAATATTCCTTATGTGTTGCTTATCATGTTTAACGAAATTTGCATGCATATGATCTGGTTGAATGATTTCTGAGTTAGATTTTTTAATTATCTCTGTTTTATTGGTATTGGTATACATGTTATTGTGATGACTTTTTAGTAATTTTATTTTATTGTATTGTTTTGTATTTGCAAGTTCATTTCTATGTGTTTGTTTGATGATTCCCGATTCAAGTTATTGTCACCGATACACAGTTATTTCCTTCCCTCTGTCTTAGTTATAAATTCAATACTCTGAATTATAACCTAGTTTTCATTTTGATGAAATTTTTATTAAGCCTTTTGTAGTTTTCACATATATTAAGAAAAAAAAATAGGCAGTGCATTTTTTAGATTAAGGACTATACACTGTCGTGGTTAAGTTATTTTAAACTAACAACTATTCACAATTACCAACACAGAAAATAAAAAACTGGAATGGAAGTTATGCCTATGATTGATGGTTGGCAAGTTGTGATTGGTTGTCAGGGTAAAATAACTTTCTGAAAGTGCATGTCCTTTAATCTCTGTATTTTTATGTCTATTTTATGCATAGATGTACCTAAATTATCCTTTTGCATGTATATGTATGGTAGTAGTTAACTTTGACTTCTCATATTCCAAGACACTTAGTGATGATATCAATTATGAGTTTATTTTGAAAAAACATAAAATGTATCTAGTAATTTGAATTGAAAGAGGCTTATAAAAAGGGACTGGTGGTATTTGTTTTATATTTGCTGTTGAATGAAATATTAGTTAACTCTGGTGTGTGCAGCACCATCGATAGCTGATAGCGTTGTGGGAAAATATTGTAAGCTGCATAGTGGTTGAAATAAGTCAATTATATTTAGAAAATAAGCATCCTTCATATATAAATAAAAAAGGGAATGGAGATAGAACAAAGCTTACCTATTGAAAAGTTTACTTATTATGGTGAATGCGAACATATGAGTAATACTCATTGTTTCTTCCGTTTCTCCTATTGTAATTGCCACTGGTATTGCCTTAATTGAGAAACTAGGATAGCGTCATAGTTTTCAGAGTGAAGTCATCAAATCTGCTATGCTATTGCTGATATTTAACAACACTAGGTTTGTGGACTATGAAATATCATATTTCCTTGATACGATGTTTTTTAAAGTATTTCATGTTGTATTTTGCAATGAACTATATCATATTATTTTACATCACAGTGAGTCCATGGTCTAATAAGAGTAATCATTCTCTCCTATGATTGTAGGATGGAAATGAAGTATTCTTTAGGATAAAGAGAAACACTCAACTGAAGAAGCTGATGAATGCATATTGTGATCGACAATCTGTGGACTTGAATTCGATTGCCTTTTTATTTGATGGACGCAGACTCCGTGCAGAACAGACTCCTGATGAGGTTTGTTCTTCTCCATGACTTGTTTTTACAGTGAGAATTTTATGTAACAAACAATGGCTTATAACACCACATTGTTGATATATGACTCTTCAGCTAGACATGGAGGATGGAGATGAGATCGATGCAATGTTGCACCAAACTGGCGGAGCCTGTTAAATTAGGCTGTTGTTCTGGTTCCTGTGAAAACTTCAACACATAATTAGGTAGTAGTTATTTGGGTGTATGTATTCTATGGATTTGCAATATGGGAATTGTAATAGACATCTTTATTGTTGACGTTGTTTGAAAAATCTGACAGTTTTGTCAGTGACATCATCATCCACTATGAAATCTGGAGTATTCTATCAACAGTTTAACCATTTTAAACCTTGTACTAGTACTATATAATGTTGTCTTGGGAGATCTTTCTCATTTCTGCTAACATGGTTCAGAAAATATAGTGTGCATACTTTGTCTTGATTCGAGTTTTTTTTTTTTTAAGTTTGTCTTTGAAGTAAGCAAATAAAGTTGTTACATTTTTTTGTTTATATTTAATTCAACGTTAATCTGACATATTATTCATCAATCAATCAATATATATATATAAACTAAAGGATAGGTATATTGTAACTGGTTTATTATAACTATGTGCTAGCTTCAAAGGAGACTAGTCTATGTGAAACAGTCATGATAGTAGGGTGGAATTTTGTTTTCCTTATATTATGGTTTTTTATTTGGAAATTTTTATTTGTTTATATAATTTAAAATATATTTTTTAGCTAAGCATTACTCATCATCAAAAAAATTAAAGTTAAAGAAGTTGCTATTCACACTACCTGTATTTTTGAATACACAGTCCCTAAAATTAAAATTCGGAACATGTTGGTCTCCCCTTATTTTCATAGTTTCATCCATTGAAGCTCGTTCATTTGTTCATGTATATGTTTACATGACTGTCTGCTCAAACTTTTTAAAGAGATCGCCATTCCAATTCCTATCATAAATAAAAACATAACAATATTAATATTCCTAATAATTAGTAGTATTGACGGTTAAAAAAAAATAGTTTCATTTTAAAGAAAAGTCATGACCCAAGTTATTTGATTTTTCTCTCGTTCAATTGGTTTTCAACGTGATATATTTATGTATGCTTATATCATATTATGATTTACTATTAAACATTCTTTATGTTTAATAATTGAGCAAAACAAATTGTAAATCGTAGTTAACATATTTTCACTGTGCAACGCACATATTCTCAATAGTAGTATTGGACATTTGTTGGTTTTTATCCCAACCTTTTATTCTTCCTAAAAACAACACTATTGTTTAACAAAAACATAAACCAAAACTATGTAATTTATTAAAAGTAAATAATAACTTTATAAGAATTAAAATCAACTTTTTTGCTATCACTCGTATAAAAAAAGGTTAGAAAAATTATTTTTATTTGAACATACAAAACACATTTTGTATGTTCAAATAATATCACTTACAAAAAAAAAGTTTTAAGAATTATTTTTATTTGACGAAACTGCACCATCTTATTTTTAAAAACTATACACTTGCCTAATTTTGTTTTATTATCAAATTTTTTAAGTTCAAACAATTTATTGAATGACTTGGAAGTACAAATGAATTGATAACGGTAAAAATATTTATATAAGTTTAAGTTAGAAATCCGAAATTCTTGATTCATCTATACATTTTAAAAACTATACACTCACCTAATTTTGTTTTATTATTAAGTTAAAACAACTTGTTGAGTGTCTTGTAAATATAAGTCAATCGTTTCTCCATACGTGAATTTAAGCATCAGACAACTTGAAAAAAAAAACTTGTTATAATAAAATAAAATAAAATAAACTATGATAAAAGAAAATCAAGTAAAATGTTAATACTTGAATTGAATCCACGTGTATGATTTCTCACACTCACTGATCTGAGTCTATCTTCTCTCTCACCCGCGGCGGCCACATCTCCTTGTTTTGCGTTTCCGGCTTCGTTGCCGTCGTGGTCTGTAGCCTCCAGTCTGCGTGAGACCGTGAGTTCGTGTTCGTCTCCCCCGTGCGCCGTGCTGCTGCTGCGTCCGCCGTCCAGCAGTCTCTGTTCTGCGTGAGTCTTCTTCACTGTCATTCTGTACTTGATTTGTTGTTGAATTTTCTGTTATCATTATTCATTGCTGCACTTGATTTTCTGTTGGGAGTTGAATTGTTATATCGTTGAATTGTTTTGAACATGTTATCATTATTCATTGCTGCTCTTGATTTTCTGTTGTTGCACTAAACTTGTTCTCTTATCATTGATGCAAATGAATTGTTGCGAGCTGAACTGAGTTTTTGTGAGAATTGAATTGAATTAATTTGTTGTTGTAGTTTGATATTTTGAATTGATTTATTGAAACAATTCATTTGCATCAGAAAAGTAGAGATGAAGAAGAGTACATAAATTGAATTTTTTATCTATGCAATATGATTTGCATATTTGATTTATACATTATAGTTTATTTTGGCCACCCCAAGCTTTTTAGTTTAGCTCTGCCACTGTATCATGGCCTGCGCGCCCTTCTCAATCTCCTGCAGGTATTATCGCTCCTAGGGTTTCTCTCTTCCATTTTTATTTCTTTTTCTGTTTTCTATTTTGTTTATATTATTCGATTATTTATCTATTTATATGCTTGTTTATTTATTGAATTTATCTATGTTATATATCTGGAGAACCTACATCGTCTAATTGGAATCGAGTTTTAGCTCTACTTGATGTTTGATTTAATAGATTAATTTGTTTGTTTGAAGTTTTTTATTTTAATCGAATTTGATTTGGATAAGATGTGATTGAGATCTGAATATTTTTTGCATCGTTGGATAAGATTCTCAGACAGCACTTGAAGTTGAAGTTGAACTGCCACAACTAAACTTTGTTCCCGGCCGGGTCAGTTTTCTTCTTTACAAAATGGTGATCCTTTTCGTTAATTTTTTTTTTTCCATTTCATCATTGGTGAGTGAGCTTAGATTTTTCCCCTATTTCTGATATCATTCCTTTTTTTTAATTCAATTATTGTCTTCCTATCGTTTCTATTCAGCTTCAAATTGAATTTGAAATTGAATTAAATTTTTGGCAGAAATTTCATTTGTGTGGATATGATGATGATCTCTTCCGTGCATACTACACTTTTTGTCGGGACCTCTCTCTTTCGTAAAACTAATAGCCTCAGAACCTTAAAATTTTGTTTACCTTTCTCATCTTCTGCTGCTTCTTCTCTTTCTGTTGACAAGAAGAAATGGAGGCAATCAGTTTTCTCAGCATTGGAGGTTGGTGGAGTCAAGATTACCAGACAAGGTACTTGGTTGACAATGTTTTAATGTCTTATATGTTCTATATAATCTGAAGTCACATAGTGTAATAATCTACACAAAAAAGCTCTGAACCTTAGGTACCTGTGTACTATAAGATTCTCAACTATTTTCCGCCATTGTTCTGAATCGTTTGAACCGTTAGTAGATGTTCTATACAACCACAAATTATGTAATAATTAATGAAAATGTCCATGACTATCTTATATTTGCTCCTCTTCTTCAATGAATGACATCGAGACCTTGTTTGGATAAACAACTTAATTAAGTACCCATAGAATAAGCACTTATATATAAGTTCAAATAAGCTGAAAACAATTTATGGACATGTTTAAAATAAAGTCAAACTGTTTTCGTAACTATCTTATAGAGCTTCTGGAAAAAAGCTGAAAACAACTTATGGACATGTTATAAGTTGTTTTCATAAGATCTCTCAAACAATCTTACAAGTGATTTTGTTAGTATATAAGTTCAAATAAACCAATTCAAACAGGTCTTGAAACCATTTTATTGCAGTTTCATATTTGGATATAATTATTATCGTACAAGTGACGGGGATGTTATGGGAAGTATATAACTTGCTCTAGTTATTCTGTTTTTCTTCCTTTCTTTGCGCCTTTATGTGTCCAATGTTGCTTTAATGTCAAAGTTTTTATCGAAAAAGTACTATTTGGTTCATGAAATTCTTATCACTTCTGCTTCTTGGTCTTTTAGATGTAGTGAGGGACGACCCAACAAATAATGTTCCAGACAACATATTTTCAAAACTTGGAATGCAACTTCACAGGAGGGATCAACACCCTCTTGGGATACTGAAGAATGCTATATATGAGTATTTTGACACAAATTATTCAAACAAGTTCAATAAGTTTGACGACCTTTGTCCTATAGTTTCACTGAAGCAGGTATTGCAAATGCATCAAAAAATTTGTTGCCCTTTGCTCCTATATGATGCATTGATATTTTTCGTTTTCACGTTGGTTCAGTTATTCAACTTTCCATAATGAACACAAGTACACAGTGTGGTCCCTTATTTAACAGTCCAACTGACAGCTAGCTAACCAATTAGATTACCCATCAATGTACGCAATGAACTCAATTCATGTTTTGTGTTCATTTCTTGCATATTACTCCCTCTATCTTATATTAAGTGTCACTTTAGGTTGTTTTACAAAGATTAAGAAAAGTTGTAAATAAATGAAAGAGTGTGACGATTTTCTTTAATAATCTTCATTAACCATTGTATAGATGTGTAGGAGATTATAGTGGACTCGGGAGTGATGCACATCATATTAAATTGGGAGGAGAACGAGAATAAAATAAGTAATGTTACATTGAAAAAATAAAGTGACACTTATTTTGAAACATTTTTTTGTTGCTAAAATGACACTTAATATGAGATGGAAGGAGTTCTTCTTTTTGGTTGACAAGCTGGCTTGAACTACAGCGCTTCTTTCTGACGATCTTCTTCATGTTCCAGAACTTTGATGATGTCTTGGTTCCTGAAGACCATGTGAGTAGGAGCTATAATGATACATATTACATAGACCCTCAAACTGTTTTAAGGTGTCACACAAGTGCTCATCAGGCAGAATTATTGAGAAGTGGATATACTCATTTCCTTGTAACAGGAGATGTTTATCGAAGGGATTCAATTGATTCTACTCATTATCCTGTCTTCCATCAAGTATGTCCCTTATGCCGTAACTGGTTATTCCCTAATGATTACTGTTATTTAATTTCCTCTTTTTATATTATGTAGATGGAAGGCTTTCGAGTTTTTGTTCCAGAAGAATGGGAGGCATCTGGGATGGATGCCACATCATTTTCAGCAGCAGACCTAAAGAAATGCCTTGAGGGTCTAGCACGCCATTTATTTGGTATTTACAAATAGCCAATACACACATTTCATTTTCAGTTGCTGCAATTTGATAATTAAAGAGGATTGGTAAGATGAATTAATTAAAGTAAACAAAAGAATCAATGTGAATTTGATAGAAACTTCATAGCATTTATAAGTTTTAACACTCACACACACACGTGTATATATATATAGGATTTGCAAATGCACAACCCCTATTTTTTAGGAGTGCCTTAGCAAGTTATAACTAAGAAATGGTTAAATAATAAATACACCCGAAGGTTTAGCTTTCTAACACACTCCTATAATATAAGTAAGTGTACGTTAGCAACTCCTATTGGCACTTGCTAGGATACACCTACTCAAGTTTTAGAAGCAGTAAATTAGCAAGTAATAACTAAAAAATTGTGAAATACACTCGGAGGTGCATGCTGCTAAAGTGCTCCTTTGTGAAAACTAGTGAGTATATCCTAGCACTCCTATATATATATATAACCCTAAACCCTAAAATAAATGGAAATTGGAAATTATCATTGCTTATAAAACACAGTCAATAGGAAAGTGGTAATTTTATATATTTTGTGATGGTCATCTCACTGTAATGCTAAAAAAAGGTTTGTGCGAGAAATTATATTTTATCAAGGTGTCTAGTTGTGATTGTGAATTTGATATATTCATTTGGAGCTAAGTAGAATTTACAAAATGTTTATTTATAATCCTTTCCCTTGTACATCAGGTGATGTAGAAATGCGCTGGGTCGATACCTATTTCCCATTTACTAATCCATCATTTGAACTTGAAATATATTTCAAGGTATTCTATGTTCTTGATTGTCTCTTAAATGATCCATGTTTACATAATCCCTGTTAATTGTTTTTGCCTTCAAAAATATGGTGCCGATACACTTTGTCTTCAAAATAAACACTGGCATTAGGGGGTTATTACCATACACCTGTTTAGTGCATTGTATATAGGATAGGCCTTACAGCATGAGGGTCACTCGCTGATATAGGATAACCCATCTACTTGGTAAACTTCTGAATTATTGTGTTCATTGTGGGTCACATCGCATATTTTAATTGGTTAACACAATCATATTCTGTGTCAAGTTGACCTTATTGAATATGTAGTTTTACCTTACTGTAATGTGTTAGGTAAATTACAGGTGTAGACGTGTAGTATTAGAATGGTTAAAACGTAATATGAAAAAAAAGAGTCTTTACTTTATATCTTTTCATTTTTTGTCTCAGGAAAAGTGGTTGGAGGTTTTGGGGTGTGGAGTGACGGAGCAAGAGATTCTGAATAGAAATGGGCAACCTAATAATGTTGCTTGGGCTTTTGGCCTGGGTTTGGAGAGGTTAGCTATGGTTCTATTTGACATACCGGATATTCGTCTCTTTTGGTCAAATGATGAGCGATTTACCTCTCAGGTATTTATTAGATGTGTTTCACAAACATCCTTCAATAATGTCAATTTTTTCCTGGTTGCAATATGTGACTGCTAGGGTGTATGAGTTCGTCATTCTCATAATCAAAATAATATTTTACAAATTTCATTCTTTTGCGATCTCTAATGTGTTACTTTCTTTTCTAAAATTTTGTATACAGTTCTCCAAGGGCCAATTAGGGGTCAAATTTAAGCCGTATTCAAAGGTAACTTATACACTACACGTGCATCTATATTCCTGGTGTCGACATTTGTTGTAAGTGAATGATCCATATGACTGAAACATAATGCCACAATTCTAAGTTGTAAGTGAATGATCCATGTGACTGAAACATAAGATGGCCTATCACCGGCGTAACTTTTTTTACAAAACTGTTAATATTCCTTACATTGTTTAGTGAGAAATTGTGCTGAGTTTTGTGGGTCTAAATTGCAATATATGATTAAACATACAAATGAATCTCCCCATTACTTTGATCATTTGATGCTTTACTGTGTGAAAGGTCCTGCCTGTCATGATATTTTAAACTAATAAATTTGTTGTAATTTCTGCATTTTTGTTTCATTTTTGTCAAATAATACTTTTCTAATATATGTAAATCTTATACCAGAGGGAATTTAATTAAGCAATCTTACGAACACTTTTTTTCTTTGACCTCGGGTATTATATTCTGCATGTCTGACTGTATTGTAATTGATCGTGAGAAATTTATATTAACTTTATATTGTGACTGGATAAATTAGCAAAATCTCGTGAGGATATTCTAATTCTTTTCTTGGTTTTCCTCTTACAGTACCCTCCTTGTTACAAGGACATCAGTTTCTGGATCAATGAATCATTTACTGAAAACAATCTGTGTGAAGTTGTCAGAGGAGTAGCAGGGGATCTTGTAGAAGAGGTACACTGTACATCTGTGAATAATTTAAGTCAAAGTATCTCTGGTTAGGTGAAATTTATTTTGGTTTTTGATTTAGCAACTTACATATTGTTCAATGGGGATAAAATACATAATATGAGATTGTGGATGAGGGATGATGTGACAATATTCACACAGATACTAGCTTTGAATTCTCAATGAATCAATTAAACCACCGCACCCAAATTATAAACCTAGCAGAATCATTCGACCAGAAGCTTTAATCATCACTTGCCACAACATTCTTATCACCCTAAAATTATCTCTTAAAAGAAACCACGGCTTAGTTAAATGGAATAAGTTGCTAAGACTAACAAACAACTATAAGGGTTGGTGGTCATTTGAGTTAACAGAAGCAATAGCTATGCACCCTGAAAGAATTGTAAGTGACATCACTTCTGTGAGTTAGGTCTTCTCATGAAAAGGAGGATTTAAGATGATACGTATGTTTTTTTTTTGAAGAGGCATATGCATGTTGGTTTTTAATTAGTATACTAGTAGAGAGAACAAAATATAAAATATTGTGTAGAGAATAATAAATCATTTATTGCATGGCTCAATAAATAGAGCTAGAGTGCAACGTAGAATATGAATAAATTCTAATGCATCTCTTATTCTGAGCATAATAAACCTTATCTGAAATTTAAAATCAAAACGTAAGAAACTCTCAACAACTATTTATCCTTTAATTCAAATTACAGTTATTTAGACATTTTATTAAAGAATACATGACTCCATAATTATTACATACTAGCTTCATTTGTAATGTCATAATAGCTTTATACTCTTTTTGACTAGATCTAGCAAGAACATTGTGTTTATTACTCTTCCAAGAGACAACGTTTCCAATTAGAACACAATGGTCAAGTAGAGTATCTATTTTTTGTAGAATTTTCCCATCAACATTAGCATAAGTTGTCACACCTTTATACTGCCTGTGAGGAGGGAATCACAGCATCCCCATGATCATGATATGGAGATGTAACTTCGATATGCATGGACGACTAGAGTTGCTTTAAGGTTTCTTGTAACTTCCGTTTCTTGTAACCAAGAAGGAAAAAAAAGTTATGAGCACAAAAGGGTTCAATGTTTTTCTTTTTCTTATTATATGCTGGACTTCTCAACTATTTACCTCTTTTTGTGATATTAGTCATTTTAGTTTTTAACTGGTTTATAATGACTTTTTCTTCTTTTTTATTCCTGTGGTGCCGTATTAAGTTTGATCCCTTTCTGATTCTTTTGTTTCATGACATTACAGGTGCAACTAATAGACAATTTTACCAACAAGAAAGGAATGACCAGCCACTGCTATAGGATTGCATATAGGTCTATGGAACGTTCTCTCACTGATGATGAAATTAATGACCTTCAGGTATTAAATATAATTAGAAATAAATCAGTGCAAATTTATAACTCGTCTTGGTTTGATGTCATTTTGTTTTAGAAGTACTAACGTTTTTTTCCTTCCATCAATGCAGTGGAAAGTAAGAGAACTGGTGCAGAACAAATTGGAAGTTGTCATAAGATGAGCTTTAATGGTGGGCTTAAAACTATGCAGCTTTGGTCTGTTTTTTGTTCTCATTTTTTTCTCGATGTACAGATGTTTTACCTCCTGTGACAGCATCCGAATAACGCTTTAGACAGATGTATTATTTATTTCGGCACGGCGAATATACACTGCATAGCCATCCCAACAGGAATCTGTATCCTCATTCTTCTCACTTTCCTTAAGAACGCAATGTTGGCCTGTTATGTTGTGCTGAACATTATATCCCTATAATTATTTCAAATTTTCTGTACCCTCTTTTCGACTTTTTCTAATGTGCACAAGGTCAATAGTGTACAAGTCTGTTTTTCCACCATTGGATCAATAAATCCAACTATATCTCCCTTGATTCAATGGTGGGACTTATTGATCTACTAGTGAAAGCAAATTTTGCATGAGACAACACATACCATAGAACTATCCTCTTTTCATTTTATAAATTACAAAACTTAGGGACTAAAAACATGGAATATTGTAATTCCAAGAGACTAAAATATGGGTGCAGAGACTACAAACAAAAAATTTAAATTTTATGGCAATAAAAATATTGTTTAGGTCTAATAACTTAGTGACCAAATTCATACACTTGGAGAAGTGATGAATCTCATGTTCAAATTTTAAACATTCTGCATTTAACTTTTAGCGACACATCCTTACTTGTCACTATAATTACTTTAGCTACAGAGAGAATGTCACATATTCTCATTTCTTTTAATATAATAGATCATAATTTAAAAAATATAAGTTCAACGCCCTTTGTTCCCGTTTCGAAATCAATTCACCCGTACTTTGAAATTCAATTTGCCCTTCATTCCCATTTCAAAATCAATTCACTCGTTATCAAAAAATCAATTCGCCCTTTATTCCTTCCGATTTCAAAATCAATTCACTCTGAAATTCTTTTTCCCTATTTCTTCTCTTCTCAAATTTTTTTCTCCCTATTTTATCTCAGAAATTGTCCAAGTTTTTCCTAATTTCTTCATCATTTTTACGATTCCGTCTTCAATCAATTCCTTCAATTTCTTCTTCAATCGATTTCCTTGTCATTACGTATTCATCTTCAATCGTTTTTCTTTAATCGGATTTCAATAAGTATTCAACGAATCAGCGATTAGCGATTTACGACTCAGACTCAGCGATCCAGATTCAGTGATTTAGGGATTCATAAGTAAGTGAAAATTGATTTTCCTCTATTAGCAATTTGCATTGGTTGAATGATTTGATTGATTTTAGTATTTTATATTTTAAAACTGATTTGAAGTTCTTCTACTTTCCTATTCAGAGAAATGATAATGGTAGAGAAAAAACAGATATAGAGTTTCTCATCTTCAAACTCAGGTTTGATATGTTAATATTAACTTAGTAATATAATAATTTAAAAAATTATATTAATTTCAAGATTTGATTATATTTTTTCAGTTTAAAAGTCTATTTAAGAATTTTGAAATGTTAGGGACTTATAGAATAATAAACCTTTATTTTCTTGGAAACTATAATTAATTTATTCTATCTGTTTTAATAAAATGTCTGTTGGATTATACATATATAGTTAAGAGAAAATAATATAAATAAATAAAAATTATCGATTAAGTTGGGTTAGAATAATCCACCCTATAATTAAAGGACAATTTCAAATTTATGGCCTTTTCCCAGACACGATCTCTCTTCCTCTCCCGTCCACCGCGGCGACTGCCGTCGCTCTCCCTTCCGCCAGCGTCGACCTTCTCTCTCCCTCTCCCTTCCATCGAATTTCTCCTTCTCCTCTTCGTTCCTGCAACTCCAACGCGTCTCTCTCACTGATACCTTAAGAGAGCTGCGGCATTCGCTCTCTCGCCGGAGTTCGCGTCTCTTTTGCTTCGGCAGTCGCGTCTCTCTCTCTCTATCACTCTCTCACTGGTTAGTCACAACTATTTGTATTGTAATTGTTATTTACTTATATAATAATAACATATTAGTATAAATTATATAAATTCCAGAATAGAGGGCACTTCTGCTATAGCATGAATTATATTGTAATTGTTTTTCATATAAATTATAAGCTGTTATTATAACAAACTATTTTGGAAGTGATTATACAAGTTCAAATAAGTAAATCCAAACACACTCTTATTTGATGTGTTCATTAATATTCTTTGCCTTGTGACTTTTTATTGATTATAATATTTTAGGGCGAGGGGATGGTGCATTAGCCCAAGTTAGAGAATACCTTAGGCTATGTTTGGGAGGGTTTTGGAAAAAAGGAAGGAGGAAATGGGAAAAAGGAAGAGCTTTGGGAGGGGAGGGCTTTGGGGAGTTTTTTTTCTTCTTCATAATACAAAATCTCCCTAATTTGTGGGAACTCAAAAAATGTATTCCAGGAGGATTTTGAAGGGCTTACATAAATTCTTCAAATAATTTCAATGTTGATATAATACTCTAAAAATTAAAAATATATGAATCATAAACATTCTCTGCAAATTCACTCCTTTAAATAAGGTGGAAAATTTCTCTCTATTCCCCTCCCCTCCCCTCCAAACTCCCAAACAGGGTTAAGAGAGCGCCGACAAAAAGATTTACTTTTATACTTTCTTTTACCTGCAGTGATACACTTTACTTAATTAGTTTTGTATCATTTGCTTACAGATCATGCAAACTGATTGTTTTGAATTTTTTTTTTTGACCTTTTTTTTTCCCCCTAGTTCTTACATAGACATTGCTACCTTCTGCTGGAAGCTACAAGAGGCTATCCATTTCATCCTCTATGAAGTTTGTGAGTCACTATATCTGTTTTTGACAACAAATTTCGTTGACAATTTGTATAGTTAGTGCAATTCAAATATGTGGTTAATTACCTTCAATGAATGGTTAATGACTATAACAAGGTCTTGCAACTCATTAACTATCCACTTAATGTAATTAACCACAATTTTATACATCACGAACCACAATTTTTAGGTGTTTAAAACTTTAAATATAAATGATATCCATTTACCACGTTGAAAATTGTGGTTAATGACGTTCAAAACCGTAGTTAATTGTGTTTAGTGGATGATTAATGAGTTGCGATATCATGTTATATCCATTAATCATCCACTAAACGTAATTAACCATATATTTGAATTGCGATAGTCATCAAACTGTTGTCCCATTTTGTGTCAAAATAACACAACTCTTTAATTTTTGTTATCTTCCTTGGCATTTTGCAGACATGTCTGAGTAAAGGTAGAGGCTTTCACTTCCCACCATGTCACATGTTGAATTTTTGTGGGATAAGAATCTTATTGGATTGCCCTCTAGATTTTTCTTCTCTCATGGCCTTCTCCCCTATACCTACTTCATTGGATGACTTGTCATTTGAAGAAAGCAACAACACTGAGAAGAGACGAAAAATTGAAAATCTCCTTGATGTTAAAAGCCTAATTTTTGCAGAACCTTGGTACAAGACTGTTAATAAATTGCATCTATGGAATGCTTCTTTAATAGATGTCATATTAATCTCCAGCCCAATGGGTATTATGGGATTGCCCTTTCTTACTCGAACAAAAGGTTTCTCAGCTAAGGTAGTTTTCCCCTTGATGTTACAAGATTTTCTATATTTAATTGAACCATGTGCCCATTTTTGTCTCCAAATACTGTTTGCTTAGTTTTTTGTTCAATTAGTTAGATCTATGTAACTGAAGCATCGTCAAGGTTAGGCCAGCTAATGATGGAGGATCTTGTATCAATGCATGCGGAATTTAGGCAGTTTTACGGACCAGAGGAGTCTAATTTCCCGTCATGGCTGAGGCAGGAAGAACTTGAAATACTTCCTTCTTTATTGAAAGAGATATTGCTAGGAAAAGATGGAGTGGAGTTGGGTGGTTGGATGCCCTTGTACAGGTGATTTACCCTTAATGTAATTTGCATTTGTCACAAACTTACAAGAGACTAGAAATGTCCTACATCCAAAAACAAAACTGAAAGCACTATGCTTCACTACTACATGCATTGGTTTTATTTTTTCACACTCAATTGCTTTTCACTTGTTTACTGCTCGAAGTTTGTTTCTAAAAGCTGGACAAAATCACAACTTACCACTGTTTAAGGAGTGCATTTAACTCCCATTTTAGATTTTATTAGTTATTTTCCTTCTGATTGTGTTAAATAGTTCTTATTTTGTTAGTGTAGTCAAGGCATTGATTTTTACTGTGTTGTGTAACTGTTTTTGCTGTGTCCATTTATTCTTTGAAAATAATAACAAAATTTTGTTGTTAAGGTTGTAATATCTGGAATTTCTCAGTGCAGCTGATGTGAAGGATTGTATGCTAAAGATCAATACACTAAATTATGCTCAGGAAGCATGCTACAATGGTACATTGGTTATTAAAGCATTCAGCTCTGGTCTAGAAATAGGCAGTTGTAATTGGATTCTAAATGGTCCAAAGGGTGATATTGCTTATCTTTCAAGCTCCTGCTTCTTTTCTGCTCATGCAATGACTTTTGATTACCACAGTCTACAGAAGTCTTGTGCATTAATTTATTAAGATTTCTCATTTTTGAGTGATGCACAAGATATTGAAGATGGGGATAATTACTCTGATCCAACTTCTGATTTGGATAGAGCCAACCTTAACTCTGATGAGAATTTAGAAGAAAAGGAAAAACTGGTTTTCATATGCTCATGTGCTGTAGAGTCTGTCAAAGATGGTGGTTCAGTTCTTATTCCTATTAATCGACTTGGAACTATTTTGCAGCTTTTGGAGGAAATGACAACATTACTCGAAGCTTCGGCTATGCAGGTATCCTTTCTTCACTTGATATATGTTCTGCATTAATGATTATTGAAATCAAGAAAACTATGATGGAAATAAGGAATTAGTTTCATGGGTATAGTAAAAATAGCCTTATTTGAAATTGTTGACTACTGTCTTGCAAAATCGCATTACTTATCCTTTATGGTTGCTTGTTTCTACTCACGGGTAAAATTCCTGGATTTAGCATTCACATTCTGTTTGTTATTATTATTCTCATTTTTTACTTAGATACTTAGACCTGTGATATTGTTTACTCATGTTTATTCTTTATGTTTTTTGTTTCATTTTCCTTTTTATACTTGCATTAAAAGTTTGTAAAGTGTACTAAATTCAATAAACATAACTTGCAAAAGGATTTTTGTTGAAAAATCTGATATTCCTGCTTGCTGACTTTGAAGTATTCATCATTTTTCAATTTGTAGGTTCCAGTTTATATAATTTCTTCAGTGGCTGAAGAATTACTTGCATTGCTTAACATTATACCAGAGTGGCTTTGTAAACAGCGGCAAGAAAGAGTACGTACCTTTAGAATTATGAATCTGGTCCATTGTACTGGCATGCTGAAATTTATAAATTATGAATTTGGTCAATTGCTTGACATCATAACTGGTACTGCAGTTATTTGCTGGGGAACCGCTGTTTGCGCATGTCAAGCTCCTAAAAGAGAAAAAGATTCACGTGGTTCCTGACATTCATTCACATCAACTTTTGTGAGTTTTTTTACCTGTCTTTCCCTTTCTCTTCTCTATTGTAAAGAACTACTGCTGATTGTGGAAATAATTAGTCAAGTTTAGTGTCCTTTTACACCTTCTAGATGAAAATCACGTGTTTTCGCAATGGTAATTGTTTGGGCAAATTTGTATTTCCTTACTCAATTTGAGTTTTCATTAATAACCTCAGAATGCATAATTCACAGATGGTTTTGCTTGACGTTTTTATCGTTATTTTCTCATTTGCGTATTGCTTGTAGAAAGGATTGGCAAGAACCCTGCATTATATTTTGTCCTCACTGGAGTCTACGTCTGGGTCCCGTTGTTCATCTGCTTCGATGTTGGTGTGGCGATCCAAAATCTTTGCTTATCCTTGAGGTGTGATATATTCCTCAAAACAATGCTTCATCGGAGTCATTCTTTTCCTTTATTCTTAGAAATTTATGTTGATAATTAAAATGTGTGGTCTTGCAAGTTTCGGCCTTTTAAATAAAGCTGGAATTGCATTAACCAATGAATTTTTTCTATGTAGGATTTGGTGAATCCTGAGCTAGCACTGTTACCTTTCAAGCCAGTTGCAATGAAGGTTCTTCAATGTCTGTTTCCCTCTGGAATAGGGTAGGTTTTCCTTTCCATTTGACCTTAGTCACTTCTAGTATGCTCATTAATGCATGTGTCGTTTTTGCAAATAAGTTTCCAAATCTGGGAAAACATCTAGGCTATATGTTACAGGAACATAGGGGAGAGAAAAAGTGAAAAACCTATAAGGAATGTAAAATACAACCCCAATGAACTTTTTTGATTAATGTAGCATAACAGAATATGGATGATTGCACGGTCTTCCCAGTACCATGTGAGTTGAGTTTTTTAATGGAGGACTTGGGCTACACTTCATATCATATGTACTCTTTTTTTGTTAGGGGACTAGGACTATGCTTCATATCATATTTCTTTTTTTGACTCGGAAGTTGGAACCTGTGCTTCAGATTTAGGATCTTGTTTAAAATCATTGTTAAATAGCAATTATAGTAGTGCTATAGCGTAATGAAATTTGAACAAATTGCTATTGTTTTGTGATACACTATCTAGTACAAAATATTGTCAAATAGAGCCTGTTGCACTGTTATGCAGCGGAATTTGAGTACACCATTGTTTTCCGCATTTGACAATCCTGATTTAAATTTGGTCAATAAAAAGTGTAGTCTCTGCTGATGAGAATTTGATTTATGTATTTAACTTCCTCTCCATATTTGTAGGTTGCAGAAAGTTCAACCTTTACTCAAGACACTGCAGCCAAAGACTGTTCTGGTAATTGTACAAATGTTACTTTATACACACTTCCTTATTGTTTTATAATAAGTTAGTACTTGTGATGAACTGATGCATATTCTTTTTAACTTATTCTTCTGCAGTGCCCTGAAGATTTGAGGTTGCAGATGAGTTTCTCAAGTGAAAAGTCGTTCTCAGTTTTGTATTATACCGAAGCCGAAACATTAAAAGTACCATGTCAAAACAACAGTTCAGACTTGAAAATTGCAGCTGATTTGGCTTCCCAGTTTTATTGGAAAACCTTTAAAAATGAAGGAATTAATATCACAAGATTAAAGGGGAAGCTATTAATGGAAAATGGTAGACACCACTTGCATTTGGATAATGACAAAAGAACTTCCTTAAGAAATAGTAGTTCTTTGGTACGTTGTGGTTTACCAGATTCAGATAAACTCCTAACTGCTTTATCAAAGATGGGTACTAATGCATCTATGGAACATGGTATGGATGATGCTGAATCACAAAATGTTTGTATAGTTCATACAGAGGACCCTTACAAAGCTTTGATAGAGATTGGAAACACCAGTACTAGTATTACTACTGCTGATGCCAATATTGCTTCTATCATTTATAAAGCTCTACATGACATTTTGGGTGGGGTTTGATATGATAGATCTTATTTTATTGATGTAGGTAAAATTCTTGTATCTATATTATTCATAGTTATAAGTTAATGACACAATTGGTAGTTGCTAGTTACTTTGTTTATATCATCTCAGGAGAAACAATTTTTTTTTGGAAGAATTGCCATTCAAACATGAAGCATAACTTATCACTTCTAATTGCAATTGAATGAGAAAAGTGCTGATTTTCTTGAGAAGCAAACAAAACCACAAGATATACTAATTAAGCAATCTCAGTGCTGTAAACCCTTCAGAAAATCAATGAAATAAAGAAAACTTAATGGTGCAAGTTAACTACAGAAACAACATCAAATCTAAAGACAATGAGGTGAAGTAGGTCCCAGTCACATACCCCATCAGATATTCAAAAGAAAACACCAAGACATTTAATGATGTTGTTTCAAAGGTATTCTTATATAAATTCTTTAATATTGTGGGAGATGACTCTAATACAGCTGACACTAAAATACACAAACAACTAGATAACCTATTAAACACAAACACATACTTAGATGATAATGAAAACATAATTTTCCTCAGAGAGATTTCTAATTTTTAAGGACTACAATAGGACTGGTTACTATATGGTTGCCATTTGTCCAAGTCAATTTCCCAAAGACTGCAAAACCATGATAAGAGACATTTGTTGGCTCAAGAATTACCTGAAAAGTCTTCTTTTCTCCAATTTCGTTAAAAGTCAATGAACTTGGTTGAACATGAACCTTAAATTCCTCAAATTGAGTTTGCACAACATATGTGCTTGGAGACCCAACATTTGTAACTGTACGAGTGACATATATAGGCTCCATTCCTTGACTAGTTACAGTAATTGAGGGATAGTTGAGATTTTCAATGTTGTAATACTCTGGACAAGTGTATGAGTTGTTACTAAAAATATTTAGTAAATTTTGATTGTGATCAGAAGCACATATGAAGTTTAAGTAATCAGTTGTGGTTAGATCATAAACAAGTCCAGGAGCCATTGCAAGATTGGGTTGGATATGTCCAGCACCATATTCAAATGGAGTTGATATCTGATCAAATGCGTCCTTAATCGGTTGATTGGTGTTATCTAGTGTGGTAGCTACATCAAGAACATAGTTTTTGTTAAGGAAAGCTCTTCCAAAAATACACTATTTGAAGATTGGATTAATAACTAAAAACTTATTTAATTTTGTAATATTTTATACAGAAGAATGTACCCGTTGTCATGATGGCTGATTTAATAGCTGCTGGACTCCATTCAGGATGAAGTGTCTTGAGAAGACCGACAATACCGGCAACATGAGGACAAGACATAGAAGTTCCTTGTTGCACATTGTAAGGAAGTCGACGAGTATCCTCTGCTAGATTAGATGGACCAACAGCTAGTGAATAAGCTGCTAATATGTTCACTCCAGGAGCAGTTATGTCAGGCTGAAACAGTAAACAAAATCTTTGTAACCACAAAATGAGTGAAGGAAGGTACTAGTATGTGGTTGCAAGGGTTGATAAGTGTCTCATGTAATCTATGACCACCAAAACTTTCACCTTTAAGTAGAAGTTAAGTGTCATCCATGTCTATACACTTGACAAAGTGTCATGATTAAAGTTGATTGAACAAAGAGTTTTGAAATCTTGATTAATATTTTTTTTTACTGATATTAATTAAGTTACCGTCTTAAATGCGAAGATTAATAATATCATGAACTTCTACTTACAAATATTGACATCAATCATTATTAAAATTTCAAATAATTTTTTAGCATCGGTATATAGTAAAGAGTATAAAACCCTAATCCGATCTAGAAACCACAAAAAATATACTTATTTTATGATGAAACAAAATGTCTAAACCTTGAGTATCAATGGTTGCACAGCACTTGGACCCCTTGACGAAAATCCAGCCATAATTGGAGCTGGCTTTGTTCCTGTATTTGTTGTTGCATCAGACAAGTAAGCAACCATTTTCCTGCAATAGAATATAAATAAATAAAGTTGATTTGGTGCAAGTATTTTTATAATGTAACATTTAAACAAATTAGATTTATTTTAATGACTATGCATTAACAATAAAAAACTTCTTTAATTGCAATTATAAAATAAAATAAAAGTTTACCTAGTAATGTTTATGTCAGTACCACCTTTTCCAAACCATTCACGCTCATCAATATCAATATCCTCATTGGCATCCATACTTGCACCAGGTAAAGGATGAGGCTCAGCTAAAAGTATACTTCCACTTTTTTCATCATTGATCACAAACACTGCCACTGCCCCTGCATTTGAAGCTTCATACCCTTGAGCAACTGATGTTGTTCCCTCAAGTCGAATGCATACTAATATCTTTCCTTTTACTTTTGCAGGATCAAGTGTTTTAGGCTTGCAATAACGCCTGCAATATATGTAACAAAATTATACAAATCAATAATCTAACAAATATTCACTATGGAATCAAATATTATAAATATTTAAAGCAAGTTTAGGGGATTAATTCTTACGCATTTTGAATTGTGGCATTAAGAAATCTAGCATCGATGGCATGAATCATTGGATAAAATTTCTTTGATGGACCTGATGGGGTAAGCCTTTATTAAGGCTGGCACCCTGACAATACAATAAAATAAATTAAGATGATCTAAAATTTTATCAAAAATAAAAAAAAAATATATTTATTTTAAAATAATTTTGTTTTTAATAAAGTGCGAAACGGGGAGAGAGTACCTTTATGGAATCTTTGTTGCCAATAGAAATTTGACTAACAAATTCTCTATCAATTGTACTAGCAGCAACAGTGAAAGACCAAGGTGCAACATTTGTTACACTTCTAGGAGATGGTCCATCATTTCCAGCAGAGCAAACAACAACAATATTCTTAGCAACAGCATGAAAAGACCCAATGGAAATTCCATCAGTGAAAAAAGCTTCAATATATGGGTCAAATCCACCCAAAGAGCTTGAGATAACATCTACACCATCATATATAGCATTATAAATGCTTCTAGAATATCAGCTTCATGACATCCACCTGCATCATGATTCTCTTTGTTACAGTCTTAAAAAAAATTATTGTATTTTATCTGTGTTATAACTTTTTTAAAAGTAATTTTAAAAATAAAACTTTAAATGATAAATTAATTTAAATAACTAATTATAAAATAATATTAAAATCTTGAATATTTAAATTATTGAATATCAAATTTATTTTTTTAATATGTAAAAAATGAGTTTGAAATTTTAAATAAATTTTCATAAAATAATTATTTAAAATATAAAGATAAATTGAAGCACCTATCCACCACTCACCAGAATCACTTTTTGACCAACACACTTTATAGACTGCCACACGTGCTCTTGGAGATCCACCCTTTGCAGTTCCATTGCCATTGCCAAATATTGTTACATCAGGTGAAAAGTTACCTGCGGCTGTTGATAATGTATGTGTACCATGGCCAACAAAGTCACGTGCCGTGAGGTTTAAGGGATCAAGTTTGCCAAATTTTGCTTCGTAGTTTTTGCTAAATATTCTTGCTCCAATTAGCTTCCTAATTAATTTGTTACATAATGTTAGGCATTGTTGTATTATGTTAAAAAGAAATTGGGATAATACAATGTTGAAGCATCATACAATTCTATGTGATTAAACCGTTCAATTTTAAATGCAAGTAGGCTATGTGATCAACGTCAGATTGTTCGTTGACAATGATCATTGAATCAATATCAAACTCTATATTTTAGTACAATTTTTTTATTTTTATAAATTAAAATACCAAATTTAAAATTTAGATTGTTTGACTTTGATTCAACGACCACCTACATGTTAAGTGCATAAATACATAGATTACTGACAACAAATGATCTAAATCTGAATTTGAGTTGATAACGAATAAAATTAGTATGTTATTCAAATGTCGACGAAGTTGAAAAAAAAATTAAATACATTCATTAAATATGTTGTACATAAAGTTTCGTCTTTTGTTATCTTTAGAAGTAAGTGATAATCAACATTTCACAATCTTAATTTCATTAAAAAAAAACATTTCTTTACACAAATTTTCAAATTTATATATGAAATAAATTGATGCACAAATTCATAAGAACTTTCGTAGAGTATGATCATAAGAATCTACTGTCACTGATTGTGTTATTTTTTTACAAGAAAATGCAAGAAAATATTGTTAACTGATCATACTTGAAAATATTGTTCAAATGCATACTATGTAAGTTTTGTAAAATTTGTATTGTTTTTTTATGAATGAATTTTAATTAATGATATAATTATATATTTTTTTTGTTAAGTTTTAAAAAAATGAATGTATGAAGTCCATTTTTCAAAATTCGACTTCTACACTTAAAAATAAAAAATTACTTTACAATACTAACTTTATATATAAAAAAAAGTAGATAGATATATAATTTTGAAAATAGAGTATATTGGTAAAAAAGAATTCAAAAAATGGCATTTAAAAAAAACCCTATTTTGAAGTTGTGTTAGAGTAATTTTTGTGGACTATTTTATTTTAGATTTTACTACTTGTGTTATGATTTAACATACTAATTTTGAAGGTTTTTTTTATTTTTTTGTTTTGAGCAACCAACTCACATAAAAATCAATGTATTTTATTTATTTTTAATTATCTAACTACGGAACAACGGTTGACACATTTTATGCCATCAATTAAATATTATCAAAGAACATGATTCTACATAAACTATGGACAATAACAATGGTACTACTACACATATATAGCTAGACATGCAAAACAATCCTTTGTATGATTATTCCTAACACCTTATTAGAAACACTCTATCTATACCTTAAACACAATGTCCACAAAGCTTCTTTCTTTTGAGTTTATTCTCATCAATATGTTTTTCTCTTCACTATTAAGGCTCTCTACGTTCCAACTTTATGGCATTTTCACTTTTGCATCTTTTGCTTTTTCTGCCACAACTTCTACAATTGTTCATGAAGCTACAAAATATCAAAGTAGTGAAGAAGCAATTGCTCTATTAAATTGGAAATCCAAGCTTGACAACCAAAGCCAAGCTTCCTTATCTTCTTGGACCAATTTTTCTAGTCCTTGCAAATGGGAAGGAATTGTTTGTGATGAAACAAAGTATGTTACAATTATAAATGTTGCAAACTTTGGACTTAAAGGTACTCTTTTAAATCTCAACTTCTCATCTTTCCCTATGCTTCAAAGTTTGGATATAAGTAACAACTTCTTTCATGGAACTATTCCACACCAAATTGGTAACTTGTCCAAAATTTCTAAACTAAAATTGAGTTATAATCTTTTCAATGGTTCCATTCCACAAGAAATAGGTGCACTAAAAAATCTAAGTCACCTTAATATTGTAAGTTGTAAGCTCACTGGTTCCATTCCCTTGACAATTGGAAAGTTGATAAATCTTGTTGAACTTGATCTTTCAGCTAACTATCTCTATGGTGAAATCCCTTCAATAAGAAACTTGATGAACTTAGAAAAACTTGTTCTCTACGGAAACTCTCTTTCTGGACCGATTCCTATGGACTTGGGAAGAATCTCTTCACTTAGAACAATCAAATTGTTGCAAAATAAATTTTCTGGCCCAATTCCATCATCCATAGGAAACTTGTCCAATTTGAGGATACTTTTGCTAAGTAGAAATTCTCTTAATGGATCAATTCCTTCAACTATTGGAAACTTAACAAAACTCATTCTATTGTCACTTTGTGAAAACCAACTTTATGGATCAATTCCTTCTTCCATAGGAAACTTGGTCAATCTAGAAAGGCTTTGCCTTTCACAAAACCATCTTTTTGGACCTATTCCTTCTACTTTTGGAAATTTGACAAAACTCACTTTTTTATTACTTTACATGAACAAACTCAATGGTAGCTTTCCATCATCAATGAATAACATTACCAATTTGAAAAGCTTACAAATAAGTGACAACGATTTCACTGGCACTTTACCACAGCATATTTGCTTTGGTGGATCACTTACAAATTTTTCAGCTAATAACAATCATTTTAGTGGTTTAGTTCCAAGTAGCTTGAAGAATTGTTCTAGCCTTGTTAGACTTAACCTTGAAGAAAACATGTTAAGTGGAAATATTTCAAATGATTTTGGTGTATATCCAAATTTGAGCTACATTTTTTTGAGTCACAATAATTTCTATGGCCAACTTTTGTCAAATTTGATAAGAAGTAATAATCTCATTGGCCTAATGATCTCACACAACAATTTATCAGGTACTATACCTCTAGAATTAGGACAAGCACCTAAGTTACAATCACTTCAACTTTCCTCAAATCATCTTATAGGGAAAATTCCTAAAGAACTTTGTAACTTGACTTCATTGTATGAACTCTCTATAAGTAACAATGAACTTTCTGGTACTATTCCTATAGAAATAGGATCCATGCAAGGACTTCAAATATTGAATCTTGCAGGAAATAATTTGAGTGGCTTAATTCCAAAACAAGTTGGAGATTTGCTCAAATTAGTCCAATTGAATTTGAGCATTAATAAGTTCATGGAAGAAATTCCACTTGAACTTAGCAGATTGCAATCTCTTGAAAATCTTGATCTTGGTGGAAATTTGTTAAGTGGAGAAATACCAAAAGCACTTGGAAAGTTGCAAAAGTTGAACACATTGAACCTCTCACATAATAAACTCACTGGGACTATTCCATCAAATTTTGAGGATATGATCAGCTTGACAAGTGTTGACATATCTTATAACCAATTACATGGTTCAATTCCTCATAATACAGCATTTCTTAAGGCACCATATGAAGCATTGAGAAACAATAAAGGCTTGTGTGGTAATGCCTCAAAATTGTTGCCTTGTCATGAGTTGAGTCACAAAACAAAAAGTAAAAACAAAAGTGTGATGTTAGCACTTTTTATTACTTTGAGTATTCTTTTTCTTTTAGCCTTTTTGGTTGGATTGTCTTTATGTATTCATTGGAAAAGAGCAAGAAAATTCCAAAAACAGGCTAGAGAAGAAAAACAACAAGAAACTCAAGATGTTTTTTCCATATGGAGTTATGATGGAAAAATGGTTTATGAAAATATCATTGAAGCCACAGAGGATTTTGATGACAAATATCTCATCGGCGAAGGAGGTTCTGGTTCGGTTTACAAAGCTAACTTACCTTCTGGTCAAGTTGTTGCTGTGAAGAAACTTCATGCAGAAGTTGATAAAGACAATCACAATTTCAAAGCTTTTACATATGAGGTTCAAGCATTGACACAAATCAAACATCGTAACATTGTGAAGTTGTATGGATTTTGTTCGCATTCGCGCCACTCTTTCGTGGTTTATGAGTTCCTTGAAGGAGGGAGTTTGGATAATGTGCTAAGAAATGAGACACAAGCAACAATGTTTGATTGGAAAAAGAGAGTGAATGTTGTTAAGGGTGTGACAAATTCTCTTTACCATATGCATCATGGTTGCTCTCCTCCTATTGTTCATCGCGACATATCAAGCAAAAATGTTCTTTTAGATTTGGAATATGAAGCTTGCATCTCAGACTTTGGAACAGCTAAGATTCTTAATCTTGATTCACATAATTCAACAACATTTGCAGGCACTTATGGATATGCAGCACCAGGTTACACCCTTCTTTTTAGCTTCTTGTTTCAATAATAATTATATTAGATTAACTAATATTCTTATAATTTATAACTACATTTTACACATCATTCTGTCATTTTGATATGCTAATTTCTTACGCATGTTACTTAGGTATTAATGTCATTTTTCATATGTTCAATATTATTTTTTTACAGAGCTTGCATTTACTCTCAAAGTGAATGAGAAATGTGATGTGTTTAGTTTTGGAGTGCTTTGTTTGGAAATAATTATGGGAAAGCATCCAGGGGATCTCATTTCTACATTGTTTTCATCATCTGAAGCACCAAGAGCATATAATTTGCTATTGAAAGATGTATTAGACCAAAGACTTCCACATCCAGAAAATTCAGTTGCTAAGGATGTGATTTTGATTGCAAAAATGGCCTTTTCTTGCTTGAATGAAAATCCACGTTCAAGGCCAACTATGGAACAAGTGTATAACATGTCTGTCATGTCAAAATCACCATCAATGGAGACGTTCCACATCATCACTCTTGGACAACTTCTAAATTAGTGAACTAATGGTTACTTGTGTTGCAAGCTTTTCTCTTGTTTTTTTGTGCTACAAATAATGTGTTTCTAAGTTCTGTTGTTATCTTTATCAGGCTAGTCTTGAGCTTTAAATTACTTTAAGAAAATAAAATTTGTCTTGTGTGTTGTAACTATCAGACGTGTGTTTGAATAAACAACTTAGTAAACAAATATTCAATAAGTGTTTATCATATATGTGTTCATGTATAAAGTATTAATATTTGTATAGTTAAAGTAAAAATATGGTTAAATTACTTTTAAATAATGGTACAATAACTTTATTCTATTTCATATCTCACCTTATCATATTTTATCCCAAGGACAAGCCATTTAAAAATGGAAAGAAAGGATTCTATCAACTAAAAAGAAATGCATTTGAAATTCCATCAATGATTCAATATGACCTATATTTAAAGTTTTTTGTACAGTTTAACGTTTGCAACTCAAAATCTCTTATGAAAGACTACTTAATGACAACATGTTAATTATAAAAAGAGAACAGAACTAAAAACAGAACTCATTAGTAAGTAGCAATTATTGCAATTTGCATCTAAAAAGTAAGTGCTGTAAATGTTTTGCAATCCTATGTTGGACCAAAGGTTTACATATGGCCCACAAAATTTGGTTGGTGGGGAAGTATTGAATTATGAAATGTGCAACTCTAAAAAAAATACTCCCTCTATAACAAAATATAAGCAAAAAAAAATACATGTATCTAGATCACATTTGATTTTGATTCAGATACATGTACTTCACATCTTCATAAAGATCAAGTAGGTGGGAAGAACCTATTGAGATTGAATGGCAAAGTATAGAATTCTTCATTTTTATTGTCTCCTCTAAATTTTCTAAACTTCACCCACCATGGCATCCCTCTATCTTTCTTTGACCTTTCTACCTCAAGAGTGTTGTCAAGTAACACTGCTACTATCAAACCTACTGTTGTTGGTGATGAGAATATGGTATTTAAGAATGCATTGAACTGCAAAGATGGAAAAATTTGGCATCAATAGCAAACCACTACAAAGCAATGTATTTATCATATAAGCACTTATGTATAAAATATTTTCATAAATATATAGAGGTGTGGTCAACCTGTTGTAAGTTATTTTCATAACCTTTTTAAAAGGGTTTTTTGAACATGTCATAAGATGTTTTCATAAACTTTACTATGTACTTACATAAATGTTTATGTCATAAGATAAGTGTCAGGTCATAAGGGGAAACACCCAGCAGATCTCCACATTAGACTAAAAGCAATCACGTAAGTGATCTGAACACTACATTTTTATCCAAAATCTTAAATCATGTAGCATGTAGGTGTTGTCACTTATACATGTTGCTCAACACTCACATATTTCGACTTTTAATGTGAGACTTTCAACAATAAGTCCAAATAGGTTGTAAATAAGCTGTTCCAAAATCAATGCTAAGAAGTTCAAATTTCTTCATAGTGAGTCTAGAAACAAATGAAAATGACAGCAACATATTGATAAAGCAAAAGCCTTATTGTAAGGGGCCTCAAGGTTTTGAGCAGGATAATATAACTGACTGATGAAATTAAACTCACCCATCCGGTGTTAGTATGAACAAGTCCAAGTCGCGGAGGAGACGAGTACTGATTGAAAAGTTGAGGAGCAGATATTCCAAGGAACAATATAAGCCCAATGATAATAAGATTTCTCATAGAGTTCAAGCTTGTGAACTGAAGAAATGATATTCCAACTGAAGCTGATGGATGAACAAGGAAAAGTAGATTGTGAATAGAAGTACAAAAGTATATGGCAATGAAATCTCACTTAAGATGTTAAATGACATACCAACAAGGCCAAAGAGAATGCAGTATAGTGCAGCAAATATTGGGAAAGGTATAGATGCAAAAACAGCTACAAACTTTCCTGCATGATGGAAGAAAAACATAACAAAAAAACCTTTGGTAAATGAAATTGTCATAGTCATTCTTTTTACAAAGCTAAATCAACTTCAATTAATTTTGTGATGAGGAACTTGATTACTTTTGTTTAGATTTTACTTATTTGAGTTTATCTACTAACATAAACATTTGTGAGACAGTTAGAGAGAATTTATGAAAGCAACATACAAAATATTCATAAGTTGTTTTCATTCATCTTATTTCCAGAAGTTCGCTAGGATAGTTTATAAAAACAACTAATTACAACTTTTATGAAAATAGTTTGACTTTATTTTATATTTTGTTATAGAAATAGTTTATACATAAGCACCTATATGAAAAACTCTTATGCTTATAAGCATTTAATTAAGTTTTTTATTCATGTTTGTTTGTGTATACCGACCTGGAGAAGAATATCATTAAAACAGCAGAAATCTGAACGACTCGGCGACTTCCAACTCGGGTTAGTCCAGTCCAAGGAGTCCTACATTTTCCCTAGAATAAACAACCATGATCTCATGTTCATCAAGTTATAATTGAGAGATACATATACAAACCATATACAAGAAGCAACTTGCAGATCAAATTCAATGTAATAATATGACTTACACAGAAACAGTGCATGACACCAACTCCCTATACAAAACAAACAAAATCATCTCCAAAGTCATTATTTATCTTCCACCAATTTGGAGAGTATAGAATGGAACTATTAACCTTCCTTTAAATTCAATAATGGAATGAAAATTTATTATGTTTCATCATAAAATATTTAAACAGTGATATGGTACTTTAATTACATTCCACATCACTTCATTCTGTTCCATTCGATTCCACGAATTACTAAATGTTCCAAAGAAAATGTCATCAATGTATTTATGCAAATTAAGCATTATATATTATGCAATATCAAATAATTCAGGAGTCTGCATGCAAATTAAGCATTATGCCAGGTAACTTACAAAGATTATTTTAGTCTAAAACCTTCGGTTTGCGGGGAAAAAAGTCCTAGTACTCCGAAGTTCAATCGAGAGGTAAGTAAAGAATGGTCAAATATTGTTTTAGACTAAGATTCAAATTTAGATACTCCCGATCGATTCGACAATCACTAAAACAGGTGAGAAAAATTGAAAAAACACAAAGCTAGTCAATCAAAAAACACATCTTATTTGTAAGTGTTTTTGTAAGTGTTTGCAGAGTTTACAAAAATGACATATCTATAAGTTGTTTTAGCTTATTACAATAAGTTTTTAAAATATTCCCTGCAAATTCAAATATAAGCTATTGTCAACTATTCATCCAAATTAAATGTTATTATTTCAAATATACTATTAATTAATTTATTAATGTTGTGAGGAGATAACTGTCTATTAGGAGTAAGTTAATAAATGTATTTTATTTTTTACATGAAATAAAAAAATTAAATAATGAGTCCTTATTTAATAAATGTATTGACTTTTTGTTGTTGCCAATTATTGACTTTTTTTTGTTCGATTATAGAACTAACTTATATTTATACATAATGAGTCCTTATGACAATGAACTCAAAGCCAAAATATTTATAAAAGCTTCAAACTTTTATTTTGCCAGAAGTACACAAAAAATGACGAAATGGAATACAGAAAAAATAAGGCTTCTATGAAGGAAAATTCGGGTGTAAACTTCTATTTTCACCTGTATTTTTTTAATCGACTAAGATATAATTTTAGACATTTAATATTTATTTTAATCTTTTATCTTTTTTTATTTGTTTTGTTCTTATATATTTTTTTATTCGTTTTTGAGCTTTATATTTTATACAATATTGATTTTCATCATTGATAAAGGGACCAATTTGTATGATTTTGTGAAAGATAGAAGACTAAAACAATTGTTAAATAAAAAATTAGACTATCAAATGAATTAAAAAAAAGATAAAAGACCAAAATGATTATAAGTAAAAGATAAAAAATCAAAATTATATTTAAGATTTTGTCTTCAAAGAGGCCATGGACATAAAAAATATATCTATAATCAAATTTTAAAATATTTTAAAGATGATTTAATAAT
>JBBPBQ010000004.1:46911317-46986080 GCA_037974755.1 Cicer yamashitae
ATTGATAGTTTTAAATATAAAATTATTTCATTACTTATTTAAATTTTTAGTATTTTTTAATTTATAATATTTAAAATATAATAAGTTAATTTTAAAAGAAACTAATTGTTCGCCATGTTAATTTTGTTATTTAAATATAATATATTTGATATGATGTCATGATAAGATGTGTACTAAATACATAACAAAATAAAATATTTTTATTCTGCTGGTTATCATGCGTGTATCAAACACATAATATGATAATGTTTATTCTGTCAATATCATATCTTATCATTATCCAACTTTATATCTTATATGCGTTTCAATCAGATCTTAATAGTTGATAAAGATTAATACTATGTAACTTAATAATTTTTTTAACAAATTTCTGATAATTAATACTATGGATTTTTTTCCGTATATTTCACTTGACCCTATTTAAAAATTTTGATTTTAATAAGAATCCAAATATTCAATCATAAAAGAGTAATTTTTTTAAGATATGTTTTAGAATTGAGTTTTAAAGAATTAATTTAAATGATTAAATTTATATTTTGATATATATTTAAAAAATTTAAAAACATTAAAGAATGCTGATAATTAATGAATAATCCTATAATATTTCAACAACTTTTTAACTGATTTTAAAAATATTTTATAATTTCTTTAATTTATAAATGGAAAATAAGTCTTTTCATTTATTTCTTTTCAAAACTCAACTCCCAAACTATATATACATATCCATAAATAAAATTTATAACTTTAGGAACGATTACGAATTATATCAATATAAAAAGATTTGACCGTTCGTTGTTTGCTCTATAAATTATTAAATATAATTATAGATATACTTTCTTACAATTCATGACCAAAATCTACACATGTTTATTTGCGACAATCCAGTCCACGCATCACTACGCGTTCAACAACTCCTACAAATCGAATCTTCATACATAAAATTCAGAGTGATAAATGTTATGTCAATCATAATTCATTTTAAATTATTATTTCCTCCTAATAGAATATAAGTAATATAATATTTAAAAAGTTAATGTATCAAATTTTTAAATACTACTTTTATCACTTTAAAGAGATTATATGATAATATATTAATTAACTAGATTATGTCGGGCTATATATCTTTACACAAAAACATATAAGAGAGTTCTATCGATTACAATAGTTATATGATATTTAGATGAAAGAATATACTATGGTCCAAGTTCTTTGAGATGGTGTCCCTCTCCTACCTAGTTGTGGTTAGTATTACACTGCCGACAAATAAAAAGGTAGGTATGCAAAGAAATGGGAGCTTGTTCTAATAATCAATTATAAGTACTTCTTCATTTCTCATTTATAAATAAAAGCTTTGGTATATTTAATTTAAATTAAATACATCAATATTTTTATTTATAAATAAAAACAGAGAGTAAATTTTTTTTTTCAATTATAAGTAAGCAAATCATGTTAGATATTGAAAAACATGGTTATGATGATTATCATTACCATATCATGAGCAAAAAGAAGTAGAGTTGTAGAATACAAAAAAACATTGATAATGATAAAATAACTTATGATAAATTTAAAAGCGCTGAACTTGCATCAAGTGTAGCCACGGTTTCCTTGAAATAATTTTCAAAGTACTAGTTTTTGGCAGTACCAAGGCATGCAAACGTAATCTCTTAATGGCATGACAATTGCTTTTGATGCAAGAAAGTAACCAACTTTTCCTATAAAAGATCCACTTTTCAGTCGGCTTAAAATTTGTGTATAGTGACATTATTGCTACTTAATAATGTCTTCATAACATTTGTTAAAGAGAATAAAACACCTAGAAAATGTAGCAATCCACCATTTGCAAATAACTAGTATTGTTTAAGATTTTTTCACATCTATATTTTAAAAAATAAGTAAATATATGAGTATATAACAATTTTATAAAATTATATATACATAAAGATGAACTAACTCTAATAATAATTCTAATCACATAATTATCAAATTGTTAGTTTTTAATAAGTATATTAAATTTGGAAATTTTCATAAAATTTAAAATTGTTTAATACTTTGTCAATAAATTCAATGTATACTATATTAAGGGCAGTTAAAATTGCTTAATGCTTTTTTTAGTACGACACAAAAACACATTAAATTTAATCCGTCGTTTTTTCACCTTCCTCCATTTTTTCAATTAAATACTTTAAAAACAAAAATGACAGAAATCTTAATCCATTAAAATGTATTTATTGGACAAACTACATTGACTAATAACAAATATTGATCATACTAAAATTGATTTAACAATGCTAGCGGCTTTTTGATTGGTCCAACATTGTGTTGGTGCTTTATATTAAAATATTGATCTACCAGTACCAAATAACATCGTTCTTAAAAAAAAAATAGTGAGCCTCATTCAGAAATGAAGGAGTATTTAAAATATTTTATGAACCTTATTAAATATTCATGTCCAATGCTATTAAGGTTGACCATTTACTAAAATGTCACATTAAAGATTGACTAGTGCTCCTCAAGGTATTATTAAATAAATATAAGACTAGAAAATATTCAATTAAATTAAAATACTCCCTCTCTTAATTTTTAGAAGAAACAGTCATGGGTATTTTTTTTCCAATAATTTATTTTTTGAGAATTCTATTAGCAATTAGAATGACTTAATGAATTATATAAAAAGAAAGAATTACTTAATGAAAAATATTACTATGTTGTAAGCCTGAAACCATTATTATTATTATTATTATTATTATTATTATTATTATTATTATTATTATTATTATTATTATTATTATTATTATTATTATTATTATTATTATTATTATTATTATTATTATTATTATTATTATTCGGCCTGGCCATTGTTCCTTAGACATCAAGCTAAGGAAATGACTTAGAAGCTTACAAATGCATTGTTATACATCTTTCAAATAGCTCTCTCAAAAGTCAAAAGTCAAAATTCAAAACTAAACACGGATCATGTAATAAATGGAGCGAATAGCTGCTTTGAAACCAGTCAAACCACGTTGGACTTTTCACAACAGACCAGGTTGTTTTCTTATTTGGTGCACATAGACATACAACTCTAACTGCTTAAATATTGGTGCAAAATCTAATCTATAAATAAATTACAGTGAATTATACACTTTAAAAATATTTATAATTATAGTTCATCATTTTATTGATCTAATTTTTATAATTAATTTTCTAAAATTTTTACACTCTTTATAATAACTATATTTTGTTTTAAATATAAAACCTTTTTGAGATTTTTCCTGTCTTTTTTTATAAACATCTTTCAATTATTCAACTGAAATAATTATTTATTTACTAATTTAAGAGAGTCTTGTATATAGAGTCATAAATAGTGTACATATACTCCTTCTTGTCTTAAATATAAAGAGTGTAAAAAATTTTAGAAAATTAATTAGAAATATATTAAGTCAAAGAAATATAATAGATTTGGATCAAATTTTAGAGATATATTAATTTTATTTGATCTTCCTTTTGTTTATATTTGATTTGATACAAGAGGAAGTATGTATATAAGTAGTAATAATTAAGTTTTTTCTATTGTGCACAAGAAAAATATCGTGGCACCATCTATTCGTTTTCACCATTGGATCAATAAATTCAACCCTCCATAACTTACTTAATTCAATAATAAAACTTATTATCTAAAGATGAAAATATACTTGTACATTATACAACATATGCTTTCACTTGCACAACATAAACACCATAAAACTTGCCGTAATAATTAATATAAAAGTGATAGAGAGAGTTTCACATTCTCAATTTGTGGGGTACTTTACCAAAAGGAACCAAACCGATATGTACGAACTTAGATTCCTTTCCGTCTAAATTTTCTGCATTCACTTAGATGAAGCATCAATAATTGTTAAATTTAAATTAAACGGTTTAGATTCAAACTCCATATTTTTAATCATGTAATAAAATCAAAATTTTTATATTTTTAAATCCTCCTATCTCAATTCAACGATCCACAATTTACTGACCACTAAATTCAATTTCCGTGATAGTAGAGAATCCAAAATTCATATTTGTGGACACATCTCATCTCAACCTATAAATCACACTTCAAACCAATTGTGTTGTGTGCTATAGTCTAGTGTGGTGTTGTAAGCCTCCACTTTTCATTTTCTCTATTCCCTTCATTCACTTCTAAAAAGTTTGTTTAGGAGTTTGAAGAGGAAACAACAATGGAGGAAAAGAAACAACAATTACATAAGAAGCACCAACTTGGAGCTTCCAAAATCCCATTACTTGTACAACATTGTTTTTTCCTTTTCTTCTTCAACATCTTTACTACTACTACTACAACACAAGCTTTTGATTATGGTGATGCACTTTCAAAGAGTGTCCTTTATTTTGAAGCACAACGTTCAGGGAGATTACCTTACAACCAACGTGTCACATGGCGTGACCATTCTGCCCTCATTGATGGTCTAGAACAAGGGGTTAGCTCAAATTCTCAAAAACCCAAAATTCATTTACATGTCAAATATCTAATTCATGTATTTTCACTTAAAGGGTATTGTAATTCAAGTTAAAAATTGAATCTTTTTTATTTATTTTTTATGTTTAGGTGGATTTGGTTGGAGGGTATTATGATGCAGGGGATCATGTGAAATTTGGTTTACCAATGGCATTTACTGTGACAATGCTTTCATGGAGTGTTATAGAATATTGGGAAGAAATTGAAAGTGCTGGTGAATTAGAACACACAATGGAAGCAATTAAATGGGGAAGTGATTATTTCATCAAAGCTCACACTAGTCCAAATGTGTTGTGGGCAGAGGTAATTTAATTTAATTCAATTCAATTCAATTAATTAATTCCACTGTTTAAAGAGATATATTATTAATTATATGTTATGAAATTAATGAAGATGTTTAATTAAGTTTTTTTTTATTAGGTGGGGGATGGTGACACTGATCACTATTGTTGGCAAAGAGCAGAGGACATGACAACATCAAGGAGAGCATTCAAGATTGATGAGAAGAATCCTGGTTCAGATCTAGCTGGAGAGACAGCAGCAGCTTTGGCAGCTGCTTCCATTGTGTTTAGGAAAATAAATCCACATTACTCTACCTTACTTCTACACCATGCTCAACAGGTACTACATCAAAAAGTTTACATAAATACATCACCTTTCTTAATTCATTTTTATTTGTATTTCAAATTAAAGAGTTTGGTGTTGTAGAATGATCACATAGATATTAGACACTAACATGTTGACAATGAAATGAAAGTGATTTAATGTATATCACATGCATTAGTGTTGTATTAGTAATTAAACACGAAATAGTAAACATCAATAATAATGTGACATATATAAAGTGAAATTCTCAAATCACCACAAAAATATTTAACTTAACAATATTGGTTTTGTACTTTGAGTTATGTGTTACAAACGATTTAATATTAATACAAATGTGCTGATTTGATTTGGTTTTGACCGGGTACTATAATTAATAATTGTTGCACCCATCTTTTTGTTTGAAAATATTAAGGATGTTTGGCTTTTGAAAATTATGCACTAATAAAGTTGATTAATAATGATTGAAATGAATGGTATTTGTTGTTTTGTGTATGTAGTTATTTGAGTTTGCTGATAAATATAGAGGAAAATATGATGCAAGTGTTGGAGTAGTGAAAAGTTACTATGCGTCGGTGAGTGGATACATGGATGAGTTGTTGTGGGCTGCCACGTGGCTATACAAAGCCACCGACAAAGAAGAGTATTTAGAGTATGTAATTTCCAATGCTAATATTTTTGGTGGCACTGGTTGGTCCATTTCAGAATTCAGTTGGGACGTTAAGTATGCTGGTCTACAAATCTTAGTTTCTCAGGTAAAATTTCCTTAATTTCATTGTCCAAATTTTTAATATTTGATCTTAGATGTTGCTACAACCACATTTTTAGACCGTATCGATATAAAAATTTACGGTGTGATTGTAATTTAAAACTATTATTTTCACCGTAATATAAAATTTTACTTTTATATACTAGTAGTTTAGTTCACGGTGTGTGTGTGATTTTTTTTTCCTCAAAATTTTGTTTTGTTCCATGTGGAGTGGCTTATTTCTATCAAAAAAATTCTAGATTTGGCATTACTAATCGAAAACGAAGGATTAAATGTTACTCTTTTAATTTTTAAAATGTGATTCATGGAGTATGCATGAATTAAAGTATATTGGTATATTATTACGATCTTTAGGTATCATAAAATGAAAACTATTAAAAGTGTATCCAAGCACAAGAGCACGTGCTGCTGCCTGGTGGTGCTCTAGCTTTGCATCAATGTATAATTAAAGTGATGTTGCTTATGGTTGAGCCAAATGTTAGAGAAAATTAGTAATCGATACTCTGCGCACTAACATGGTGCAGTTCTTTTTAACAAAAGTATTGAAACCCCCTTTTTATATAAAAAAAACACAGTAATATTATTTGTACGCCTACAAATTTTTTATACATATTTCAACTTCTTATTTTCTTTCTATTTCTAATAACTTAATATATCATATCACTCTTTATTTTTATCTCTTTCAAAATATACAGAAAATATATGAACGTCACTAATATATTACATTATTTTTTATTTTTGTCTCTATCAAAAAATACATAAAATATATGATTATCGTTAACATATCACATCATTTTTTATTTTTATCTCTCTCGAAATATACATTAAATATATGAATGTACTTTAGTAATTTTTCAAAACAAAATATGATTGTTATCGGCAAACTTTAAGAGACATATTTTCCAGAATATTAATTTATTTTTTTAAAAAAACTTTCGATAAATTTAATTTATGTTTTCTAAAATAATAAAATTTTAAATTTGAGTTTTCCAAAATATTTTTGTTTGGAAAATTTAATTTACGTTTTTCAAAAAATATTTGTGTTCTAAAATATTTAAGTTTTGAATTTTTAAAATACATTTACAAGTTTATTGGATAGTAAATTTTTTTAATATATTTTATTAAAAAATAATCAGAGGCAAATCTGGATTTTTGGGTGATTTGTGGGGTAGAAATATAATTATGGGGTATGAAATAAAATTTTCAAGAAAGGAAAATGAATTGAGTTGAATCGAAAAAATAAAGTCTCATACATAAAATTGAAGCTCATTACCTCCGATTTTTAATATAATACAAAAATTGGTTCCAAATATAAAAAGAAAAAATTACGAGTTTTGAAGTGTATTTATTGTTTAAATGTTTTTTACATCCTTTTATTTTTACTAGAAATGCAATTAATGTTCATATTAGTAGATGTGGAAATATTTAATATCAAACTTTAGTAAATTTCTTTAAAATTAAAACACAAGGAAACTTCTTAGTCTTTGTGATTTTTGTTTTTCCCTTTTATATATAAGAGCAGATGGATTACTAGGGTAAGAGATGCAAAGTATTTGTTGCAATCTAACTACAATTAATGCCATGTTTTTGCAGTTTTTAAACCAAGCAAAACACAAGAAGCATATTGATATACTTGAACAATATAGATCAAAAGCAGAGTACTATATATGCTCATGTCTCAACAAAAACATCAATGGAAGCAATGTGGAACGAACTCCAGCTGGATTACTATACATAAGACAATGGAACAACATGCAATATGTTTCAACAGCATCATTTTTACTCACAATATATTCTGATTTTCTCAAAAACACAAATCAAAAGCTCACATGCTATGAGGGAATTGTGGATCATGAAGAAATTCTAAGTTTTGCTAAATCACAAGTTGATTACATTTTGGGCTCTAATCCAATGAACATGAGCTACTTAGTGGGCTTTGGGCCTAGTTACCCTAAAAGGGTCCATCATAGAGGAGCATCCATTATGTCATATAAGGAGAATCAAGGGTTTATTGGGTGTACTCAAGGGTATGATAATTGGTATAGTAGTGAGGATCCTAATCCTAATGTTTTGATTGGGGCTTTGGTTGGTGGGCCCGATTGGGAAGACAATTTTGAAGATAAAAGGAGCAATTTTATGCAAACTGAGGCATGCACTTACAATACTGCCCCTTTAGTAGGTCTTTTTGCAAAGTTCTTGCATACAGAGAACAATAAGATGATACATGATTGTGATTCACTTTTGGTTGCTTCCTTTTAATAAATTATATAGTAAAAGTAAATTTAATACTAGTACTATGCTAGTCCTATATCTTTTTCATAATCCAAATTGAACCCTTTTTTTTCTTTCTTCTTTTGGGCTGGTGGATGAATGGTTTGTGGTATAGTTGAGACTTTGAGTACAGATGCTCTTTGTTTCTTAAAAAAATTAGAGATTTATTGATATGATTTTGGGATGTATAAAAGATGAAAAATGTTATTTGTTCGAAAAAAAGTACCTCATGAAACATAAATGTTATTCCTTTTCTTAAAAGAATCGTGAATTATAGAGATTTATTGATATGATTTTGAGATATATAAAAGATGAAAAATGTTATTTACTCGAAAAAAGTACCTCATGAAACATAAATGTTACTCCTTTTTTAAAAGAATTGTGAGTTATTTCTTCATAACCAAATAGCATTGTTGATAATAAAAGATATAAAGGGACGTAATTTTAAAATTGGTGATATTAATTGTATCTTTGTACACGAAAATCATAAATTAAAATATGCATTTCGATAATATGTCCTTAGATTTTACTACCACCATACATAGACTTAAACCAAATTTTAATATAAGATCTTTTAAAATATATAATATAAAAATATTTATTAAATTAATATACAATATTTTATTTACAATTGATAATAAAGTCACTTGATTTAATATTTGTTAAAACAATATTAAATTTATATAAAATTTTATCAGTTTTAGTTTTCAAGAATATTAGAATGTGAGTCCTTTTTATTAAATAAAAAAAATTTGAGACATTTTTATTAAATAAAAAAATTTATTTTGTACGGAGACATTTAACTAGACACGATACACGTATCCTATCCCTCCCTAATCCTTTTTTTGATGCACCAATTGGATATGATACTCTAATCAAAAATTTTAAATAATCAGGTTGCAGCCGCATATCATTGTTAGCGTTTCTCTTCCTCTAACTCAACAAGTAGTGTTCGTATTTGCCATAACTCTTTCTCTTCCATTTTTTATTTTTTTTTCATATTTGCCATAATTTTGGTGAATTTAAATTGATTTTCTTTTTTTTCGTATATGATGTTTTTAATTGTTTTCTTATTTATTTTATTGTATAACAATATAAAAAAATTGATGAAAAATAATAATTATTTTCTAATGTTATGATAACAAGGGTTTGTTTGATTGTGTTTTACTTTTTAGTTTTTGAAAACTATTTTATAAATAAATTTTAAAAAATTGTTTTTAAAAAGAAAATTTAAAAAAATTTGTTTGCTAACTTTAATTTTCTTAAACATTCTTTGACTAGAGAATTAAAAAAACTGAAAAATAAAAAGTAAAACACCATTTATCTGTTTTGCTTTTTTAGTTTTAAAAAGTATAATATTAAAAATAGTTTTACAAAATAGTTTTTAAAAACAAGTAATCCAAACAAATTGTTTAGGTTTTAAATTTTAAAATACTAAAATAGAGTTTTTGGGATTTGAATCAAACAAACTCTAAGTCATTCTTCAATTGTGATAGATAGAGAAATCACAATTTTTATGACGGTGAGTCATTCTTGTGATGGATAGAGAAATCACAATTTTTTCAAGTATATAAAATTATTTCATAAATTATTTACATTTTTTAGCATTTTTGTTTATTTATAAAAAATTATATGAATGTTATTTTAAAAGAAAAAAATTAAATAGATTATAAGGACAAATTTGTCATTTTATCAAAATATAAATCATATCATCTTGTTATCTGTTGTGTATCAAACACTGAATAGGATAAACTAATTTTATAAAATTTGTTATCATGTGCACATCAAACACAAGACAAGATAACTCTTTATCCTACCCATATCCTATCCTGCTCCTTATCCTATCCTATGTCTATCCTATCCGGTCCATCAAACGGACCCTAAATACTTTAAAGTATTATCTATATTAATCACTTCTCTTATATAAAGTATTCATTTTAATTATATATATCAAAATAACTGATGTATCAGAGTTACTTATTCACACTCAAACCGTTGTTTTGAATCGATATGAGTTGGACTAGCTGGGTTAGTTAAGCTGACCGATCCCATTTAAAGCCCTGCACAAGCCTACTAATGGACCAAATAAAAGCAAAACTGACAGATTCTAATTCATCTCTTAACAAAAATATGGAAATATCAATTTGATTATTAAAAATCTTAAATATAGCTCAAATTAATCTAAAATAGAACTGAAATATCTTTAAAATTGTCCTAAAGATAATTATTTGACTTAATATTTTAAAGATCAAATTAACATTTTTTTTTTGAAGATCTGTTTCTTTTTTACTAATATGAATATTTTATTTCTATGATGAGGGGACCAAGTGTGAAGGGGGTTGTAAAAAATAATTACATTATAATACGTTAATAACTGTTAGTGTACTTTTGTGTGTGTCAGTCATTGGTCTCAAATTCTGGTATTCCTGATCTCTCATAAAAAATTGAACTCAAATTCATTACTATTCCCCAAATGGGTATCGATCAATCTCCGCCGCCGTGTCGGTGCCGGTGCTTCCTTCTATTCATCGGAATAGTAACCGTCGCAACCACCGTAATCGCTTCCGACACTCACAATAAGCGTGAACATCTAGTCTCCAGAATTGCTTTTGGATCATGTTCTAACCAGAGTGCTCCTCAGGTTTCAATTTTTTTTTCTTTGTACTTTTTATTCTATTCTGTTTTGTCCGCTTTCTGTTTTTTTTTCTTCTTAGTGTTGTCGTTTATTGGAACTAATATGTCGCAAATGATTCACTTTCTTTGTTTCAACCATGATGTCTCAATTCTCGTAACAACACAGTAAAAAATGTTTTGTGGTCCTTTTATTTTATTTTTTTAATTTGATTTTTATGTAACAGGAAACAAACCAATTACTGTTTCTGTTTATTATTTTGCTTGAATTCTAGAACTTGTTCACTGTTCTTACTAAGAATTATTCGTTTGGATGAAGATTTATAATGTGATCCAATTCTTTTTAAAAGAGTGAGATTTATCGCAATTTAAAAGGTAACCAAAATTATTTAGAAAATAACTTAAATTCCTAGTGTGTGACACTTTACACACTTATACCACCTAAATTATTCATCTTGGAGACATTGTAGTCAATTGCTTACGGCAGAGAATAATAGTTTGTTCAAAATACGCTTTGCAATAGTGCTGTAGCGCCACTATAGCCGGTGTTTGACAACATGTTATACTAAATAGTGTATTACAGAACACTAGGGATTTATTCAAATTCCGCTATGCTATAGTAGTTATTTAACAACACTGGTTGAAGTAAAAGCAGACAGTAATTTAGTTAACATTTAAGTACTTGGTAGTAAATTTTACTGTGTGGTCTAGGACATTCTTGTGCAGTATCTCTCTGCTGTTTATAGTATTTGCTTAGCTCAAATGTTACATTTTGAGTTTGCAATGTTACACTGGTCTCTTATTTTTATGGTTTACACTTAACAACTTCCTTTACAATGCAAGCTTAGTATTACTTCCTTTTCATGTCAGCTTATTAATATATGTGTATGTTTTCCAGCCCATATGGGATGCAGTGGTAGCCTTCAATCCGCAAATATTTATATTTCTGGGAGATAACATTTACGGAGACATCAAACGCCCTTTTAAAATATTCGGACGGGAAAGGACTATTGGGCCGTGGAAGAACGTTCCACGATTTCTTCCTTCCTCTGAGGAGGAAATGGAGGCTAAATACAAGAAAGCTAAGTCTAATCCTGGATATGTTCGGGTTAAAGAGAGTGCCGAGGTGTTTCATTCTAAGATTTTATAGTTGTTTTTTATTGGGATTTGAGATTCTTATTTAATAGGCAACATTGTACTTAGTCTAATTTTTACATTGGAATGTTATAGGTTATTGGTACATGGGATGATCATGACTATGGATTAAATGATGCAGGAAAAGAATTTCATGGAAAAACGACCAACCAAAAGTTACTTCTTGATTTCTTGGATGAACCTCAAGATAGCCCAAGGTGGATATGGATAATTCCCCTTGCTGCATTATATTTATTCGAGTTTGATTTTGATGCACTGTTAGTCAAAACCTTTTGCACTCTCAACCAATCGCAACTACTCATATGTGACTTTTAAGATAGTTTTAATGAAAGTCAAATATTTTTAATGATCTGATGATTATAATTGATAGTGTAAAAAAATCTTTACATGGACATTGGATACTAATTAAATCCATTTTTAATGAGTATATGTGCAATCTTTTTCTTGGTGCTGGGGGAATCTTACAATGTTATGGTGCATGTGTATTTGATGAAGACAGTTCTAGATGTCTATGTCTATCTGATATATGTATTCATCCATTAATAGATTTTAACAAGCAATACATGAAGATTTAGTACTTAATGCAGCTTCTTATTTCAGGCGGAAACAGGCCGGTGTCTATGCCTCATATACATATGGTCCCATGGGCAAAGATGTCAAGGTATTGACTTAATAAAAAGACAATTTTCTTCATTAAATATTCAATTCATGAAATCTTGTCATGGTTATTGTGCTGTGGTAGGCTAATAGCACCTAATCCATCTCAAAATGTTGTGACTTTTCACTTTGTTATCTTCAATAATGAAACTACAGAGTTTCTTTTAAATGGTGTTTAAACTTTTAAGCCATCGTCTTGTATTGTACTAATATATCAGCTTTTGTTGTGTATTGGGGAAACCTATTTAGGTTGTACTGTTAGATACCAGATACCACAGAGATACTATAGGAAGTGATGGAACCATTTTGGGGAATTCACAATGGTTATGGTTGGAGAAAGAGCTAAAGGGCCCACCAACCGCCATTACCATAATTGGATCTTCTATTCAGGTATGGAAATTAGTTATCAATTGTTATAATCACTAAGATTAATCAGTCTGTAAATTTTATCACGTTTCTAAACACAATGTATACTAGGATATCTGCATCAATTTAAGCATTGGGGCTTTTCGCTACGTTATTAACCATTTCGTTGTATGCTTGACACTATATACATTTTACTGGAAAAGTTAGAAAGAAAGAGGTTGGTTTAATGACTCACTGAATTTGAATAACAATATGCTTTTTAAAATTTAATAACTTTCAGGGTTTCACTTAACTAAATCTTGCCAATCTCAGAAGAACTGAGTTTTCTGCTTGAATTGTTTACTTCAAAAAATCGAGAATTTGAGATATGTTTCTTTTCTTTATGTTGATAATAACATGATATTATTTGTGTTTTTTATCTTAGCATTATTGGTTTTGTTAATGATTTGGATATGTTAGCCACTAGGTGGTTACACAACTCACACTAAGAGATTAGGTTCCTCTCTAATTTGATTGTATTGATTAATGATGAATTCATGCATTTAATTAATATGCATTTCAGGTTATATCAAATCTATCAGCAACTCTTCAACCATTGTTTGCTATGGAATCATGGGGTCGTTTTCCAAAAGAAAGAGAACGCCTTTTCAAATTAATAGCAGATAGTAAGGTAATAATAACTTGCAGTGCATTCAGATTCTACTTTTATGTTTTATTCTAGCCTTTGTTGTTAAAATGAACCACATAAATATCATTTACATAATATTGTGAATCAGTATTTATTTCACATCTTGTTAGTCCATTTTTAACAGAGAGGCGGAGTATTTTTTATAAGCGGAGATGTTCACTTTGGGGAAATTACAAGATATGACTGTGCTTCAGACTATCCACTATTTGATATTACCTCAAGTGGGCTTACTCAATCAGTCGAGGAGGTTGTTCCGCCTTTCTTGCGTCCTGTAGTGAGATTCGTGGCATGGTTGACTCCGTCTACAATGAGAGTTAAGGGACCAAACTGCAGATACAGTTCTTGTGTATATGGTAAACTTTACCTCCTCGTTTTTTGGTAAGAATACTTTCATTGGTTTCCATGTTTTGATGTTACAAATGTTGTCTTTTGTTAGGCCAGCCAAACTTTGGAACCATTGAAATAGATTGGGACTCTCACCCAGTGAGTGTGAAATTCAAAGTCCGGGACAAGAACGGGGTCGCCGTTACAGGTGCCGATATTTCATTATTGGAATTACATCCATCAAAATCAGAAACTCTTGACATAGTAAAAGCAGGAGATAATCAGAGGCATTGCACTCTTGAAGTTAATCTGCCATGGATTAAAAGATATCGCCTCGCGTTCTTATTTTCTTTCACTATTGTTGGTAAGTCACTTCCAAATTCTAATTGCTAGACTTTTTTTTTTTAGAAGAAAGTTTCCATGGTAACTTATAAAGATATTAGTAAATCAAAGTTAAGGTTTAACTATCATTAGATATAAGTTGCATTAGCTCTTTCTATTCATTGTCGTGTTGTCAATTGCAAACCGCAAAAAATAGCAATTTGTTCAAATTCTGCTACGCTACAATGCTATAGCTATAACTGCTATTTGACAATACTCTATACTAATAGCGTATCGCAGAAAAGCAACGCTATGTTCATTGACAATTCTGTTCATTACGCTATAGCTGCTATTTGACAACTTTGTTCATTGTATAACACTTATTTTTTGTTAATCTCTTTCTTATGATTCACTAATTTTGGTTATTATAATTTGGTTATCGCTGCAGGGTTGGTTCTTGCATTCCTCGGGCTTGTTTATGCTTCTGTCACAATTTTTCGACTAGGTCTAGGAGGATGCAAAAGAAAGCACGAATGACACGCTTGAATAAATTAATACACAATCAGCAAAAGGGAGCATGTGTAATATCTTCTCCTTTGTAGATTTAACCTTATTAGTGATTATAGGTCAATAAGATTTATGAGTATTCTTTTACTGTTTTCACTAGTATGATGTACATTTAGTGTGTTTGGTTTTCTATTTGAAATTTTTAAACAATTGTTTAGTACTAGTACCTTAATGCAAAACCAAACACACTTTTTGAAGTAGATTTTTCATTTTGCTTTGTAGTTTTATTTAATGCTTTAGCTATTTGATAATGATATGATGCATGAATGTCATTGGCATGTCATTTTTTGTGCCATTAATACAAATTTCTCCTTTCCTCAATTCCCCAATTTTTCTAATATATATATAATACTTGGCCGCTTAAAAAAATAGTTTTGTTACTTTGATCGTTGAACATTTTTTGTCTATATATAAATTTGTCGTTACCATACTAATAAACTCATTTCGTTTAAGATCAAATAAACAAGTGATATTTTTTCTAGGGAACAAATAAAATATTAATTTCTCTATTTTTAAGCCGTGCAAACAAAAATATTATAGTGCATATAGTCAACCTAAATGCAATGATCAATCAAAGAATTGAAAAGTGTAATTTTCAATTTAATCTTTCCTTCCAGAAAGACCACTGTCAGCTGCATGGAATCTGCTGCTTGTGGCGTCTTAAGCAGGGTGTCCTTTTCCACTTGAAATTTTATTGTGGTCAATGAAGAATTGGCACACCATTAATTTAAATTTAAATGTAAAACAATTGTGATATAAAAGTTGAAATATAGTATTAAATATAAATTTCAGAGTTTAATTTTCTCATTACTATCGTGACACATTATATATATATATATATATATATGTGTGTGATTTTAAAAATATTTATGATAAAAGTTTAATATTATTAATAATTATAATTAATTGACAATGTAATAAATATTTATATTTACGGTATAAATAAGTTAAACATAAAGAATATTTACACCGTATAAATAAATTAAATTTTAAATTTTAACTTGTGTGTACTGTTATTGAAGTCCGTTAGAAAATGAGCAGTGGAAATATTCTTTCTACTCCAAATGAAAGAAATGTTCCTTTCTTTTTTTTTTATCAGATCAAGAAATATTCTACTTCTATGTGTGCATATATGTAGCTATCATTTTCCAACCGATGAATTAAAAAATTAGTTGTGAAATGTAGATGGTACACTAATACAGTCACATGCACTACATATTTCATCTTTTATGAGACGTCACTCTCAGTTGAGTGGTTGTATCCTTTTTGTGTTCCATCTAAAGTCAAATTAGAATAATTCAATAATTTAATTTTTATCATGAAGAATAATTATTTTGATCACCATATTTTAATTTAGTATTGTGAAGAATAATTCAATGCAGCTAAATACAATCGCACACATTTTGATAATTTAATTAAAATTGAATGGTTCAAATTTTAAAATAAATTTATTTTATTTTTAAAATTAAAAATACGAGTTTGAAATTTGATCTTGATCGAATAGCAAGATGTGTATATAATTGTGTATTGATCCAAGTAAATTACCTAGTTACATATAAAAAACATATAATTAAATAATAAAGCTTGATTAAGAACAAAAAGAAAAGCTTGATGATTGAAATTATAGAGTGCTGGTAATTTGTCTCTAAAATTAAGAAAATAACAAAAACATTCATAAAACTATAAATCATTGATAGTTACTTACAATTTCAAGAAATAAAATGTGAATTTACTATGACTAGAATCTACAATAACCAACATATTGGAGAATTTTTCATATATATCCCTTTTTTCTAAAAACTAATCAATATAACTTACATTAAAATTTATATACAAAAAAATTCTACTTTTTTTACCTTCAGGAGGTCGCATCGCTACCTTGCCCTGCGACCACATGAAGGATGATTTTTTTTTTACATCCCGAAGATGCGACTTCCTATTAAAAAAAAAAAGTAGTCACATGGTGAAAAGATATATATTAAAAAAAAACTACATATTGGACCTTTGGTCTCTTGTTTTTTCTCAATATATATATATATATATATATTTCATAAATATTTATTATATTATTTAATTTTGACTTTGATGTTTTTATCTCTAAAAATCAAACCAAACTTTACAATTATCTTTCTAGACAAATTCTAATTCTAATATGAAACACTCCATCATATATCAATACATAAAAAATAAATATATATCTCGTATTAAAGTAATATTATTTATATAATTATTATCAAATAATTTTAATTTTTAAGTACAACTTCAAAAGTTAACAACTTATAAAGGCGTTGAACAGTACTAATCATCCTCCCTTTTTATGGTCATAATTTCTTTCACCAAATTGTTACAAAATGCAAAGTAAAAGTCAATGGTGATATGAGATATGAATTGGCAAGCAAAAGAAAGAAAAAAACTAAAAAACGTGTTTGACTCGCTTCACTCCTATCCCATCCCATACTCTATCTATCAACAATGAACATTAGCTTTGAACACACAACACAACACAACAGAGAAAGTAACAAAGACGCGTTCTTTGAATTCAATTCAACTCACACACAAGTCACCAATTTAAAAACCTCAACCTGTGCTTCTAAACCAAAAAAACAATTTATCATATCCATTCTTCAATCTCAACATGTTTTATCACTCAATCTTATTAACACTAATTCTCATCATCACAAAAACACAATCCCAACAAGAATACGTAAACAACAAACAACTCGACTGCGATAACACATACAACTCAACATCAGGCAACATTTGCAACAGCATCCCTTCATGTCAATCATACCTCACTTTCAAATCCACACCCCCCGATTTCAACACCCCCCTTTCCATTTCACACCTCCTAAACACCCCACCTTCTCTCATCTCCCAATCCAACAACAACAACAACCTTCAACAACCCATCCCCAATGACACAATCATAACCGTGCCCGTTAACTGTTCATGCTCCGGCAACGGTAACTACTACCAACACAACTCTACCTACACTTTGAAAACCTTAGGTGAAACTTACTTCTCCGTCGCTAATATAACCTACCAAGCTCTTACCACGTGTCAAGCTCTCATTGCTCAGAATCCTTACGGTGTTCGAAACCTCGTTGCTGGTCTCAACATAACCGTTCCTCTTAGATGCGCTTGTCCTACCAAAAAACAGAGTGATCAAGGTTTCAAGTTTCTTCTCACTTATTCAATCTCTGAAGGTGAAACCATTTCTTCCATTGCTGATCTTTTCGGCGTTGATGAACAAAGCATTATTGAAGCTAACGAACTTTCTACTTCATTAATTTTCTACTTCACCCCCCTTTTAATCCCTCTAAAAAATGAACCCCCTCAAAAATTGACAAAACAAGCTTTAGCGCCTGAGACTCCGCCGCCGCCGCCGCCACCGGCGACGGATAACGGTGATTCCACCTCTTCCAAGAAATGGGTCATTGTCGGTGTAGCGGTTGGGGTTGTTGTATTACTTCTTCTAGCTCTCTCTGTTTATTTCCTCTGTTTCTATAAACGCCAGCGACGGCAGCCGGAGATACCACCGCCGGGAGTGAAGGCTTTCACAGATTCTGAAACCAAAAGGGTTACGGATTTTACCTCAAAAACAGAATCTTGGTCACTTTCTTCTGAGGGGATTCGTTATGCGGTTGACTCGTTGACTTTGTACAAGTTTCAAGATTTGCAAAATGCAACGAAGTTTTTCAGTGAAGAGAACAAGATTAATGGGTCTGTTTATAGAGCTTCTTTTAAAGGGGATGATGCTGCTGTTAAGATTCTTAAAGGTGATGTTTCTTCTGAGATAAACATTTTGAAGAGGATTAATCATGCAAATATTATAAGGTTGTCTGGTTTTTGTGTCTACAAAGGTAACACTTATCTTGTTTATGAGTTTGCTGAGAATGATTCTCTTGATGATTGGCTTCATCAATCTGAGAAGAACAAGAACAAGAAGAATTCTCAGAAGTCTATGATTTGTTTGAGTTGGATTCAGAGAGTTCAGATTGCTTATGATGTAGCGGATGTACTTAATTACCTTCACAATTATGCTAATCCACCTCATGTTCATAAGAATTTGAATAGTGGTAATATTCTTTTGAATGGAAATTTTAGAGCTAAAGTTTCAAATTTTGGGTTAGCAAGAGTTATGGAGAATGAAGAAGGGAATAATGAAGGGTTTCAATTAACAAGACATGTAATTGGGACTCAAGGTTACATGGCACCTGAGTATATTGAGAATGGTTTAATTACTCCAAAGATGGATGTTTTTGCTTTTGGTGTTGTGATTTTGGAGATTCTTTCTGGAAGAGAAGTTGCTGGTGGGGATCAGCATCTGTCTGTTACTGTGAATCAGGTTCTTGAAGGGGAAAATGTTAGGGAGAAGCTTAGAGGTTTCATCGATCCAAATTTGAAAGATGAATATCCTTTGGAACTTGCATATTCAATGGCTGAGATTGCTAAAAGATGTGTTGCTAGTGACCTTAATTTAAGACCAAATGTTTCTGAGGTTTTCATGGTTTTGTCTAAGATTCAATCATCTACATTGGATTGGGATCCATCTGATGAGCATGAACGGTCTAGATCTGTTGGCCAAGTTTCTGTTAGTAGATAGTTAGTGATTTTTAATGCAAAATTGGATAAGAGTTTGATTTGAGAGTTTGTGTAATCTTTCTATATGTAGAGTTTATGTTGGCCTCTTTTTTGTATCACATTACATGCCTTGATCATTGTGTTGCTGTTATAAATAGAAGTTTACACTTTGAGGTAGTAAAATTTTCTATTCCTGAAAATGGCTACTTCAATTTGTTTTTCTTTAACATAGTAAATGAATAATAAATAAAACCTTGGCCTAGTTTGATGTGTTAATTGTATAAAATTCAGATTTCCAGTTAATATGTTATTGCCATATTGAAAAATGATTCAGATAGGCCAAGGTTTCAATTTTGTTGGCTTTTTAGCATGCTTTTTATGTTTTCTATTTCTTTTCATGTAAATTCTTTTTATGTGTTTTTGTCAAAGTAACAATCGTTAGAATTGTGGAATATGATCTTGGACAAGGTAAAATTGCCATTAATTAAAAAGAAAACTGCATGGTTTTCCCTTCATGTTTTAGGTTCTGTGAAGACATCATTTGCAACAATTTTCTATGCATTCTACTGCATCGTCAATGGATTAAGAGAAACAAATTATTATATTTTTCCAAAAACTCAAGGCCTTGCAGTGGTATGCAATTAGGTAGAAATAGGTTATAGTGAATAAGAGAGACTTATGACCTAGCTTTCGTAAGTCTTAGATAAGCCAACACTTTTTTACAAGTCTATTTACCTTAAAAAACTAGACTACATACCTTTAAAAAATATCTTTTAAACATTTAAGATCGACTATTTAAGTAAATATAAATAAATTATTATTATTATATTAAACTAAATTTAGACTTGCGCGTTGCGCAGTTGAAAGTAATATTTTGTTTATTTTATTGAAGTAAGTTTTAGTGTTGATACAGTAAAAATATAAATATTAATTTTAATATGAAATCAACGTATCAAATTTGAAATCAATAAATTGTAAAATAGATTAAAAATTTAATAGTATAATTTAAAACTAGGATTAAAAAAATAATATATAATCGTATATATATTCAGTAGTATAAATATATTCAGTAACAGAAAAAAGTTAAAAATTTGTTTCATTACATGTGTGGATATGAACGTATTTATGGATGTTAAATTAGAGATATGTAATGAACATATATATGAACAAATAGTAGTATGGTATAAAGAAAAATAATTATCATTAAGAATTTAGGTATTTTTCATGATAATTTAATAGTAAAAATTACCACTATTATAAATTATAATGATTTTTGATGGAGGAAAGGATTAACTCAAAGAATTTGAACACACAATCCAACTCTTTGATATCATGGAAATCTAAATAAAATGAAAAGCATCGTAATGGTTAGCTAACTGAATATTATTATTATTATTATTATTATTATTATTATTATTATTATTATTATTATTATTATTATTATTATTATTATTATTATTATCATTATATTAAGGTAATTGTTTGAATATTTTTATAAAAAAAAAAAGATTGTTTTTCATAAAGAAAATCATCTGAATCTATGTTAAAATATTTAGTCAAAATTCTTACTTTTTTGGAACTTTCATTATATGATAGATAAAATGTTAAGGAGTTGTACACATGCTTCATAAATAAATAGAATAATTTAATAAAATAAATTATAGAATAATAGTGGAGTAACAACTTTAGATGATGATATTTCTGTAGTTGAGATTGAGAGATTTAACATGTCGACATAAATGTTAATGGTCTATGGGTTAGTTTGTATTGACAACTTGATTGCAATAGCAAATAATTTGTATTCAAAAGATTAAAAAAATAAATACCAAGATCAAACATTAAAAACAAAGTAAAATATAAGAGATAAAAAAATTGTGGAAAGATAGAAGAAAAAAAAAAAGTAAAATGGAAAAGAATTTGGAGTGAGAGTTGTGAAATCATGATAATTTTAAGCGGATAAATTATGAATCTATGACAAATGTTTAACCTAAAAAAAATTATTATATGGATTTAATGTTGTGTAAACCGATAAAATATTGCATGTAATGTGTATGATGCACAAAAGTTTAAAAAAAAATAGAAAGATGATTCTAAGAGATGTCACCATGGAGTATAAATGAGTTGGCTAAATTAGTATTATATAACATGCAAAAGAATGAATTGTCAACAAACTAAATTGAGAGATTATTTTAATATATATAAATAAATTTTGTACATTATGAGTCATAAATCTTGTTAACATTTTATGTAATTTGAGTATATAAGCCTACATTTTTTGAGATTTAAATAAAATAAAAATTAAATAGGATGTGATATAAGATTGGACTCTCTAAAATGTCGTTTTAAATCTAAAAATAGAACTTAATCTTATTGTATATTAGTTTATTTAAAAATAGGTTAAACTACTTATTTGAATACAGTAATATGAAATAGGTTTTTAACTATGATAATAAATCATATTAGACTTTCAAAAATATCATGTCAGATCCAAAAAATAAATCTATGATTGGTAATAAGCCAAACTTAAAATTTAATTTTTCTGATCATATCAAACTTGATATTTACAAGTCTAACTCAAGCTAGCTTATTTTCATTTTGTGGAATCGTCATAGAAATTTATTCTCCTCCTCCTTTTCTCATTTTTGTTTTTTCTAATGCAGAAGCTATAAAGAGGATCCAACTTCTTGAGTTTATATGCTTGAATCCATTTAAAGACTTAGAAGTATATTTTTTTTAAATGTCAACTTATCCCTAAAAATTGGTAGGAATTTTATTTCTCAGTTGGAAATTAGTTTTTTAGTTATTATTATGTAATATTAACGATGCACTTATCCTAGATGCTTCATATTCTTTGATTCCTCTAACACCTAAAAAACCAAAGTTATTCAATAACAACTTCTTATCCTTAATTAAAAAATTTGGTGATACAACAAATAAACCTGCCTAAATCTACCATAAAGAAAGTCCATATCAAACCAACCATAGATTCCATGCACCTTCATTCAAATCATTACTCATAATCATAACTTCATCAATTCATCAATCATGTATGAGTCACAAAAGATGATTTTGGATTCATAGATGTTTATCTTTTACCATTTGTGACTATGACTTCATGATGGGAAAGTTAGGAGCCCCATTAGGAATACAAGTACTCTCACTTTCAAAGGCTTGATACCATTTGGCACATACCACACAATCATAGCCTATATAATTCCAAAACATGGGGACACAAATTTGTACATTAAGCATTTTTTGGCCACATAACATAACAAGTGGACCTATTGAAAAATAGTTATATGCAAAAGCATATCATATAAAAAAAATACAATATCATTTCAAATCTGATTCTTCTTCTTTTATTCCTCCACACCACTAGTATTTTGGAGCTGAAACACTTACACATTATCTCTAAGTTATTCCCTCCAACAAAACATAAAACATGGTATTACTTCATCTTATAGATTTTTTCTAAGTGTTCAAATTCAAACCTTATATAAATTTGTTAATGACTAATTTTATTTTATTTTTTGGTATAGGTTCTTGTTTCAAGTGATGGAGAGAAAAAAGGCACAGAAGACATTGTGGCGGTCGATTTTCGAGGTCATCCGGCCAACAAAACAAAAACCGGAGGATGGCTAGCTGCAGGACTAATCTTAGGTTCTTTTTAATCCATAAAAACTTTCAAGGTTGAACTTTTTTCATTTGGTTTCAACATATACATTTTGTTTTGTGTGTGTAGGTACTGAACTAGCAGAAAGAATATGTGTTATGGGAATATCCATGAACTTAGTGACTTACTTGGTTGGAAATTTGCATCTTCATTCAGCAAATTCTGCTACCATAGTTACCAATTTTATGGGAACTCTCAACTTGCTTGGCCTTCTTGGTGGCTTTTTAGCTGATGCAAAACTTGGCAGATATATTACTGTTGCCATTTCTGCAACCATAGCTGCAGTGGTAAATTTTTCATCTTCTGAACATTTTCATAAACTAGTCTCTTCCTTTTTTATTTTTAATAACACCCTTTTCTCTTGTGAATGTGATATTCACAAATTAATGCACTACTAGTAGGAACTAACCGTAGGTATGACTCATAGTAAGTGATAAGTGGATAAGTTCAGGGATTTTCTTGTAAATTGAATTGTAGTATTTAAATACAATTGTACACACAAAATTCTAAGTTTGAATCATAATATAAAGGTACTGCAACCGATCAGCAGTCGGAGACGTAAATACAATAGGCCGAACTTATGTGTTTTTTTGTGTTTTTCATATCTGTTTTCTTTCAAGTCGGGGTTTTTGTTCTAACATTCTCTTTTTCTTGTGACTTGTGTTGCAATAGGGAGTGTTTTTGTTAACTATGGCAACAACAATTCCAAGCATGATACCACCTCCATGCAGTGAAGTAAGAAGACAACATCATGAATGCATTCAAGCAAGTGGAAAACAGTTATCACTTCTGTTTGCAGCACTTTACACAGTAGCATTAGGTGGTGGAGGAATAAAATCCAATGTATCAGGTTTTGGATCAGACCAATTTGACACAACAGATCCAAAGGAAGAAAAGAACATGATTTTCTTCTTCAACAGATTCTACTTTTTTATAAGTATAGGATCATTATTTTCAGTGATTGTTCTTGTGTATGTTCAAGACAATATTGGAAGAGGATGGGGGTATGGAATTTCAGCAGGTACAATGTTGATTGCAGTTGGTGTTTTGCTTTGTGGTACACCATTGTATAGATTCAAGAAGCCACAAGGTAGTCCTTTAACTGTTATATGGAAAGTTTTGTTTTTGGCATGGAAGAAGAGGAGTCTCACTATTCCTTCAGAACCTTGTTTGCTTAATGGTTATCTTGAAGCTAAGGTCCCACATACAGATAGGTTCAGGTATTTGTCATCATTCTTGTAAAGCAGTAAATAGTAATAGTTAGAACATGATGATTAGATTTTTATTCAATTATTGCACACTAATAATTACTTTTAGCTGATTTTCCATGATTACTACTCCTCCGTATCACAATGAACGTCACTTTAGCAAAAAAAATTGTTTTAAAATGAATATTATTTACAATTTTCAATACAATTTTAATTTTGTTTTCTATACTATTTTTCAATAATTACTATATACACAACATTTAAAATATTATTGTACTTTGCATAGATAATAGTGAAAAATCCACTAACAACTAAGATGATGAGTAGTTTGGAAAAATGGAGGTGGGGTAGCACTAACACAAGTGGTTTTGTATATTATGTTGTCTTTTTATGTTTCATATCTAGAAAAATACGTTATTGTATACTTTTAATTGATAAGCAATCTATCAAAAAAATATCATAAAGGAATATTCTAGTTGATCCTCCAAAATATTTGATCTTGCTTTGGTCAGTTGCTGACATAACCCTCCATAGTCTTTGGATTAATATTTCTGGACAGCTACATATGATGATATATTATCATAAATGAGAGACAAAGATGGATCAAAAAGTTTTTAAAGTATCAAAAGTGAAAATTACAAAAATTTGGAGGAATAATTTATAGATTTGGATTGCATTATTTGAACTTATCTACTAACATAAACACTTGTGATACTATTTTGGAGAGCTTATGAAAATAGAATATGACATGTTCATAAATTATTTGTGGTTTATTTTCATAAACTCTCTAGAATAGTTTATACGAAAACCGTTTGACTTTATTTTATCTTTCGGTAAAGAAATAGATTATACATAAGCCCTTATATGATAAACGCTAATACTAAAAGTGTTTTATTAAGTTTTTTTTACAGTAAATGCTTTATTAAGTTGTCTATCCAAACAAAGTCAATTTGTCCAACGATTGAAATTTTTTTGTCAGGTCCCTTGACAAAGCTGCAATTCTAGATGAGACCAACTCAAAGGATGGAAACAAAGAAAATCCTTGGTTGGTTTCAACAATGACTCAAGTTGAGGAGGTTAAAATGGTAATCAACCTTATTCCCATTTGGTCAACATGTATCCTCTTTTGGACAGTCTATTCACAAATGAACACCTTCACAATTGAACAAGCTACATTCATGAACAGAAAAGTTGGATCTTTTGAAATTCCATCAGGATCCTTATCAGCTTTTCTCATCATTACCATTCTCATTTTCACTTCCCTAAATGAGAAACTCACAGTTCCATTAGCTAGAAAAATCACTCACAATGTTCAAGGACTCACAAGTCTTCAAAGGGTAGGAATTGGACTCATTTTCTCTATTGTTGCAATGGTAGTTTCTGCTATTGTTGAGAAAGAAAGAAGAGACAATGCAGTAAAAAAAAACACTACAATAAGTGCTTTTTGGCTTGTTCCTCAGTTTTTCCTAGTTGGTGCTGGTGAAGCATTTGCTTATGTTGGACAGTTAGAGTTTTTCATAAGGGAAGCACCTGAGAGAATGAAATCTATGAGCACTGGATTTTTTCTAACTACACTTTCAATGGGATATTTTGTGAGTAGTTTGTTGGTGTCAATTGTGGATAAAGTGAGCAAGAAAAGATGGTTGAAGAGTAATTTGAACAAGGGTAAGTTAGATTACTTCTATTGGTTGCTAGCTGTGCTTGGAGTGCTGAATTTTGTACTTTTTCTTGTCTTGGCAATGAGGCATGAGTACAAAGTTCAACACAGCAACATTGAGACTAATGACAGTATAGAGAAAGAGCTTGTGATTGCTAATGGAAAGGAAGAAGCGTAGAATCTATGGAATGAATTCCTCTTTATTTGCTGGATACTTCTGGTAAAAAAAAGAAAGGCGCGTAGAATTTAATAATAGTATTATTAAATCTTATGTGTCTTTTTTCTCTTAGTGGAAGTATCCAGTAATTAGAGAGGATCCAGACTCAAAATATATAGTCTTCAAAAGGATTTCTTTAAAAAAATTGGCATTATACATTGTGTGTAAGAAAGTAAATATAATGCCTCATGTTTGTTGATTTTGTGTGATTATAGCATAATTAACATTGTTTTTAAAGAAGGTGATTGTTATGTACTATTAAGTGTTGACAGATATATACATTTAGATTGTAAGTTGTTTCCAAATAAATAAGCATTTATGGAAGAAATGATTCCTAGACTAAAGATAAAAATAGAGAAACTCCTTGACAGCATGTTTTTAATAAACAGAGGCTTCAGTAAAACAAAAGAAGCAGAGTTTTTTTACTAATGTTCATCAGTTAAAAAAACTATAAAATTATACTCTATAAACTAAAACATGATCTTCAAAGCAAGTCAACCAATTGAGGACAAGCTGTTAGCTTTGACATTTGAAATTTGTATATTAAGAATGCCAAATCTTTGGATGTTGTCTTTGTTGAGATGCAATTAGGGGATATGGTTTGAAGACCAAATCTTTAGATGACGTTGATTTCATTGTTGGAAAGCAATTAGACAAATTCACCCTCGAAATTGTGATCATCATTCAAAATAGTCATTAATTTTTACAAACTGATAAATATATACTTAAAATTGTAAAATCACAACAGATTAGCAAAAATAGTCTCAATTTTTTTTGTTAGAAGCTATGACGCGATACATCAAAAAATCTCACATCAAAGATACATAACCATAAATTTATTTGGTACATTTATGCATTTGATGTCATATGAAATTTATAGGGCTGTTGGTGTTTGAAAAGTATAATAAATGGTTACAACAATTTGATTCCAGCACTCCAAGTGATGGATCGATCTCAAAACAGAGAGTGATTAATAATCAAACTCTAAATTCAATTCAATGGCTAACAATAACAATAAAAACGATGAATGTCATGGACTATTAGTCCACAGTGAACCACTTATAAAATTGTCCCCGATAAAATTTACCAAATAATATACAAATAGAATATAACAAACAGTATAAAAGAAACAAAGAAACTAATTGGGTGCAGAAGGTGTAAGAGGATAACCAACCCCATGTCTGGTGGTTGGAAAAACAAGAAACAACAAGCTACATAAAAATCCAACTCCAACGGGTACAATATCAAGAACCTCCTTAGTCTCATGTCTAGGTTGCGGGTAATAACACATCAACACATTGTTATCCCTCAACGCAACCGCAAAGAAAACAAGAACGGACAACAACGCGTGAACAAAATCAATGAGCCTTAGCTTATACTTACTCAACTCAGGTAACGTCCCCTCTGAGTAATCAAATAGCCAAAGACCTTTCAAGGTTGCAATTCCATGGTACACTCTTCCGTCTGAAGTTTTAACAGTGTCAGTGAAAGATGCGAGGAAGCAAGATAGTGAGAGCAAGATGAGAAGTAGGAGTGTTAAGAGACGCGTAACGGAGTCACAAGCTCCGTTGTTGGTGAACACTGGAGTTAGAATTTGGAATGCTAGAAGAGTTCCTGTGGGAAGTAGGTTCGCCAAATTCGCTGTGCCAGTTAATAGGCGTCTTGATAAAGTGGAGGCTGAGGAGGATCTGATTTTCTCCTCGGCCTCCACAGAATTATCATTAATATTGTCTTGTGTTTCTTTTGATTGGTTGTTTGATAGACGTTGTCTAATCAACATTGATGATCACTTATTGAATTAATGATTGATCGATTATGTGATTTAATTTGGATAAGAACGAGGTTAATTAATTTGGTGTTGTAGGTTGGATTGAATTTGAATTTGTGAATGATCACAAATTAGTCTCGGAGGGTAGGTCAGGGTGATGACTAATTATGTGGGTAATGCAATACTAATTGATCGTTGATGTGTAATATAAGTAGCTGTTTATGTGTATAGTATAATACATGGATCGTGATTATTATACACATATATATATTTAGCTTCCTAGGTGGTTTTTGTTGCTTCCACGCTATTTCCCATGCCACCTAGCTTGTTTCCTAACCTCATCTCATGCTCATCTCATGTTTTTCTATCGATTTCGTGTCTGCATTGTTCAATTATGGTGTACGTGTAACGTGTTAGTTCAATATAACGCGCCTAATTTATATTCCTTTTGTTTTACTCTCTTAGTCTCGTAATAACCCAATTTATAAAATTAATTTGTCTTCAAATAAACTATTCTTTTTAATTTATAATATAATATTAATTATTTTTTAATTGTAGATTTTAATTAATATTTTATATTTTTTTAATGATGGTAATGGTGAGTGTATTAATACCGACGAATATATTTCAATAAAAGTATCGTTATCTCTTTCATAGATAGAGAATATGATATGTAAAATGAACTAATGACTTGCTCAATGTGGGAGTAATAATTATTATCAAAATAAGTATTAATTGTTTTTGTTTGTAATTCATAACGTGCAGTTTGGTAGGCATGTTCTACGGGAAGGATTGATTGATCATTTGGCTATATGTACGCACGCACCCCTTAGTTGAAACATTTTGTATTTATATCCTCACATGCTTTTTTACACATGCTCGTGTCGCGTCCATCTCAACATTAAAACTATTGAGTTTTAAAACGTTAAAAAAAAAAATAATGATGATATGATGGACTTAACTTTCTCATTTTTTATTTAAACATAAGAGGATTTAGTATTCGTTTGAAACTGCGTTTGCGATTAAGCAAAATCACGGCAAAAAACTATGTCCGTCTACGTAGAAGCTATATTTTGTTACCTATGATTTCCACAATATAAAATATGCATTGGAACGCAAAAAAAGTAGATCAAACTAGGCATGGCAACGGGGCGGGGCGGGGGCGGATTTTGCCTCCTCCACCTCCGCACCCGACTAATCGGGGAAAACCCGCACCCGCCCCCGTTTCATAGCGGGTGTAGAATTTAGGCACCCATCCCCGCCCGCAACGGGGTTCTGGTTTTCCCGCCCGCACCCGCACCCATTCATATATATATATATAAAATTATAAATTTAAAAATCATACCTATTATAATTAATATAATAAAATAATTGTTATTAGACAATTATAAAATAAAAATATATTTTCTATAAAGATAAGATTATAATTTTTAATATTTAAAAAAATATTAAATATATTCAATATGTATATGTATATAAAATTTAAAAATTACATTAATATTACTTGCGGGGCGGGTTCGGGTGCGGGTGCAGGGTGGATATCATCACCCCCGCACCCGTCCCCGCACCCGAATTTTAGTTTCGGAGAAAATCCGCACCTGCACCCAATCAAAGCGGGTTTTCCCCGCCCAAATCAAGCGGATTTGGGTGGATACCTGCGGGTGCGGATTATATTGTCATCCCTAAATCAAACGTAAATCTAAACACATTAAATCTATTTTGATTTTGCATCTCACATATATGGGAAATTAAACTTAATGTGGTCGATTGAGGCATGTCTTTTTTCTTTTGTTACAACACATGTAACAAAAATAAATGAAAAAATGTTATAGTTTAACCGTCAAACTAATCTTAAATTTCCTAAAATAAATGAAAAAATGTAAGTTAGCAATTCTTAAAGATTTGTTAACATGCACTAACTAATTTTTAGTTAGTAAAATTAGCATGCTACACTTTAAAGTATATTCAACGAATTTGTAATTATAATTGGTTAATTTGTATCAACTAAAAAAGTTGAAGTAGCAACAAATTTAGAGATCAAGAAAAGAAAAATTTGTTTATAATTTCATTGCATATATAGTGTTAGATAATTTTATTGCAAAGTGTTAGGGAGACAAATTTGGTGATCGAGCTTATATTTTTAGTTTCTATTTTATATCGTTATTATGAATTTTTTTAGTAAAATAATTTTATTATAGTTTAAATATGTTTTGGTTTTTGTAATTATAGTTTTTATTTTTTTTATTTTAGTCTTTGTAAGTTTTTGTGTTTGGTTCACATCCTACATATATAATTTAATTTTCAAATAGTAATTCATTCAACTTTTATTACAAAAACTCTAATATTATTAAGATGACGCGATAATTTTCATAAAAATTTCTTTAATAAAAAAATTTAGAAATCAGAAACATTTTTGAAAGGAGCCAAAAATTAGAAAACCCTAATTAAAATATTCTTTCTTTTCTCTTATTGTCACCGTCGCTCATCTCTCTTTCTTCACACTACCACCCTCTCTCTCTTCTCTCTGCCGCCCCTTATCTCTCTCTTCTCATCGTCGAACGACCAAAGATCATGTTTTGTCTTTTATTTCTCAAACTTCAGTTCCGACCACCAAATCCATCGTCTTCTGTTCCTGCCTCATCGTCTTCGATTTCGGCCTCCAAATCGAATTCCGGCCACCAAATCCACTGTCTTCTGTTCCGACCTCCAAATTTAATTCCAGCCACAATGTCTACTAGTAGAACAATTTCGAACTCGAATTGCAACATGTTTTCTTCAAAGTGTTTTTGTCTGAAACTAATGTGAATGTTAATTAATCTTTTTGAAACCAATGTTTCCTCTAGATTTTTTATTTAAAAAATGTTTCTTATTTAAAAAAATTATATAAAAATTGTCACGTCAGCTAACAGTGTTAGAGTTTTTGTAACAAAAGTTGAATTTAATGACTATTTTAAAATGAAGGCTAAATATTACCTGTGGTCCCTTAACTTAATTTCGGTTAACGATTTAGTCCTTTATCTTTTTTTTTTCTTGATTTGATCATTTATGTTTTCAAATAATTTCAGCGTTACCCTTTAAGTGAGATTCCGTTAAGAAAAAGTTAAAAATTCCCTCCTCTGGATCATTGCATATGTTCATCAAACCCTATGAGCCATTGCCACTGATTTGAAGTGATGTCTATAGAGTATAAATACCCTATAGCTTCATTTTTAACGAATCAATCCTATTACCAAATTTTAAACATTTTTCTGAAATATTTCCAAAACATAAAGGGTAACTTTTTTTGAAAACGGAGGAGAGATTTTTTTAACTTTTTCTTAACGGAACCCCACTTAAAGGGTAACGCTGAAATTATTTAAAAACATAAAGGACCAAATCGGAAGAAAAAAAAGATAAAGGACTAAATCGTTAACTGAAATTAAGTTAAGGGACCACGGGTAGGGATGGCAATATAACCCGCAACCGCGGGTATCCACCCAAACCCGCTTGATTTGGGCGGGGAAAACCCGCTTTGATTGGGTGCGGGTGCGGGTGCGGATTTTCTTCGAAACTAAAATTCGGGTGCGGGGACGGGTGCGGGGGTGATGATATCCACCCCGCACCCGCACCCGAACCCGCCCCGCAAGTAATATTAATGTAATTTTTAAATTTTATATACATATACACATTGAATATATTTAATATTTTTTTAAATATTAAAAATTATAATCTTATCTTTATAGAAAATATATTTTTATTTTATAATTGTCTAATAACAATTATTTTATTATATTAATTATAATAGATATGATTTTTAAATTTATAATTTTATATATATATATGAATGGGTGCGGGTGCGGGCGGGGAAACCCGAACCCCGTTGGGGGCGGGGATGGGTGCCTAAATTCTACACCCGCTATGAAACAGGGGCGGGTGCGGGTTTTCCCCGATTAGTCGGGTGCGGGGTGGAGGAGGCAAAATCCGCCCCCGCCCCGCCCTGTTGCCATGCCTAACCACGGGTGATATTTATCCTAAAATAAAATTATATTTACAAAAATGTGAACCAAACAAAAATGATGATTAAAATAAAAAAAATTATAATTAAAAAAAACAAAAACATATTTAAATTTTTTATTATTGATTATTTTGGTCGGCCTATAGTATGTTTTTGGATTTTTCCTAATAGTATATATCTACGTTAGTAAAAAAAAAAGTATATATATCTACGTAAATGATGATTGATTAAATGCTAAAGAATAAAAAAAAATAAAAATGAACAATTTATTGATGATGAAATTATTTAAGAGACATGTTATTTTATAGTGATCAAATTGTCCTTTTCTTTTAAAGTCAAAAATAAAATTGTCCATTTTTTAATTAAAAGTATTTCTTTTACAGGATTTTAATTATTGGATCGATTTCGGACCCTAAAAACTAGTTGCTGCGATAACTAAAAAGTCTTTTCTTTTTTTTTTTTTAAAGTGTGACTAATTAAGTGCATCCTCAATTTTACTTTTGTGTGTCGGTATAGATGTACATAAGCTTTTTTTTAGTCAAGCAAGCTAATGTCATTTCATTGATTATAATAATGATATACAATCAGGAATACAATTAAAAGTATTGTGAGAAGAGCAAATGATATTTGCTCTAGCAAGAGAACCAACACTAATATTTATTGATTGATGAGTAATATTATTAGAATATAAAATTTGATATAAATATAATAAATTAATATTTTATAAAAAATAAAATGAAATATAATAAATTAATATTTTATGAAAAATAAAACGTAATCTCTATTATATTTTGTAGGGTATTTTATTTATATCAATATTTTATGTTAAATTTTGTGTTGAAAATAACATTATTGTTTGTTGTTTGTTGATTATCATTCGGAACAACACGAATCTGATCCAGCCATTACAAAAGCATCTATACGATCCATAATTATGCATTTGATATGTTTGGTTTTTATAAAGAGAAATCAAATTGTCACATAATAAATTATAACTTTAAGCTAAAATATAGAGCTTTCATAAATAAAAAACAATTTTAGGTGAACGAAAAGTATTTAGGAAAGCCACTATCTCTATTTTCTGGAGTGGATGCACGATTTAATATATGTTTTAACTTTCATGAAAAGTATTTTATCGTATTTGAAAGTCGTCATCTATATATCTATCTTCCATAATGAATGCACGATTTAATTAATATGTCCAAGTATTTATTCACTGGAACGTAGAGATAGTGGTTTTCAAATGTACGATATGTGTTTTATTGGCGTGATAACATACCTACAAATATAACTCACGAAGTCCTATACTTAATTCAAAACAATATCTCAACCATTCAAATTAAATTGATTATATTCAAATCATTTTTAAAATACTATTACCAAACACAAATTAAAAATGTGTGAACCATCTTCGAAAGTCAATTATTTTAGCATAAAAAATGTACTAAATCCAAAAACAATATAACCTTAAGTTTGGGAGGAAATTGGAAAACTTCATCATGGTGTTAAGGTAGATCCATTGAAACCAAGTTAATTAGCTAATTAAACCAATTAATTATCACTACTCTATAATTTCTTTGATTAACCCATGTATATCCAAATTAAGTTGCGAGGCTCTAGATCTCTAAGAGTAAGATACTATTGAATGAGTCAAAGGAACACTAGAATGTGAGAGTCATTGTCACCTCGTTTACCACAAGAGCAACGAATTAGACAAAATCCACAACAAGGATTACAAAACCTTATATTCTAAGAAGCAACATAAAAGGGCTGCATAAGAAATAGTCCCTCATTGATGGCAATAATTTATTTATACCTTAATTTGTACAAACATGTGGTCCATAACATTTAACCGTTGCCAAAAAATAATACATGAGTTCAACCATAGGTCCACCACCGCCAAATCATATATATACATGTTCTACCAAAGAGCTGTTTTATTGTTGCTCCTATTATCACCTAAAGAATACAAACATCTTTTATGACAAGAACCATGCATTTAATAATGTACCTTACTTAACCTAGATACATGTGAAAAAAAAGATAGGACTACGTTACGTAATAGTTAAAAGTGAACACTTAAGTACTCTAAAATTTTGTCGAATATGGTTCCTAATATCCAATCATTCATACCAACCCTGTAGACAAACAAAATTATTAAACTATATATATATACATATAGTTAATAAATTGTTGGCCTGCAGAGTTCATATAAATGGTTGAACTTTGGTACATTCATATGTGCAATTATTTAAGTATGAAAACAAATTATGTAGAAATACCCAAAAGTAGGAAATAGCACATACAATTGCTCCATAATTACTAGTAAGCAATAAGCATAATAGCTTATACAATTAGATTTAAGTTTCACTCTAATAGATGTAGTTTAGGGAGATTTTCCATGCACTCCTTTCTAGAGGTTAAAGTAAATAACAATACATATTAATAATATATATTGCACCTTGAGAAAGCTAGGTAAAATAGATAGCTAGGGTTTTGGATGAGTTCTAAAGAAGCATAGGCATGGCATCCATGGGAAATGGCTTGCACATGACATTTTCCATATAATAATTTGTTGCATCCATCACAGCAAATTGCATATCCTCAGAAGGCTTCCAGTGACGTTTTCTCTGATTAATGAACCAATTGTTTATTTGCTTCAAATCTAGTCCTGTAGATTCTGCAAGTGCTTGCTTTTGGGATTCCTACATGTTTGTTCACCCAATCACATATATAATACCCAAAAATTAACATAAATTACTAACATTTCCCTATAAATAAAATATATAATATATAACCGTCATTATAATATTAATAAGCCATTTTTTTATGGAATATGCCATTTGATATATAATAAACAAACCTTAAATTATGCACAATATAGGGTCTCATTATTTTTACCAAAAAATTTAAGGTTTCATTATTCAAATATGATCACGATCATTTCTTAGTGACCCCTAGGTAGCTCACTTAGTGAACTAAGGGATATTGAAGGAGTTTTAAGAAGATCCTAGATTCAAACCCATAAAACTAACATAATTATTAATTTACTAATATTTACATGTAAAAAAACCATTTCATATACATAGTACAATAACTATATTCGAGTTTTATACGTTCATTTATATTTAACTATTTTGTCACAATATTTAATGTTATTTCTTAAAATTCCTTTCCGTTGCATCAAGTATACATAATTTTTTTTTTATCAAGAAAATATAATATGATTGGACATTTACATTTTTCGTTTTTAATTATTATACTTATTTTCAAATACCAATATATATATATATATAAATATATTCAAATAACGACATATACGTTAATGAATTTGGATTAATTATTTGAAGTTTTGAAGATTTTTAAATATATTTATGAGCTAATTTTTTTTGTAATTGAATTCTTAAACTTGTCAGAAAAAATCCATGAACTTTTAAATAACTTGTAGTTAAGTTCTTGAACTTTTAAATAACATGTAGTTAAGTTCTTGAACTTTTAAACAAATTGTAATTTGATCTTATTTTCAGAGGATTAATTACAAATTATTTAAAAGTTGAGAGAATGATTTAAATTTTTTAGTTAAGAGATCTAATTATAAATTATTGAAAAATTAAAAGGACAATCCAATTACAAACTTTTTTAGTTTAAGAACCTATTTAAAAATCTCGGAATTATTCAAGCACCTCCGGAATAATTAACACAAAATTTCATAACTCAAATATCAATGTTTCGAAAATCATAAAAGAAACAAGGTAATGCATGCATAGTACATTTTTTCAAAAGAGGTGAGGCATAATATATGGTTATGAACATTTATAACAAGATAGATGTACTAAGAAAACATTGTATATATGAATCGTATATGTATGATGTTTATGAAAAATGTAAAAGTAGGTTACCGATGGGTAAGGCCATTTGTAATGCCTGTTCCACCAATCTAGTAGTTGTTGCCTAGCTTCCTTTGGTAACTTTCCATTCTTTTTCTTCTTCAAAAACTCTTTCTTGAGGCTTCCTAAATATCCACTATACTTGCGCAAAAGTTGCACTTTCAATTCTTGATCTTCAGCTTGTGTATCTAGGTTGTTTTCATGCATATCAATCTCATTATGTGAAGGTGATTCACTTTGACCTTTCATAACACCACAACAAAACATTAAATATTAGTAAATATTCAAATTAATAACTATCTAGATAGAATATAATATGTTATTTTATGTAATCATGAAATTACAAAATAATAATGTGTGTATCAAAGTTGCATTGTACCCCACATTAATGTTCTTAATTAGAATGTTTGAACACTCTCATCCTGTGAACTAGTTTATCAAGCTTATTTAATATGGTATAAGAGCTCGAATCTCAGGCAACATGATAAACCTAGACTCAAATATAGATATTAATTTGCAATTGTAAAAAACAAACTTTTTTTTGTCATATATTGCCAATGTTCCTAGATTGTGTAATATTTATTATGTGTTTGAACACACCTTCATCATTGAGCTAACTTTTAAGAGTAAGATTCAAATCCAATAAACAATGTGTACAAAAAGTGATGAGGCCTTATGTTAAGTGGAAATGAAATGCATGATCTAAAGAATGTCAAATACATGCTAAAAGATTTTATCAATAAGTTCTTGATTATCATTAAATGGTACTAAAATTTAATTTATATATACTATCAATGTAGTGTGTTTTTACACTATCAATTAATCACAATTGTTTCTTTTTTATGAGTAACTACCTCTAAAATCATGTCCATGAATAGTTGTGATGTATAAAACTTTTTATACTAACATTGCATAATAATTAAACTCTATTGAAAATAATAGTTAGCTGCATTTATTTTTCTTAATGCAATCAAAAACATTATTACATTTCCTAAATTACCCTTACTTATCATTTACTTTTGTATGAAAATTTGGTATGTCGATAATAATAGCATTAAATAGAGTACTAAGCTAACTATGTAGGTAATTTCACATCATAAAATGTCATTAGAAAAGGGACTTTTCAATCACACAAATAAATATCAATTAATGTATATTTTAAAATGCAACTCCTTCCTCCACCATTAGAGAACCTACTATACAAAAGGCTAATTAAATTAAATAACATAATAACCGTACAAATGAAAAAAAAAATTACCTTAGTTTTAGAATCGAACTGCATAGAGAACAAATAGAGAAGGAAACATTTAAAAAAAAAAAAGATGACAAGACACATTATCCTTTTTCTACTAAGTTCTTAATTCAGAACAGTAACAAAGTGAGCCATACTTCTAAATTATAGATAAAGTTAAGAAATTCAAAAGAAGAAAGATGGACTAACACCTTACAAGAGATGGCATTGACACACATGTACACTAGGTCTTTGTGAAACAATTTTGGAAAAAACCAAATGTCACACTCACCTTCAAAACATCAACAAAGCTAGCAATCAAGTTCTTATTGGCAATTTGAATAATCATTTCATCTTTTGAATGAAAATTAAGCAAAATCTCATTAACTTAATTTCCTCATTGGAAGTAATCTACTACTATCATTTTTCAAACCTTTTGACCTAGTTCAAACACCTTGGATCCATCTTGTACAAAATATTTGAAATAATGTTTTTTCCTTTAAAGTCTAATCACAATATTTATTATAAAATAAAAAGGGTCATCTCACTAAATATTGTAATTAATTATTATTCAGAAGTTACTCAACTGAAATTAAAAAAAAATATTGGCATTGAATCAATTTTATTGAAGAACTCACTAATAAAATAAACACATGGACAAGTTTCTCTTTTTTGGGAGGGGGAGGTGTATTATTGTCCCACTAGAGGTGTGGTTAGCATTATTTTACTAATTAATATTAATATTTAACATTAAATTGAATTGATTTAAACCAAATATATCAACTTTTTAGTTACCATTTTTGTTTATATTTTATTTCAAACTGAATATCAATTTTAATTAAGCTTTAGAAAGAACAAAGAGCAATGGTGATGAAGATGAATTAAATTAGGGTAATCACCAAAGTCAGTTGAAACAGCTAGAGCCTTAAGCTGAGACTCAATTCTTGAGAGGAAAAGCATGGCTTCTTTGAAGGGTTTAGTGAGTTCTTGCTCATACTTAATAAGCATCTCACAATAAGCCTCCATGAACTGATCCAAAGCTGGATCTTCACCTAAACAACTACTTCCTGTCCTTCCTGATCCATTCAATGTTTCACATTTTGCACATGATTCCTCTAAGCTAGCCACCACTTCAGGAGGTGCTCCAACCTACAAAATCACACACTCACACCATATTTCAAACAAGCAAAAACTAAAAAATAAATAATATTAAAATCTCAAAAATAAGCAACTAATTATTTCTAGCTTACTCTCTCCGCAATAAAATATAAGCAAAAAATACATGTATCTGGTTCAAATATCGACCAGATACATGTATTACTTTTCGCTTATATTTTATTTCAAAGTGAATATTTATTTTAGCTACCCTTTTAATTTTCTTGATCTTGAGTCATAAACAAACCCTCTCAATTCCAAAAACTATGGAAGATGAAATAAGCATATATATATATATATATAGCTAAAGTGTTTTTATCTTACACAAGTTATATAAAAGTGCATGATCATATACATGAAGTTATTATTATACATACAAGAAAATTAGGTTAAGTAAAAATGGAGAGTATGAAGTTGATGATGATAACCTTCAAACAATTGAGGTAAGAGGACAAGAGACGAGGAAAGAGAGGATGAGCCATGATTTTATCTCTAACAACAACATTTGCAGTGTTGTTATAATTATGATGATGTTGTTGTTGTTGAAGAGAAGAGTTGTTGTTGGTGAGAGGAAATGAATGAAACTTCCTATTAGTTGTTTCCATATTAATGTTCATCATATTCATAGGATGATGATGGTGATGATCCATAGAACAAAACTCACTGCAACTGTTGTTTCCTCCAAACCCTAACATAGTTTCATTCAAAGTTAGCAACTATGTTACAAAAAGCTCTTTCTTTCTCTCTCTCTATAAAAAAAAAAACTAGTAGTATATAATAATACACATGTATTGTATTGTATATATAATAATATATAATATAATACCTTAAAAAGAAGACTGTGGAGAGGATACAGTCTCCCCCGGAAATGAAGCTAAAAAAAAAAGAGAGAAACAGAAAAAATTGAAAGAGAAGTGAGTCAGAGGAATAGGGATATTTGGGGTTGTTGGAGAGAAAAAGGTGGAATGAGATTCATTTGAAAAAGAGGTTCTTTCTTAGTTCTGTATATGAACAGTGTAACACTTTGTATATAACATATAAAAAAAAAGAGAGAAGAGTAAGAAGTATAAGAAGTAGTGAAGTGTAATAAATAGCAGGTGGAGACAGAGAGGGTAGATAACGTGTGTGTCTGCAACTTAACTCAGAGTTTTCCTTCCCAATGAAATGAATCTCAAAGCTCTTTCTTTCTCTCTCTCTCTCTCTTGATCTACGCAATCTTATCATTCTACTGTTTATGCGTACTCTTGTTACTGTTTCTTGTCTGCACTCTACTACTATCTCACACCTTCACAAACCAAATCAATACCTATACCTATTTTATTATATTTTATTTTATACATTTAAATATCATTTTTCTCTTATAATTACACTGTTTTTTTCTTTTGATTCTTCTAAGTTTTTTTTTTGGATGCTGTCTTTGTACATTATAAAACGATTAAATTATCATTTTAGGTTTTTTAGTTGTAAACATAGGTTAATTTAAAGTCTTAAATTTATGAAATATTAAATTAAAAAGTTTAAGGGTCATTTTTATTGACAATTGAAAATTTGAGGAAACAATTTATATTTAGTAAATTCAAGTTTTTAAATTGAAAGATTTGTTTATAATTTTCAAATTCAAAATAGTGATTTTATTTTTTCATCTCATAATGAATGTTACTTTTAGCCAAAAAGAATTGTCTTAAAATAAATATTATTTATAACTTTTAATGTAATTTTAATTAATTTTTTTTATATTACTTTTTAATGATTACTACTTATTACTCTTAAATATATTATATTTTGCATTGATAATAGTAAAAAATTTATCGATAGTTAAAAAATAATAATTTAATAAAATAATTTATTTATCTTAATTATTATATTTTTTTAATATATATACAAAAATCTTAAAAACAATCATTATAAAACGAATTACATATTTATTAAAAAAAATAATTTCTTTTAATTCATAACGTCATGTATGTCCCAACAAAATCGTATCAAGTAGTCCAATAAAGTAAACGTAGAGACGAAGACAATATGTTAAGAAAGTGGAACTGCACAAAAAACATGTATAGACTAATATTAAAAATGCTTAAAATCATATTTATACTTATTTTATAAATAAATAATGTGAAACCATATACTCTTTTTTTTTTTTAATAAAAGACTTTTTCACTTATTTGTTTATTTGTCATTAAATATAAAATCATTTATAAATTTTTAAATGTATTATTATTCTTTTTTTATTAGAATATGAAAAGTTAACATTAAATATATCTATAATAGAAGGTGTCTTAATAATAATCATACATAAATTATATACATTAATTAATTTTTTTTTAAATATACATAAAAAAGTTATCATACTATTTATTAACATTTGTGATAGTTTTAATTAATCACTGAAACTTCTCGTCTCAAGTAATTGATATTTTTTTTGTAGCGGATATTAGTGTTATGTATACAAGTGAATAGAAATGAGACAACGTAGTATAATAGATTCAATATGTTAGAGTAGAAACAAAGTTTGGTTAATCCGATCAATAAAAATCTATAATTTAATTTATATTAAACGTAAATTATATAGATTTTTATGAAATAGATAAAACTAAAACTTTTTTTATATGCATAAGTCTTTTTAATTATAAATGTCATACTAAAAAAACATTTTAGACTTTTAAACCTGTCATGTTTAAGAAAATACAAATAAAATAATATTAATATTATTATCAGCCTAATATTGTCATGTAGTATCTCTAAATAGAATTTACCCTCATTGATGATTAGCTGGTTACTTTATTTAAACATTAGTTAAACTACTTATTTGAAGGTGTAATATAAAAGTGATCTTTTAAGTAGATAAACAAATCATATATACTAGACATTAAAAGATGTCATGTCAAAGGAAATAAACTTATGACAATTTTTTTTATCGAGATATGTTTGAGTCTTGAATGAACATTTAACTTATTTTGACTCATATCCATGTGAAAATAACAGGTTGGGATTTGTGAAGGGGGTCTATTTGATACAAATTTGAGTATTGGACATACGCAAGGTGCAAAGCGATATATAAGTAGAGCAAAAACATTTTGAGAATTGAAGTAAATAGTGAGTTGGGATCTTCACCATATAGATGAAGGACTTCAATTCATATTTCAAACTTATCTTATTAATATACAAATCAAGTTCACAAAGAAATCACGATTCCAAACATCACAATTATATGAAGCTACTCCAACACAAAAACATAATTAAAATATTAATATTTATTTCAACCAATTTGGACACTAACTATAAAGCACATCTCACACTCACACAAAGTCACAAACTAAACTACGTCACATTTGCCAATTATATGTAGTTTTCCCGCTAATAGAGTAGTTATTGTTTTTTCCTTTATCCACAAATAAAATAGTTTTATATTATACACAAATTTATTTTCCATCATTAAATTTATAAACTTCATTATATTTAATTTAATTTAATTTAATAGTAAGATTTATTAATTTAATGATAAAAACAAATTTATGTACGATGTAAAACTTATTTCATTTGTATATCATAAAGTTAGCCTTTGATTTATGCAAAAGGAAAGAAAGTATAAAGAAAAAAATAAAAATAAAAAAAAGAAGAAAAGAGATGACTGTATAATAATTTAGTTGAGAGAAAATAGAAAAAATACGAGAGGAAAAGAAAGAAGTGTCTCTTTTACCATACTTAATTTGTAACATTCTTTATTTAAATTTATGTTCAATCTAATGTCCTCAGAAAACAAAATGTCACCGGCCTCTTACATTGCATGGATGTATTACTAGTAAAGTTACAAAGTAAAGATAATATATCAATTTTTTTAGTTATGCACCTTATAAGTTGTCAAAATTATTCCAATTATTAGTAAAAAATGTAACATTACATTTAATATTGAATAATAGCCATACTTTTTGTTGCCAGTTTGATGGGAATCATATTGCAAAAGCTAGTGGCTAATTAAAATTGTGCAAAGTGCAACACCAAGTCACCATTAACACTTTGTTTGGTGTGTTGTTGGCAATCAATTATCTTTGTTTTGATTTTGTATTTGTATTTGTAGTGGTATATGCGTTGGGTGTGATTGAAAGGAATCAAACATCAACCATCCATCAACACCTATCTCCCATGTGATGTTCCTTCGCTCATATTAGATATTTTATCTCTCTTTTAATACACACTTTTGCTTTTATTTTTAGAGCTTAATTTGATAGACTATCATACCAATTTTTTAAAATAAAAAATAATTACAATCTTTTGAGCTTTATTAACAAATATAAAAAAATAAATGTCATACATATATATATTACTATTAGAATGAAATTTTTCTCTTAAAAAAAATGAAAATTTTAAAAGTGAACAATAAAAAATAGAGAATGTTGTAAATTATGGATAAGAAAATAATTTAAGTGAGAAAATTAGAGTGAAAAAATTGAAGTTATTGTCTTATTGATAGGTTGGCAATGAAAGCAACACGACAGCGTTTTGTAAATTGGAATCCATGCAAAGACATACCCTATGTCAGAGGGGTCATGTCAATCTAATCAAATAGTAATATATGGAGAAAAAAAGTGGGTTGTAAGAGATAAAGAGAGCAAAAGAAGCCCATATTACATAGATGTTGCCCTCTTTGTGGGACACTTCCTTTCAGTTTCTTACTATTGCGTTTCTAAACCTTACCCTACACGAATCATTGACCATTTGACGCATATTGTGTGTTACTTTTTTCTTTTACAAGAAAACCAGTGTTATGTTATCATGATCGATAGAAAAATTTCTATATTTATTATGTTGTACTAGATATTCTTACATAATAATGTAATATTTGGTTTATAATTCGACGATCTCCGGCTATAAAACAACTGCATATAATCTTGTCCTTGAATTTTTTTAATGAGAAATGATAATAATATATTTTCTAACGCACATATTTTTTAATATTTTTTATCATTAAATTCATATAAATTTTACTAAAATATATGTATTATGTATAAATTTAATGAGATTCATATGAATAAAAGAATGTGTGTTAACAAAATATATTGTTAGTGTTATTATTTTTTATAGTACATCAGTATTAATCATAAAAAAAACATTTACATGACAAAATAATTTGAAAGGTTGTGATTTCTTAAAATGATAAATGTGGTATAAATAATTCCTGTAGACATTTGAGTGAGAATTGAGAATGAGAATAAAAAATAAAATAAAGGTAAATAGTAAAAGAGATTTTTTTAGCAACTGATTAAATAAATAATAGAATCCATGGAAAACATGTGATAACTATTTGAAATTAACAACTTTAAAATTTATAATTGATATAAACAAAAACGAGGAGGATGGCCAAACTCAAACATGTTGAATAACACTTCATGATTCTAAGGGAGTGGTACTTACAAGCACTCCAACGTTCAAGTGTGTGTTTGAGTAAAGTGAGGGGTATTAGGTTGAAGAAAAGATATATTTTACTATGTCAGAACAATGCAATATATAGTGTAAAGTTGAGTTTGTCGAGAACAAAAAATGTTTCCGCTTGTCCGATATTGTGCCACAACCAAAAATGTAACGCCATACATTAATGATACTAGCATTTCATTCACATTGACCGAAAGTAACCACAACCCATAATAATATTTTAGTATTAAATACGTGATTCAAGATAGAGGTATAAATTACAAGATATACATAGTTCTCTTCAACTTTTAATGTACAAAAAATATTCTCATAAAAAAAAAACTATGTCAAACGAAATAAATTATCAAAATACTATCATTCTTGTAATGATTCTCGAGATGTCAAACCTGTTTAACTAAAAATACATAGAACAAACTAATGAGATGAAAATCTTAGTGAGACTTAATTTCATGAAGAAATTCAAACATACCAAATATAGCCTATAACATTCATAATATAAAATTTTAATTTTTAAATAGTATATTGTTAGTAATATAGGTGATTAGGTCTTTTCCATGGTCAGGATTACCCCTGCTTGAAGGGTCTTCCAAGCATGACACATAGTCACATACCCCACATTGCACTATTCATAGAGTTAGAATACTGGCTAACGTTGACACTTAGGTCCATTTGTTGGCATTTACGCCTATATCATAAGGGGTTTCTACCCTGCACCCCCACGTCTAAACCTCTCACCCCTCAATCAACGTAAAAATACAATATTATTCTTTTAATCATCTATAAACCCTTCAATTTTTTACCTTCTCATTTTTTCACTCCCAATTTCGAAAGTTTAGAAAAAAAAATATATTAACCTTCGAAACTCTCCAAACATTCGAAATAAAAAGTAAGTGCAATCTTGAAAATTTCAAAGTTCCGAAACATAAAATTTTTAGATTTTCGAAAGTTTCGAAGAATTTGAAACTTTCGAAATAGAACATTTCCAGATTTTTGAAATAGTAATTTTCCAAAATTTTTGAAACTTTCGAAAGTTTCGAAATGCAAATTTCCAGAATTTTCGAAACTTTTGAAAGTTTCGAAAAGCAATTTTCTAAAATTTTCGAAACTTTCGAAAATTTTGGAATTTCGAAACTTTCGAAATAGGAAAAATAAGTTATAATAGGAAACTTTCGAAATAGAAAAAATGAGTTATAATAGGAAAATTTCGAAAAAGGAAACTTTTGAAATAGGAAACTTTCGAAAGTTATGGTGAATTCTTTAAAATTTCGAAAGTGTAGCTGAAAAAATGAGTGTTAAAAAAATTGAAGGTTTTATACATAATTAAAAGAGTAAAATTGTATTTTCATGTTGATTGCGGGGGTAGGAGTTTAAGTGTGGGGGTCCATGGTAGAAACCCCATATCATAATCTATGTATTGTAAATTCAAAAAATTGCAACATTTACTTTGGAGATATCCAGCTTACTCATAAGTAAATGAAGCGTCATTACTTTATTGTCTTTATTAAATATCAAGACACTTCACAAAATAATTCTCTCATAAATTGAGCTATTACATCCTTCATAAATCATAACATTCATGAATTAGTTTTAGAACATAATTTTTAACATCACTCAACATGCCATTTAAGCTAACTTCAAGCATTATAATCAAAACTCTTGATGTAGATTTGAGTAAACGACCACTCTTTAGAAAACTTAGAATGTCTAGTTTATTAATAAAATTTTAATTTTTCAAGGTAAGCAACCAACTGGTACAATTTATCAAATTATTACATAGATGTGCAAAAACAGAACAATTACTATTTCTCCAACTTGTAAAGCATTTTAAATTATCAAAATTCATTTAAATATAATGAAATTTGTGCTAAAATTGAAGGGAAATGTGTCTAGTTTCTAAATAAACAAGAACCATTTAAAAGGATTCCTAGGAAAGAAGTTATAAGCAAAACATTGAACATACTTCTATACGAATTTGAGACAACAACATAAACATTTCACAATCTACACGCTTTAACTAATTTCATCTACTCTAGTCATTCATGCAGTTAATCAAACACAAATGGAGCACAATTTCAATAACTCACATTCACACTCAACATCATCAAGAAGCACAACAACAACATCTCACAAATTCAATTCACTTCACATAAACATGCAAGAGAGGACATAATATTTAAATTATATATTTTTATACATTTGAGTAGGAATGCTCACCTTTTCAAAAGATTACCCAAAATAAAACCCTAGACTTTCATCTTATCGAATCCTTGACCTCCTTTAGTTTTCCCTCCACTTCCTCCTAATGCATGCACCAAAAATGACTTAGAACCATACTTTTATAATAAATTTGAGTAAGGATGAAGAAACAAAGACAAAGCTGTTGATGAGTGTTTTATTGAGAGACAAAAAGGAGTGAAGGAATAGATTGAAAAGTTTTGTTGAAAATGAGAAGGAACAAGGAAGGGAGTAGTGGTATGAGGTTGATTATGAATGAAAGAAGAAAGATGAAAGGGAAGAGTATTGTGTGATGAAGCTTGGGTGCTAGTCAACCACCTAAAGAAACAAGTCAAAGAAAAAAAAGGTGAAAAGTGGTGTGTGTTGTGTGATAGAAAAAGTGAGTTGATATTATTTTTTTATTAACATATGTTTAAGTGTAAGTGTGAGAGTGAGAAAATATAGTTAAAATTGAAAATAAAAACTTCTACTCTTAAAAAATAAAAAATAATAAAGACTTTATCCCTTATAATATGTAAATATCCTTTACATGATCCATTAATTAATTTTTTTATACCCTTTATTTAAATAAATATTCACATAATAAAACCAATTAACTAATGAATATTATAAGGTAACTTTTTTAAATGTAAAGAATGTTACATTCTCCCCTCAATTTAAAAATTTTGTCCTCAAAATTGTAAACATGTTTACCTCGAGCAAAAAGATGTGAAAACTCGTCTTTAAGCTCACTCTCTAATTCTCATGTTGCCTCCTTAGGTGTTGATCCTTTCCACAAGACCTTCACTAAGGGAATTGTTTTGTTCCTTAGAGGTTGTAAGTTGTGATCAATAATCTATACCATTCTAGATTTATGTTAAATTTGTCTTTAACTACACTGTTTCTACTTTCAACACATGGGTATGGTCACACACATAGTTTCAGAGTTGGGACGCATGAAAGACATCATGAAGATTTGACAATGCGGAGGTAAGGCAATGTGGTAAGCAACTGGTCCAACTCTCTCTAGTATTTGAAATGGACCAATAAAACGAGGATTAAGCTTTTTAGCTCCAACGGCTCTACTAATGCTTATGGTAGGAATGAATTTAAGAAAAACGTGTTCCCCTTCTTCAAACTCAAGGGGTCTCCTTCTTCTATCAGCATAACTCTTTTTTCAATTTTGAGTTGTTAACAACTTTTTTCTAATAGATCTGATTCTTTTTTTGGTTTCTTGGACCAACTTAGGGCCCAAAAGGTTTCTCTCTCCCACCTCAAACCAACATAAGGGAGTTCTACACTTCCGACCACAAAGGACCTCATAAGTAGGCAAATTCTATCATAGGTACAAACTTATCCCAATAAACTTTCTCTTCCAACACACATGCCCTTAACATATCCTTTAAGGTTTGAATGGTTATTTCAGATTGACCATCTGTTTGTGGATGGTAGGTTGTACTAAGGTATAACTTAGTCCCTAAGGATTGATGAAAAGCTCCCCAAAACTTAGAGATGAACCTAAGGTCCCTATCTGATATAATAGAAATAGGTACACCGTGTAACTTCACTATCTCTTGAAGGTAAAGTCTAGCTAATTGACCCAAACAATAGGTGGATTTAACCGGTAGAAAGTCAGTTGACTTGGTCAACCTATCTATAATAACCAAATAGAATCAAAACCAGTTTGAGTTCTAGGTAGACCCATCACAAAGTCCATGGAGATGTTTTCCTATTTAAATTAAGGGATTTCTAAAGTTTGGAGTAAACTAGAGGGTTTGTGATGTTCAATCTTAACTTGTTGACACACCAGACACTTGGAGACAAAATCACCTATATCTCGTTTCATGCCCGACCACCAATATATTATTTAGATCTTGGTATGTCTTGGTAGAACCAGAATGTATAGAGAAACTACTCTTATGTTTTCCTCTAACACTACTCTCTTAAGGTTCTCATCCTTAGGAATGCAAACTTTCTCTTGAAAGAGAATGATTTCCTCCTTATATTTTGAGAAGCCGATAAGTTCTTTTTGAGTTTGCTGGTCTAAATCTGAATTTTGAGCATTTCAAATTTGATCATGAAATTCACAAGAGATGATTATTTTACTTAAAAATATGCATTGGCCCCTCAAACCGACATCTAGTCTTAGGTCTTGAAACTTTTCTTACAATCCCAACTCATATAGCATCATGATAAATACATGTAGTGATTTTCTGCTCAAAACATCTGCCACAACATTCGTCTTACTCGAGGTATATTTCAATTCAAAATGATAATCTTTTAGGAACTCCATCCACATTCGTTGCCTCATATTTAGCTCCTTTTGATCAAAGAGGTATTTCAAACTTTTATGGTCACTAAAAACTTCAAACTTAACTCCATAAAGATAATGTCTCCATAAATTTAGAGCAAACACTATGGCAGCTAGCTCTAGATCATGGGTTGAATAACTTTTTTCATGTGATTTCAGTTTTCATGAGGCATAGGCTACAACCTCTTGTTTTGCATCAAAACACTCCCTAGTCCTTTCCCCGAAGCATCATTATAGACTTTAAATTTCTCAACAGAGTTAAGTATAACCAACAATGTGGTAAAGGTCAACCTTTGTTTGAGTTCCTGAAACTATGCTCACACCGCTCATCCCATACAAACGGATGACCTTTACGGGTCAACCTGGTTAAAGGCAAGACTTATTGAGAGAATCCACGAATGAATTTCCTATAATATCCCGCTAAACTGAGAAAACTATGAATTTTTGATATGGTCTTTAGTTGTTCCCAACTAAGAACTGTTGAAGTAAAAACCTTTTTGATATGTGTTTTAACGACAACAAACCTTATGAAATAAATGTTAAGTTTTCTAAATGGTGATATAATGATGTTTGCATTTGATTTTTTTTGTTGAAAGAACAAAAGTGGTCAAGCTTGAAGCTACTCACATAAACAAGTGCATTGTATCAACTCAACAATGAAACAATTAGAGTAACATCAGAGGATTACATTAGTAGCATTATAGGCTTCATGAAGATATTCTAAGTTGACTATCATTTGAACCATAAGAGCTTTAATTGAGTGGATGAGAAAGTCATCATAACTTTCAAGATAATGCCACATTGATGGGTCATCAACAAGAATGGAAATATAGTTGCACCTGCGGAATTGAACATATATGGAACGTACAATAAAGGGATGTACCTTGTTACCACACCATTGCAAGTAATGTACTTAACCATAATAAAGGATTGAAGAGCCTAATTCATAAATATAAATATGACTATCCTCAACTCAAGCCGAGGATGATCATCGCAATCTCAAGTCTGATGATGAATATTCTTCACAATATTAGATTTGAGGATAAATATTTATCAAAGTTTTCATCTCACAATTATTGAAAAAGTAATTTTCATAAAAGTAAAACAGGACAAAAGTTGACAAGTTGTTCAAACTATTCAAGGTTTACTAAAAGTAAATGTAGAAGTGACATCACATCAATCATGTACTCTTATGTGGGAGATTAGAACCTTCTTCCTCGCACTTAACATAACCTGAAGAATGGACTCTCGAAAAAATTATCCTCTCATATATAAAAATGAGGTCTTATGTGAACAGTTCAAAAACACTATATCAGCATTGTTCAAATTTGTCTTTGAAGTAAGACAAACACATTAATCGTGATTTTCAAGGTATTAGAAACAAGAAAGAGCATTCTCATCCATAATAGATCAAGAGATAATAAGAATGTCTTTTACAAATCATATTCTAGAAGGTTACCTAACAAGTAAAAAATGTGTCAACATGTTTACACCAAATTCCAACAGTCATATATTGGAAAGAAAGACATACAATCATCTCTCAAAGACTTACATAGATCCGAGGAGGATCATCCATGAACCTCCTTAAAATCAGTTACATCAGAGGATGAATACAGTCTCAAGATGAGGATAGATGCAGATGATATCCTCATAACAAATTTGACACATACAGAAAAGTATAAATGTACGAAAAGGTGATGTACTTGACATGAAGGGCACACCAGTCAAAGTGGTTGGAAAAGGGAAAGCAAAAGCGACAATCACATCAAGACTCAATAAAATAGAAACTCTATCCTCGTACTTAAACCAGATCTGAGGATGGACCATAGCAATCATCCTCTCAACATACTTAACACGAGGATAAAGGCTGAATGACATTTTTGCAAATAAAGACAAGTGAAAGGCAACTTAGCAAAGTCTCCAACAGCTAAGACTCAAGAAAATATAAGCTTCATCCTTGTACTTAAACCATATTTGAGAACAGGCCATAACAATCATACTCTCATCATACTTAACACGAGAATAAAGGCTAAATGACAGTTTTGCAAATAAAGACAAGTCCAAGAACACTTAGCAAAGTCTCTAGCAACTATATTTTGCTAACCCATATGTTTGAAGCTCCAAAGAAAACTATAAATATAGAAGTATTAATCTTCAAGCATCAAGATAATCATCTACAAGAAAATATCTAAGTTATTCAAGCTTATTATCATTCTCTTCATTCTACACACTCTTCCAAACTTAAACAGATTTGAGGATCATTTTTATTGAGTGTGTTATATACTTCACATCATTATCTTATCTTAGAAAGTTGTAATTTGATCCCAAATAAATTAAACCAATTACTACTTGTATATCCTTAAGTTGATATAAATTTGAGTTATTGTGTAAGTCTACTGAGGCTAGTAAAATTACAGTGTTGTAATCTTGACGAGGCTAAGAAAATACATAGTTGAAAATGTACAGATTAGAGGACGAGTTTCTAAGCACTAGTGAAAATCTCACAAAGATGTGAGAACTGAAGTAGCCTATATTAGGTGAATCAATATAAATTTTGTGTGTGAATCTTCTTAAACTTTGCTCTCTTTATATTATTTTTATTCACACCCTTAGCACCCGTATCACACATATTTCAAACTCATATTCTTCTTTTTTAGATCATCCTCAATAAGAGGAGGATTATGTTTTATCAAACCATCCTCACTCCAAAGACAACTTAAGAGAATAATACTAGTGTATGAATTAAATTAAAAATGGTCACAATTCAACCCCCCTTCTCGTGACATTCACTTTTACTTCAATGACTTCTACTTTACTTGGGTCTACAGAAACTCCTTCTTGTGATATCACACGACCTAAGAACTTCACTTCCTTTAACCAAAACTCACACTTCTCTTGCTTAAGAAATAAATTCTTATCTCTAAGGATATGTAGTACAATTTTAAGGTTTTCTTCTTGCTCTCGGAAACTCCTAGAATACATGAGAATATCATCTATGAACACTACAACAAACTTGTCTAAAAATGGCCTAAATTTTTTATTCATATAGTCCATGAATGTAGCCAGAGCGTTGGTTAAACCAAATGGCATTACCAAATACTTGTACTGTCCATAGCGGGTTGTCTTTGGAATGTCCTCATACTTGACTCTAATTTGATGGTATCTTTATCTTAGATCGATTTTTGAAAATATGGAGGTTTCTCTAAGTTGATGAAGAAGGTCATCTATTCTAGGAAATGGGTATTTATGTTTAATTGTTACCTGATTGAGCTGCCTATAGTCTACACATAATCTCATGCTACCATCTTTCTTCTTAACAAAAAGAACTGGTGTACCCCCAAGGTGAAACACTAGGTCTAATAAATTGTTTAGTTATTAAGTCTTTTAATTGTTTCTTAAGCTTACTAAGCTTTATGGGTGACATCCTTTAAGGCGCTATGGATATTGGTCCCGTCCCCGGAACTAAGTCTATGTAAAACTCTATTTCCTTCTCGGGTGGTAATGAAGTAATATTTTCCGAAAATACATCAATAAAATCTCTTACCACATAGATAGTTGGTAATTTATTTTTAACCGTTAATTTTGAAGAACGAAACAATATAAAACCTTGGTCCCCATTCGAAAAACATTGAGAGATTTGGAAAGCACATGCATACTAGCAAGGGTCTGACTTGTAACAATTTATAGTTAAAGAAGAGAATTCAATTGTTCGATTGCAACAATCTAAAATCACTTGGTTTGCTAAAAGCCAATCCATACCTAGGATGATATCAATTTCCTCCAAGGGTAGACATATTAAATTAACCTCGAAAAGTCTATTAGATATAGTAAAAGGGCAATCCTTACACATAAGGGAAGTGAAAATGTTTTCTTTTGCAGGAGTGGAGACACTTAATTGGCAGGGAAGAGAGATGAGATTTAATTCTAAACGTTGGACACACCCATAAGAGATAAATGAATGGATATTTCCAGAGTTATACGGTACAATTAAAAGAAAATTTTATATAACATGTACGTCAAATTAGATTATCAACTCCTTTAACTTTTTCTGCACTCAAGGTGAAGACTCTTTCTTTAGCAACAAACTTGAGATCAAATGACGATCCCTTCTTCAAGGTTGGGCAAAACATCACAATGTAACCCGGTTCCTTACAACGATAGCACACCCCTTGGCCTTGAAGACAAGACCTTTTATATGATCTTCCACACTTAGGACAAGTATCAATGGTAGGACGAAATGCTCCTTGAAGTTGTTTCCCTTTAAATTGGTTATTCTGATCCTAGCCGTTGTGGGATTAGGGCCAACTTGTATCTTTATTGTTGAGACCGAGCATAATCAATTGCCAAGAATATTGGGCCTAAATACACTAGTTATGACAAACTGGACCTTCAATCAGTTCAAAACAATAATTCATCTCAATATTCATAGAGTCAAAAAATTTAAAATTCATATCAGTACTTGAATTTATTTATTTTACGCTTCATATGTTTATCTAGTTTTAGCTTTTAGTCTCGGCAATTTTTTTGTATTTTATTAGTCCATGACAAAAATTACTTACTTTTTTGGACAGAACAAAAATCGCTTCTTTGAGTCATATAATTGATTTTAGTTTAGAGAAAGAGTGGGTTGATGAGTATGTTGATAAGCGTGTTAGTCTTTTTCTAAAAATGATTATTTTCGAAGTGTCAGATTAATTAAGGACAAAAAAATTGCAAAAGCTAATAAATACATTTAGCTTTTGTCGACAAATATTTTTAACCTATTCAAAGTACAACTGTTCTAGTCTATTGTGCTTGGCTATGCACCATTTTTAAAGGTGAGTCATACAACACCACAAGTTTGGATCGTTAGGATCATTGGTACTAAATTTCATTTCCTTCCCAAATTTTCTTCTTCTCATTCCATCTCCATTGGCACAAAACATACACATTTCTGCAAACACAGAAGCACCTCAACACAGGCACGCGCAGAAATTTCAGCGAGTTACCAGAGACAGAATATCAACTGACGAGAGGGCAGAGGCAAGAGGGGGAGACAGAGTTATTACACAGCCAATGATATCCCAACATAACACGAGCTCTCCCACTGGGATCCTCCTTCCGGGGAGAGCAACAATCAAAAGTTTTCTTGGAAATTATTATAAATAATATATCAAATATTGGAAATCAATTACAGAGAGTTTGGAGAAATGGCGAGAAATTTTAGATGAGAATTGAGTTGGTTTGTTCAAGTCAACTTGTGTTAAAATCAAATGCACAAGTAAAAATTGGAAGTTGTTAGTATGACCCATAAAAAAGGGGTACTAAAATGTGGAGGGAACATGAACTAAGCAGAAATGTGTTTGACTAGCTTTCCTACTAACAATACCCCTCCATTTAAACATCATTTCTATCTTTCCTGAAAAGCAATTCCATATGGAGTATACCAACAAGGAACATTTTGGAATACACAAAAGTAGATCAATCAATGTTTATGCATTGCAGAGTAATTTCAACATGACTGGAAATAAAATCAGGGAAACAACCTACAATTTTTGAATAACAACTGAATTGGCTATACCAGCTTGCTCTATAGTCTGGTCCAAATCAGTAAGTTGTTTGGGAGGAAAACCCATTGTCTGTAGTTGATAACTTCTTGCTCCACCAGGTCTTGATGCATCAATGAATCCTCGAACTTCTCTGATTGTATGGTGGTGATTGAAGCGAGAAACCATACGTGTACCATCAGCTAACCTTAGCTGGATTGATGTCACAGGTTGAGATTCATCTACAACTAGACCCACTGCTGGCACTGAAGCGGTATTTGGGGAAGCACCAGTAGTTGTTTGAATAGGTTCACCGGCAGCTTCACTGCTTGAGCTGCTGCCACCTAAAGTTCTTCCAACCCCCCGAAATGGAGCATTGTGTGGCTTCACCGGTTCCTATATTTATATTTCCAAAGAGAAATAGATAAGTAAAAGGAATATATACGAATAGAACACATTCAAAGGTGAAGACATAATAAACAAGAGGCATACGGGGTAGTCTTCGTCCCGCCTTGTGAGGTTGAGACGGACAGAAGCTCGACGATCAGTTGGTTCAAGTTCTTTGGGACATTCAGACTTCTTTATGCTCTGCATTGAGGTGAACTAATGATAAGCATATAATAATTCAGCAAGAAAATGATAGAAACCCGATTCAAAAGAAACAGAAACTGTATTATTTATTGAATAGGAAAGCACATCATAGAAGAGAACTCATGTAATTCCAGAGTAAAGCTCTGCATAGAAGACATGATTCTCTTTCTCTCTACCTAACCTCTAAAACAGAAAATATACCTAATGATCCCCTACTTACCTTCCTCTTTCCCTATAGGCTATAGCTATGTTGCCTCTTCTAACCAATTGGCCACAGCAGCAATTCTCCAGTGCAGTCGTTTGGCTTAGGCCCACACCAAAATCCTATCACTACCTACCGCCTGAAGAACAACCTTATTTTGAAGACTGATATTAGTAAGTACACAATGAAAGACCTATTCTGAATTTTGTACAACTGCAAAGAAAGTATACAGTTCAATCTGAGCTTATCCCATATCCACTTTCAGAAATTGGTCGCTTCTAAAAGCCACATTGCGGTGGAGTTTTAAGGTTGGAGGTGAAAACAGTTTTTTTTCTTTCTGAATTAAGGGCAGCAACAGTTCTTAAATTAGCTATAGCCTCCCAAGCTACAAGAGTGGCCTTGGCATGAGCGGCTTCCAGTCAAAAGAGACACCAAACACGAACTTTTTAGGAAAAATAGTGGCTGCAACCGTAACCAAAAAGACAGCAACAAGGACAAAGACAAAGCACCACTGCAATCCAAACCTCAAGCTTAAAAGCTTCAGTCAAGACATTCAGAAAACTGCAGTAAGCGTGGCTTGTGAACTATTAGGTAATATATAGACGATGCCTGGTAACCAATGTTGAATTTAAAGAGGTAAATGGAAGACCCACAACTGCTAATAATTTTTCTCTTTAGGACAGTCAATGTACAACTTTTCTCAAGCCAGAAGAGGTATGGACTATACCAAATGGTCCAGAAAGATGTAAATTCTGGAAGTTCTACGAGACATTTTACAACTGACAGTGCCTTTACAAGATTTTCCAATATCCAACCCCACATTTGCTAAATTAGCAAGAACAAGTTGCTTTTAACCAAATCCTTTTGGTTTTGAGTGCTCTCTTTATGCCCTCAGAAACAGGAATTGGATGCAGAAACAATGAGACAATGAATTCTTTGGGTTGGATCTTGGCCTGGACAGATGCAAATTCTGGAAGTTCCAAAAGAGATTTTACAACTGACAGTTCCTTCACAAGATTGTCCAATTCCAGCTCCACATTTCTTAAATTTGCAAGAATAGCTTGCTTAACCAAATCCTTTTGGTTTTGTGCGCTCTCTTGTTCCCCCAAAACAGGGGTTGGATGCAGAAACAATGTGTAGTTTCCAATCTGACGATTTGGATGATGGCACAAGGCTGACTGAAATACTCAAGGACCAAGCACCGATCATGCCACCACCATACTTCAACCCATTATCATCAGAGTTACCGCCATTCTTATTCATTTTGCCAAAAACTTGGTAACACTTCCTTTGTCTTCCATGATCATTTCTTGTTTTGCCTAAAGCTTTTCCACCGAGTGTTCATAAATCTCAAGTCTTACTGTGTGATTCTATCACACTTCTGTCCTATTGCTTCAAGGTAGTTAACCCTTTTCAGAGTCACTGCCAGTGCCACAATAGCTGTCTCTATTTCAATCTAAGGTCCAGTTTGTTATATATTTTTTTAAAATGATTTTTAAAGTATTTCATCTTTTTAATATAACTTTTTTATAAGAGAATTAAAAAAAAAGCTTCAAATGAGAAATTGGTTTGAATAGCTTCTCATAAAAAAATCATTTTAAATATTTCATTTTTTTTGTGAAAACTTCATATAAAAACTAAAATTTCAAAAAAATGCTTACAATGAGAAGTTGTTTTGAGTAGCTTCTCAAAAATCATTTTCGGGGGATATCTTTTGTTAAAAAAATATGACTTTTATTATGTTAAAATCTCTAACTGAATGTCAAAATTACTTTTTTAATTAATAACAAATTAGTCCAAAATAGCTTCTACTATTTTTGAGTTGGTTTTCATAAAATTCATTTTTAGAAATATAAAGTTAGAATCACTTTATTTCAATCTTATAACAAATGGGCATTATCTGCGTGTGTGAGTTTACTAGTGGTGCTTGTCACTTTGCCTACAAACAAAAAAAAAAACAAATGGGCCCTAAATCTTGGTTTACGTGGCACCAAGAATGGAACCAAAACATGGCTAAACCCACCCTACTCACAAATACCCATTGCAACTTATTGGATTAATTAATGCATTGCTATCTCCTAAAAAAATTTCAACTCTAGCAACCAACCCAGTGAGGTATGTGGCCATATATTATGGCAGCTTCACCTTGTGTGCTTCCTTCATCTCCAACAACATTGGCTCTTCCTCGAGTTCTGATACATCCGACCAATTGATAAAAACCCGATTCAAGAGAAATAGAAACTGTATTATTGATTGAAAAGGAAAACTGCTTCAAAAGAGAGCCAGCCCCCTGTAATCCCAAAGCAACGCTCCTAAGAAAAGAGATGACAATCTCTTCCCAAGCTCCAAGGTTTCCAACACAAAAGACCTAATGATTCCCCACTTGTCCTCCACTCTCCCTATAGCTATCTTGCCTCTTCTAACCATCTGGCAACATCAACAATTATTCTCTAACTTATCTATTCAGCCCAATTGTTGGGCTTAGGCCTAAACCAAATATCCTATAACAAGATGACATCAATAACATCCACAAGTTGCAAATGATGAGACCAAGCAATAGTTTTCAATTAATTTAGAAGATGTCAAGACAATTGTTAAAATTTACAAAACATGGATAAAACCTACCAAAAAAAATTCTTGGAAACAAAGTTAATAGCAAGTTAAGATACCTCAAGGAATGATGCATTTTGCGGATCATCCAACCTCCGTAAAGGACCATCATTAACAGAAAAACCATTCCTCCAAAAAGTGACCATGTGAGGAATTGATTCTACTTGCTGAGGAGCAGATTCCAATGTCTCACCAGAAAGCAATCTGGCAGTTCCAATAAAACTTCTTGACCTTGAAGAGTTTTCAGTAGGAGCATCAACAGCTACCTGTCTAGCCTGATCAAAAATATCATCCACAGTGTTACCACCTTTGGTAGGATCTTGGACAAGCATACCACTGCAACAATGAAAATAACAGGTACATTTCAGCTTCCATGCAAAAGCTACACATGTATGTGAGAAGAATGTAGGCACAACAGCAATATGAACCTCAACTTAAATTACATCAGATGAAACTAAGCCCCATAATTACTTTCTAGCTTATGATTATGAAAACTTCTCAATTGAAGTAAATTTTATAACTCTTCTCCAATGCGGTCAATCAGATTGCAAAAAATAGTGGTTTGTTCAAATTTCTTTACACTACAACCCTATAACACTAATATAGCATATTGCAGAACAATAGCATTTTGATATCTTATGGCGCCACTATAGCCACTATTTGACAACATTGTTCCTCACTTACCGATAAGTCTTTATAAGCTAAGTAAAGTAAAAGAGTTTATGCTAAACTAAGACGCAGAAACTAATTTCAACATTCCTTGGCAAAAAAAGAAACTTATATTTCAACATTTATTTTAATATATTACGATTATTTTAAAAGTTTATTCAAACTACATAAATACTCAATAAAAGTACATTCAGGAGAAAGACACTAAGATCCAAAAATCTAAAGCTCATATCGCTGTTAGCCATTTTCATTTTCCCAACACATTATAGCACCGAACAATGACTCGCACATTTCCAGCATCAAAATCCATAAAAGTAAAAGAAAAAGAAAAAAGATTATGAAATTTGATTGTGCTTGTACCTCTTTTGACCACCGGTGTAGTACTCTTGCGGTTCATCAGATTCAGAATCGGAAACAGAACGAGAATCTTGGTTACGTTTAACATCACGTAAGGTATGGATTCCACCTTGGCGACTTCCGGAAGGTTTCTTGCCGCGAGAACGACGGGATCGGAGCTCGTAAGGAGCGCGGGAGGGTGAGGAAGATCGAGAGCGAGAGGGAGAAGAGGAAGGGTGGAAATCGGGGGAAAGAGAATCGGAAGGTGAAACGACGTTAGTAGTGTTGTCGTTTAGAGGGATAGTTGGGTTGTTGTTGTTGATGCTATTATCTAGGAAAGTTGAAACGGCGGCATCGAGGTCGAAATTGTGACTTTCGAGGAAGAAAAGTGCTTCTTGTTTGGTTGAAGAAGTGATTTCGCAAAATGAGTCGATGAGTACGGCGTTGGCATCGGGATTGGATTTTTCACTCTCCATTTCTTCAATCTTTCTTTTCTTTCCTTTCATTTTTGGTTCATTGTCTTCCACCTTCTTATATGTCTCACTCACTCGCTCATTTTCGTTATATAAAGTCCCACTATACGACATCGTATTCTAGTTTTATATACTTCCCTGGTTATCTCCTTTCACACGTCACATTAATTAAAAGAATAATAACGTAGGTGCATATTTTTTCAACAATATTTTAATCATTTTTTTCAAGAAAAAATATGCAGATGAATTTGAAGATTTAAAAAAGGGTCATATATAGGCTTCTTTCCTCATGTTATGAGAAAGGAAATACTCACCTCTCATCTTGAAAATAAAAAACAAGTGCAAAAGTGTTATATTGATTAGAAATCAATAATATCTAGATTTTAGAAAAAAAAATAATCTTGTGTGAATTACTTCATGGATGTTCCTAATATTTGTTTCACTTTTTTATATTTTGAAAATATGAATATGCAGTCGAGTTTAGGATGAATTTTGCATCCACAATAGGCATTGTCTCTGCTATTTTCAAATTTGCACAAAAGTTTTGTTCACAGATGCTTGTGAGAGATGATTCAAAAGTCTAATGTTTGCTTGATAAAGCTTCGTAATTCATCATCTTAATGGACTATTCCTTGAACATTTTTTTGTGTCGAGTCTAGCAGCGGCAACTGAACAGTTAAAATACATTCTCAACAGAACAAATAACATTCTTCAATTTTAGTTCTTGAATGCAGTTGACATTTCTTCACCACATCTAGCTAAAGTTTGTATGTAACAAATGAAATTCATCTAAACAAAATAAAAACTGCTTCTTTACCATAGGTATTCTAGTTGATGAATTAACCTAAGGAACTATGTGATTACACGTGGGCAATAAACGAGGAAGCAACTAAAGAAAAAGACAATCAGTTTACATAGAGATTGAATGAAATAAAATAAGGAGATTCCAATTGCTACACTATCCTCAAGTATGAGCCACGGGTGACTTGATGTCTTTTCTGTTGCAAGTATGTGACAGGAGCAGATAAAATTTCCGTCATATATTCATTGTTCAGGTTAAGTATTTCCTATTTTCACAGCTTCAATTGATGTGGATTCCTGATTTGGAAAAACCTGAAAAAATAGAACATTGATTAATTAAGTAGTAATGCGTGCAAAATCCATATAGGTGTCACCACCCCAAATTTGTAAAGCACACGGTCACCAACCAAAAGAATTGAACCTTATCTACAACCTGTGTCCAAATTTTGCACAACCATCAACCTTGAAGATGCATGCAAACCAGATAATTTCATTAACATGGGCATGTATCGTTTTAGCATTGTCATTCACATGTATCCAAGTTTTGAAGTGGAGTAATCTATAATGACTGCAGAGCTATTTCATAGCTGCAGATGCTGAGATAGTTGCTGCCTCAGTTATTAGGGAAATAGGTTGGCAAGCCTGGAGGCAAGCACTTATATCAAATGGAAGTAACTTAGAACCATCAAAAATAAGATTAACACCAGGAAGGATTGCTTCTTTACTATCATTTTCTTCTGCTTCAGTTTTCATTGTATCCACTTGAGTTGCTTCTTTAACAGCCTTTGTGGCAGCTACATCAGCTGGAGTTAATGCGTATGATCTGCATGCACCATTCAATACAATACACTTCATGAGACTTGGGATAATTAGGAAATCAAAAAAATTAAAGAAAACAATCTTTCTGTTTTATGTTTGCCAATATGATGATAAGGGAATTTTATCTAATGAATCTTCAAGTATTGAATTAGTAGAAGCTTGGCAACAAACCTAAGAACACTGCCATCAAAGCTCAACACTTCAGTTTGGCAGTGCTTCCGATTAGCAAGTTTTAACCTCTGCTGGACACTTGATGCCCCTGAAATGGGACAAGAAGGGTCTAGAAGTGGATTCCACTTTCCACTAGCATGGTTCATAAGCCGTCCAAAAGACTCCTTTGCTTGCTCTTTCTGGTAAAGAATCTTTGCAGTGAAACCTGTTGATTGGTACTCAGCACAAATGTCATGCAACTTCTTCCTTAAGCTTTGTATTGCATCATGGTGTTCAACAAATGAGTCAGATTGGAGCATCTCCGATGAAACTATCCTTCTACATATCTTACTGCACAAGGTTGGACTAAATAGTGGCATCCCAAATTCCACACTCAAAGGAACCCACTCGTACTTCACGTCAGAAGGTAACTGATCCGATTCTTTTCCATTAAATAATTTCAATAGCCGGATGTAACCAACTGTCCACAGTTGCATTTGTTCAGCCAAATTAGTCAACAGATAATTCAGTTTAGAATTTTCCTCTTTACAAAGTCCTAATTCTTCTCCTACAGAGGCAATAGTCCCATCTGCATTCTTTAAGGGCAAAGGGATATCCAAAGTAGTTGCTTTTCCAGATTTATTAAGATCGTACTTACTGAGAGGCAGGACCAATGCAGCAGAATGTTTAAGAAGTGAATTTAAACAATGCAAGAGTATACTCCCCTTTACTAAATTTCCTTCAAATTTCCTTCCCAACCCTCCTATTGTGGTACCATCCCAAGACCATATAAGGGCTTTCTCACAACCAGCCAATGGAGCAGGAAGCAAGCGCATACACTGTCCTTTCATCAGAACAACTGACAGAGGCCCACTAGCTGCAGTAGAGTATAATACTAATTTCATCCAAGGACTCATAGAAGAATATGTGGGAGGACCAAAATGAACTGGACCTGTAGGTCTAGGAAGAATTGAGGAATGGGAAAGAGGCACTATGGACACAAGTATATCATAGTCACGAAGAAACAAACGGTTAAGAGTTGCCGGTGCAAGAGAAGCCAAGCTTTCAGACCGGAGAATATCTACACGATATTTCCTTTTCTTCTTTTGCAATTCTGTTCCAACATCTGACTCTTCAACTACTACTAGTTTCTCATTGGCATCAAAATTTGTGTCTGACTTATCCACTTTCTGAATGTGATTACTTCCATCTTCCAAAGTAATAGAATGGACTCCATCACCCAGACTACTAGGAATAAGTTCTGAGTGAACAGAAGCCTCTACTACATTCTTCTCTGATTCAAAGTTTTCGAAGTTATCAGCATTTATTTCAGCTTCTGTAACACCAGAGTCTCTTGATCTTTCAGCCAAAGAGATTTCAGGCTCAGCTATCACAGAACTTGAATTATCATTGCTTGAGGTAGTCGTACCCAGTTGATCTAACTCTCCCTCTTCTGTTTTATCGGCAGGTATTCCACCTGATTGCAGACATTCTAACACACAACGCAAACTATAGGCATGATTTGCAAATTCCTGTAGTTCTCCCTCAAATGTTGCACCCTCCAGGGTGCTAAGATCCTTGCACAGCTCAGCAATGCTGGCATGACCCAATTTCCCCGCTTCGTAGAGTGTAACGGCATGAGTTTTCAGGCCTGACAACGTTCAACAAGTAGTATGATCTTGATCAAACATAAAAACCAATCTCAGATACATAGCAAGAAAAAACGAACGCATAATGAGTAACCATAAAAGATTTACGTTCCTGTGATAAGAAACACTATGCAGATGCTCTAATCAATTATCAGAGGAAATGACATGTCCATGAACTAAGAAGTCATGTTTTGGTTCATTAAGTTCCTCTTTTCAAGCATCAAAACAAAAAGGAGAATGGCAGCTAAAGCTGGCTTATTTTCATTCAGCAGCATATTTTTGTAGAACGGGAAGAGAGGGAACTAACTCACAAGAATAGAAGTCCAAAAAAAACAAAATTGAGATTAATCATTCAAGCTTCAATGGCGTTATAACCTTGAAGTCCTCATTAGTGATTGGTCATTAGGCATTTTTTGTCATACACTCTCAGTCTCAAAGGATGTCTCAATCAAATGCACAATATTGAACCCTGATTATTCTGAGTCAAGCAGGGTAGACTAACTTAAGGGGAAATAGCTCTTCATATTGTTGATTATGCCCCTAAACAAGAAAGGCGACCACTACTAGAAGAAAAACTATTGTCGCACACATTTCGATGTGTAGAAAAACAGCAACCAGAAAATGTTGGCACTTAAAAGCTTGAAAACAGTATCTTGCACTAGAAACTATCAGAACAAGGGCAGAATTAAATTTTAGAGCTAAAAACATCTGCATGAGATGTGACTGATAATGATAGTTTACTCGTGCATATCATCAATAAAAGGTCACAAGCAACGTTAATGTGGATTACTCATTACTTGCAACTTTTTATGCCAGCACAAACTGACTTAATAACATTTAAAAAACACAGTTCTGAAAACTATACCTAATGAATTGAAGCTTCAAAAAAGGAGGAGCAAAAGATATGAACCTGGTGAAACAGATCCCATCATAAGATAGGACGTAATATTAGCATCAACTATGAAAGCAACACGGGTATAGGAAGAATGAGGACCATAGTTTCCTGAAGCTGAAATATCTCCTTGTTGAGTGGAGTCATTATCAACAAATATATTCTCAGAACCCTGACTAGCAACAGAAGCATCTTCGTCACTGACTGTACTTCTAGGAGACATTGGTACAATTGAATCTCCAAGAATAGATTCTGGATCAATCACTTTTGTCGCCCATCCCAAACGACACACAAAAGAAGCAGCAGCCTGTAATTGTGACAAGTCAGCCTGTAGAGTTGTTGCCAACTCACTAACAGTTGCATTTTCATTTGAGACTACAAAAACTGCATACAGCAGCCTGAAAGCAAAAGGTCCATAGTTAGACTCAAGCCATATGGAAATATACACTTTGAACAAAAATAATGTAAACACAGACTGAAACAACTGTTTTACTCTTCAATAGGATCTTCATAAGACTGCTCCCTGTTGGAAACAAAACCTTCAAGCCTGGAAACTGAGCCACCATAAATACAATATTATTGAAATCACTTAAAGAGACAGAGCTTTTGAAAATGGTGTTTTACATATTTCATATGCCTATATCTTCCCTTAAGTTTATTTAACGAATTTACTATAAGACCATGGGTAGTAGGACATGCTTGAGTCTCTTGACAAACTTAAATAATTTTGGCACTTCGATACCAGATAAAACTAATCTCCAAATGTTTGATTTGGTTCAGTTGTTGTGCTGACAAAAACTGAACTATATCGTTTCAATTTTGGGTAACCAATAAGGTCAATCCAGTTGGTCAGTTGCCTCTACTTAGAACCAAACACAACTGACTCTACCCTACTTATTTAAATGATGAAGCTTCAGACAAAAACTCATAGGAATTATAATTTTGATAACGAAGTTATCAAAGTAAAACCTATTAAATTAACATATATAGAACAAACCATAATCGGAATACACCTTTAAACCGGTCATCAGGATATAAAGGAACTTCAAAATAGATCAGTCCTCGTCTGCAAAAACTCCTAATGATATCAGGATCAAACATGACAAATGAATTTGCTTCCTCCTTACTACAGACTTTGTCTACTATGGCCGTTTCTTCATTTGAGAGTTTCTATTCAAAGTGGGAAGAAATAGGCAACAAGTAAGAGTAGATAATTGCTAGCATTTCTCCAAATGTTATTTCTCACTGCCAATGAACCATAAAATTACTCGTCTATTTTATAAGGGTGAAAGACATACCCCACCTTAAATTCCTCCAAGGTAAAGTTCACAAGACAAACTCCCCACCAGGGTTCAATTGGAAAATCCACAGGTTGAGTAGGCAAGAGTTCTTTTGCTATTGACTTGTTCAGTTTCCACATTATTTTCTGGATATTCCCAAAACAGGATTGGCAGGTGAGTTATGAATAATATATGTTGCAAGCTTACTTTGAGCATATATATAATGGTATATTCAAGATCAGTTGAGTATATTATGCAAGTCCAAATCATTATCCAGAACAAGGGGCAGCAAAGTTGCTGAACTCGTAAACTCAAGTAAAGTTACAAACAGTTTGATACGATGGATTGCTACTGATAACTATGCATACAAAAGCATAGATGCAATTCAAGCATTAAATACACATTTATGTTAGCCTCCAGGAAAAATATATGCAGTACCTTAGATCTGCACTTATTCATTATATCAATAAATTCATTTCTCCCAATTCCTGTAAGCCTTAAAGCATCTGCAGCGCTAAAATTTGGGATGCTGTCATAAGGTTGCTCTGCAAATAATCAAAACAAGCAGGAAAAATATAAAGGCCAGTTTCTACTCAAACAAATATTTACTATTCATCTTCGACATATTTATTTACTTGTGGCAGATTAAGAAACAAGTGAAAACGAAGGCAAATTTAGTATAATATGAAGTTAATCATTGATGAAATACAAAGTCATATAAATCATGCATATACTATGATGATATAATAATGACAACTGAAAAATTATATCAAACCAAAAGTGAGACTTTAGTATCTTGTGCATTCATTTCTATATATTAAATTAGAGTACACTCTTCAAAAAGACTTGTTTTCTTAATCTATTCTACTAAAAAAAGACATGTCAATGCTAACTTTTAAAAAAAAACTAAAATTAAATTAAAATTAAAATTCCCTATTTTGTATATCTTCTGTATAATTTTAAATATTTTTCCTCTTTCAATCTAGACTCTCTATATTCTATCTTAAGTTAATTATACATACCCTACCCTAACAATTTTAAGCATTTCTCTCTTGAATATTTTTTCTTTCAATTTTTGGTTTTTAGTTTTTTACTTGAATTTAGAAATAATTGTGTGACTGTGATGGAGGAATACTTGTTAATGTAATTTAAATAAAATACCAAGTGGCAAAAGCAAAGGCCAACAAAATTATCCACTTCTATTTGTGGGAATATCATTCTTGTTCTCTTAAAATAATAGTCGTGAAAAAAGAAACCTCAATTTCATGCTAATGCATCAAGAGTTCGGCACAATCTTCATGCATGAAGTTAATTTAATTGGAATTGCAACAAGCGAATAACATAGTTACCATTTTTCATTACTTCAAAAATCATATCGCAGTAATATCTGAAAGGTAATACTCTCATTACACGGCAAACATAATCCGCCAAATGATAAGGAAATAGCTGCAAGTGACAACAAGGACATTAAATGCAGATGTCCTACAGCAAAAGCAAAAGATGAGAGCACTGGCCAAAATCCAGAAAATACTGATTATATCCGGAGTTCTTAAGTACTAAGTACAAAGATGAACAATTTTTTCTCTTTCTTTAAATAAAAAATACAAGGAAGTATGGTCAAATTAGTTACCAAAAAGTTATCTTAGAGCTAAAGAAACTGAGATATCTTTTAATTATGACATCACAGTTTTGATTTTTGAAGCATAATATAAATTTCAATTTTCTCCACAAAATTCAATCGTAACTTTTTCATCATGTAAGAACAAAGGCATATTATAGAGATTTGTAACAGTGTATTTCATATATATGTTAAATTTTCAGGAGTCAAACAGAGTACCGGACTTTCTGTAAAGCACATACAGCTAGATTCTTCTGCAAGTAGCGCATCATATTTTCATAATACTCGCTTTCTTTACAAAATTTACGAGCAAAACAACTATTCCATTGAAGTCTCTTCTTTACGCAGTATTCAATTGTCCTGCATGAAATATCCATGGCCAGCAACAGAGAAGGCAGTATTATAATTATGAATTTACCAAAAACACTTATGTCATTCAAGATATTGATTTTCTGGTTAAAAACACCACAGTCTACAGCCTTTGTAAATCAAAAGCTTTTTTATTCCTATGCAAATTTATTCTACTTACACAGTTGAAAGATATGCATCTTTCTAAACTAACTATCAAGCACATTAAAATCTTCAATAAGTTATCTGTCTAGTTCCACAATGTAACTTTTTGTCTAATGAAGTTGTGTGTATCCTTACCTCCTCACACGCATGCACACAGATAGAAACATAGAGAATCAAAATAATATTGTAATGCAACTTCTTCTTTGGAGAAGTTGTAAGATAATTAAGAGTTACAAAAGAGAAAGAAAAGATCTCTTATCTCTTTGAACTTCAGAAATTAAAAACCTTACTCAAAACGGAGTCGAACACTGCAGGAATGCCAAACAAACAACTGCAAAGCTCTCTCACATTCAAGTTATGGGGGCTCTACAATTAGGGGTGTGCTGTGCATGGTTCATAAACTAAACTGAATTAGACCACATTAATGGTTTGGATTAGTCCCTAAAAACCACTTTAGTAAAAACCGGTTATTTTAAGCCTCGGTAAAGTATGGTTTAATGCAGTTTGGCTCATAGTTTAGTTTGGTTTTTTAAACCTTTTGTACAATCCACTACTTAAGCCTCAGTTGTTCTTAATTTATCAGAGACTCTAAGAACTGTTGTTTTCAGCAGTAGAAACTATAGAGCTAAATAACAAATGTAACACTTTCAACAATCATAAGAGTACAATGTGTTTGGATAAATAACTTAATTAAGCGCTTATGTATAACTGTTTCTATAATCAAAGAGATAATGTTGTTAGACTACTTTCAAATAAATTTTAAACTGTTTTTATAAGCTACCGAGTGGAACTTACTAAATTAAGCCGGAACAGGTCACAAACCGTTATATTTTCATAAACTCTCTGAAACACATAAGTGCTTGTGTTGTAAGATAACGCTCAAATAAGTTGTAAAGAAGCTCCTCGAAACACACCTTAAGGGGTTTATAAGAGCTTATTCAATTACATGATACAAGTAAATATTTATAACAACTATTGAATCCCTTAGTGAATATTAATTACTTAGTTGTGATTAAATTGGATAATACTTACTACTAGTAATTACTAACCATAACAAGAACAGTGACGTTAAAAATAGAATAAAAGAAACAAAAATAAAAAACAGAGAGAAAGAGAGAGAGAGAGATTTGACTTACCTTGCGATCCATTCTTCTCTGGAAGGAACCGTTTGTTGAAGTCGCCTAGGAAGATTCTCCCATTGGCATTCATCCTTAATCGCTTTTTCCAACAACAGTTCCTCAACCGTCACCGGAGCACGCTGCATTTTCCACCACTCATTAAACAACACCACAGTTCCTGCAACAACAACAACAACAAAAATCTGTGATTAATCGATCGCCGATAGCTCGATCTCCGCATCCAGAAAATAGAGAATGGAATTGAAGCGAACGGATTTAGCGTCAAATTGAGAGGACCCGAATAGGGATGTTGTTATATTTTGGTTTGATAAAGACGACGTCGTAATTACTAGCGTTGAGAAGCGATGGTGTGAGTGAGAATGTGAATGAATGAAAGAAGAAATAACCTGATGTGTGGTGAGAGTGTTGGATTAAGCTTCATGGTTTCGAAATCGGAATGGAATCTGAATTCTGAACACAATCACACAGTTTGTTCTTCTTTCGTTTAAGAGAGCGATCTCAACAGCTTTGTCAAAGCTCCACCGAGTTGCATGGCATTTGGGTGAATACTTTGTAATAAAAAAGAAAAATCAAATAAAAAACATTTTTTTAATAAATATTTGATGTAACTGAATTAATTTTAAAATCTTACATTTGTGGAATTTGGTTTTTATAAATACTAGTGTAGATAAAAGTTGTTCTAAGAAATTTAAGTAATATATATATAGAGAGAGTTATTTTAATTTATTATTGGGTCGAATAAATATTTTTTTTAAATCAACAGTTGAATTGAAAGTTAATATCATATAAATTATATATTTATAAATTTTGATGTTGATTTATAATTATTTACTATATCATCATAATGCGTTAAAATTAATGTTATATATAACTACGTTGTTCTAAACACACATATAAAATAATAATGAATTAATATTAAAATTCTTAGATACGATTTATATGATAGCAGAAAAAAGAAAATACATGATAGTAGTTTTTCTAAGGTTGATTGAAAATAACTTTGTGCCAAATAATGAGATCGAAGGAAATTATTCCCTGATGAAAATAATTGATGACCGTGCCTTTAAGATTATAATGTGGAGTTTTTTATTAATGGATTGCATATGGATAATAAATATATTATTATTATATTAAAATAAAAATTACAAAAAGAAAAAGAGAGGAGTAATGTTATGATTAGTGCTGACATTGTTGCATTTAAAGGAGAATTAATATGGTGCAAGGGTTATTGGTAGGATGGCATGTCTACAAAAATGTGACAAAGGATTAGACTATTCTTCTTCACATTTAACAAAATTATAAACGATAAAAATAGAGTTTTTTTTTATATGAATTGATAAAAATAGAGTGTTTCTTTGAATGTAATTTCAATTTCAAAATTGTGAATTTCTTTACATTGTTGCATTCTAGTTAGTGGTTTATACTACTTGAGGACATATGTCACTAAAAGCAACCATATTTTGTTGTAAATATTATCAGTGCAAAATATTTTTGAGGTCATGTTATGTCCAATAAATAACTTCAATTGTCATACTCCCAGCACAATTTTATCACTTGGAATGATAAAATGTTTGTGAGGTATGTCAGTTTGCTAAGCAAAAACATAAACATTATCTCATCGTCAATTGAGCATGATGCATTTGCCTCATTTGAATTGCCATAAAATAAATTGTTATATCTACATCATTAACTCATAATCAAGCTTATTTAATTTGTTATTCAAGCTTCTATAATCCATATTGGAAAAACAATAAAGATGACAAGGGAACTCAAAATTGCATTGACGATTTCGGAAGTACCTAGAAAACAAAGTCTATATAACTACAGGCGCGCTGCAAGACTAAAATTTATAAAGTAGCAGAACATTAATTTAGTACATGTCATGAACACGTAGATAAAATATAGTGATTCACAATAATTGTAGTTTTTTTTAAACCATTTCCTTCAATTAGTAATGAGAAATTTTAGTTGATACTTATTCTTCAAATAACTTATATATAACTATTCCGCACGACTAATATAGGTGTTGTGTAAAAAAAATGAGATATTATAATTTTTAAGGTTTGAATTTAGATATGAGACTTTGTGATTTCAAGATGAAGAAATTAGAGTTGAAGATGAAGGTTGTTGAGTTTTTATTAAAAAATCTGGGGTTGAAGATGAAGATTATTGAATTTTTATTATTTAATTGGTTTATTAATTAATTAATTAGTTTTAAGTTTTTAATTAAATGAGTTAATAAAATGAATTTGTCTAGTCAACAACAATTACACACACTTCATCCAAAATTAGACATGTCACCATTGTTTTACTAAAAAAGATTCATAAATGATTTTTTTTTTAAACTTGTTAGAATCTGCAAAGGTATAAATAAAAAAAAAAAATTACAAGGACTAAAATTAAAATGAATCATATTTGCAAGGATCAAAAACATATTTAAACCTATTTTCAAATATGAGAACATTGACATGTCAGGTAGTGTGCCAATAATTTGGTTGCTAGCCATATAATTCTTGCATCGAGTACTTTGCACACCCAATAGATAAATTATGAAGTATCATTGACATATTTGAAGAGATATTGATCTAACAATTAATATTTTTTTAGTGAATAGCGTTGGAACTAGGTTGGTTCTAGGAACAATTCCTTTATCATGTTTTGATGATAACAAAAGTACTTTGTTGGAACGATTTATTGCACTAATGATTTTATTGAGTGTGTAGTAAATAAAACCAAGAAATAGAGGAAAGATATTAGAGGAAACGAAGACGTCAAAGAAAACGAATATGTCAAAGGAAACTAAGACATCAGAGGAAGCAAAGTCAAAGAAAGTCAATGCAATGTTCAAACTATGGTTGTTACACACACTGTTGTGAGCGCACATATGCCTCTAAAGCTTCTGCCTCAGTGTGCCTATGAAGATTTTGCACTCTGAAGCTTCTGTTCAAGATGCCTCTGAAGCTTATATTTCGCTCGCTCTAAAGACTGCAACTTGATCCAAGATACTGCCTCTGATTTGTAACATGCTTTGAAGTTGCACTCACTTTAAAGATGCAACAAGGTGACGTTGCCCATGCCACTAATTCTAAGTCAAGCATTTCTGCCTCTTCCTCAGACAAACAAAACCAAGAAACACAACATTTGACTATGATAAACAAGTCATGTTCTAAGGAAGGAAAGTCGACAGCTCTGATGGAAAGTCAACAGCTCTGATGAAGACTAAGCTGTATCATGATTTTGAAGGTCCAAGAACATATTATAATTTGTTCCCACTACTTTATTCATGCGTATGAAAGAAGATTCAAGGAGAATTATTTTTAAGCGCAATCTGGACAATATTCGCACAAGATCAATCTAGAAGATTTGGCCATAAACATGAATTGGAAGCAATCAATTCTCAATGGTCATATTCCCAAACGTATTAATCAAGGTTTATTCTTAGTGAAGATCTATGTTGACCTCGAGCAAGGAAGATACGTTCAAAATTTATTTGGGACAATATGGAAACCCTAATTTATGTTATTTATAGGGGATTAATTTCGAAAAAGAAGACAACACAACAACTCAGAAAACCTTACAAACGCAAAATTCTCTAAATATTCAAAATCAAAGGTTTCAGTTTCAAAGCAAAGGCACTCATACAATTTATTTTTCTTAGTGCTTAGTGCTTTGTTTTAAATGTGTAATTCATTGTAATCATTATGCTTAGAAGAATAAACACATAACCAAGTTTCACCCATTTGTAATCCAGTTCGATAGTGGCTATTTTGCCTCAACGACTTGTAGGTTTTCAAGGTGGAAGTTGAGAAGACTTGACTTGTAGGGTCAAGGTGTTGTAGTGCCTTAACGGCTTGTAGGTTTCAGGCTGCAGGGTGAGAATACTGACTTGTAGGGTCAGGTGTTGTAATTCAGGTTTTAAATTATTGGATAAATCCTTATGTGTGAGGGGAATAAACGTAACTACTACGTTGGTAGTGAACCAGTATAAATTTTGGTGTGATTCTTCCTTCCCTCTGCTCTGTTTACTTGCCCGTATTTATATCACTAAATCAGTTTTTGAAAAGAAGTAATTTATAAATAAGGGAAAACACAATTCAACTCTCACTTTTCGTATTTTTGCACCTTCAAATAGTGTCATAGCTCATGTGAATATCAATACTTTGTCCGACACATAACCATGGAATTGGCAAATATATTTTCCAAAGAGACACTAATGAAAATTGAAATCTTGGGCGACACATAACCATGGAATTTGCATTCAAATTGCCGAAAGAAACAAAAAAATCAAATTAGCGACATTGAGGCATAAGGTAGCTTAAAAAGGAAACAATAGTATTAGAACAAAAAAATCAAAGTAGCGACATTATGTTATAAACATTATTCAAATTCTGATAAAGTATCTTTAAATTGAAATTATAAGAACAAAATAGAATAACACTAAATAAATACCAATGTCTCTACTTAAATGAATCAATTGTTTCCTTCGAAACCTAGCTTGTCGAAACTGACACAATGTTTGCAAACAATGTTCTTGAACTTCTGAATTAAAAAAAAAATGTGTATAAGGGTCCACAAAAATTTAGTATAATGAAAATGAGAATGTAAGATTTGAAAGCCATCAGTTAAAATCCTACGAAGTTTGTTAAGCATGTCTTGAAGAAACATAATTTGCACCCCTCCTCTGCTTACCACTATTTTTAACCTAGCTATTTTTTGACAAAAGTTTATTGTGGACATATGGATTAAAGGCAAAATTTATTGTGTTTCTCATGACATAATGATTTAAGAAATTCAGAGATTCAAGTGTGACATAATAGAATTTTTTTCAAATTTTCAAGTGTATTTGGAGGGGTGACAATACCTTTTATTTGAAGTTGAGTCATTATTAATTGTCCCTTATTTTGGTTGATTGTTTCACGATATTTTGGTTGTAACAACTTAATTAAGATATTAGTAAAATCTTTGTATTCAAAATTAGAGTGAGCAATATCTTTATTTTGTTTGAATTTTTTTTTGTCAATGCCTCCCCATAACAACTAATTTTGTTTGATCGAAAAAAATACACAAATGAATGACAATATTTAAAAATTGAAAAGTATTTAAGCTGATATGATCAAAATAGGATGAAACCATATCATATATAGCATATATAATATATAAATATAATTCAAGAATGAAATCAATAATAATTAGAGGGCTTTTTTTAAAAGAAATGGCATTCAGATTACTAAGATTGATTTGTCAATGAAAAGGGCTTGTATATTGTAAAGGTGGGGGATTTAACCAAAAAGTGTATTCACATAAGAGAGGTGTGATATGTTTGTGAACTTGGAATGAATTACTCTCGAATGCAGCAATAGAGTGTAGTTTTAACAAGATGTAATAGATTAAAAATAACTATCACTCAATATAGTTTGACTACACATCATCAGCGGTCCTAAACACAATATAGGTCGCCGTGGGATTGGCATAAATATTATCTCATCAATTATTATCTCATGATGCATTTGCCTCTTTTGAAATTGCCATAAAATATTATTGTTATACTATATCTACATCATTAACTTATAAGCAAGCTTATTTAATTTTTTATTCAAGCTTCTATAATCCATATTGGAAAAACAATAAACATAACAAGGAAACTCAAAATTGCATTGACGATTTCTTAAGTACGAAGAAAACAAGGTTTATATAACTACAGGCTCACTGCAATACTGTAATTTATAAAGTAGCCGAACATTTTAGTACATGTCATGAAACACAGATATAATATAGTGATTCACAACAATTTAGTTTTTTCTAAACCATTTCCTTCAATTTAGTAATGAGAAATATTCGTTGCAGCTTATTTTTCAAATAACTTACATCTAACTATTCTAGAAAAGTGGGTAGGACTAAGAATGACCTCAATGTGCTATCACAATAATTAGATTATAAAACACGTTTTCATAATAACAGTATTAATAATATCACACAACATATGCTTCACAAATTAATTATTTAAACTATTGATACGTAGAACTTTAAACTCGTTTGTACTTGTCTTATCACATCATCTACTTCTTCTCCTACCTTTCTTCAACAATGTTGCAAATGGTACAATAGGAGATGCTTAGACAAATTTTTCCTGTGGAAAGTACAAGGTGAGAAAAAAAAATTACATGCTTGAGTTTTAGTGAAATAAATTAAATATATGTTTGAAATCTGAAATAAACAGTAGAAATAAATATACTTCAATTAATACTCTTTAAGATAGTTAAAATAAAAGTAAATATTTTTAGTGATATGGTCATTTATAATTAATTGCATAGAAAAAAACTAACCAAAAAAATTAATTGGTATGAATTGTCTGTTTTTTAAAATGTCAACTAATAAAAAACAATCTTAGTTGTGTCATTTGAGATATTAGGATTGAAATTCGATGTTTTTATTGATGTGATAATCTATGACCAGTTTTTTTATTAGATAGTTTATGATTAGTTAATAGTGTCAAAAAAAAATCATGTTGGGTAAAATTTAAACTCTAATAAATTGTGATCAACTAAGATGAATATGAGAAATAAATTAAAAAAGTCAAAGTTTTTAAAAACTAGAATAATATTATTTAAGTTTAAATATGTTTTTGGTCTCTGTAAATATAACTTTTTTTGATTTTGGTCCTCGTAATTATTTTTTTTTTTGTTTACATCCCTGTAATATCAAAAAAGATTTATATTTGGTACTTAACGTTAAGTGGACGTTTCAAAAACGTTAACTGACGAACGGAAACAGTTTTTGGTCCCTGTAAATATAACACTTTTCAGTTTTAGTCCCTGAAAAAAATATTTTTTTGAATTTCATCCCTATAATATTCAAAAATCTCCTTAAATATAAAATAACATACAAATTAATCTTTATTAATAATAAACTTATGCCAAGTAATGTTTAAAATATTTTCATTTCAATAATTTAAAATTTATTAATCTTCTGTTTTATTTATTTATTATTATTAAATTAATTTTCATTTTCTATTTCAAAAAAATCACTAAAATCTTCTGTTTTATTTAATTATTATTATTAAATTAATTATATTAGTATAAAATAATGATTAAAATAACTTTAGATTTAAGCTTTATAATTTTAACTAAAATATTCTTTTACGCTTTAGATTTGTTTTATTATAACTTAAAATAAATAAAATATATATTATGTGATAGATTTATTTTAATCATTATTTTATAATAATATAATTGAAGTTAATATTATATTAATTTTATTTTAATTATAATATTATATTATATATTTATTTTAATTATATTATAT
>JBBPBQ010000004.1:46986437-47006146 GCA_037974755.1 Cicer yamashitae
TAATATACAATTATATTAATATACAATTATATTAGTATAAAATAATGATTAAAATTATACAATTATACTAATATAATTGAAATAAACATATAATATAATATAATTAATATACAATTATTATTTAATAATAATATAATTGTATAATTGCAGGAATGAAATTATAATTGTATAATTATTATTTGTATGTTATTTTATATTTTAGGAGATTTTTGAGTATTGCAGGAATGAAATTCAAAAAAATATTTTTCAGGAACTAAAACTGAAAAATGTTATATTTACAGGGACCAAAAACATATTTAAACCAATGGTTTTTTATATATTAAATCTTGAATACGAGATGAACTATATTTTTAAATTTTTGAATAAAAATGATTTTTAATAAACAGGAGTACTTTTAAGTATAAAATAAAAATAAACACGAAATCAAAATAGTTTGAAATAAACTATGGACATCACTTAGAAAAACCATGAATTTTCAATTCCTCTTTAATTTAACGGATTTGTTGTAAGCTCAAGCTTAGCTTATTTGTTAAACAAGTTTTAAACAAATTGAAATCGTGATATTGGCTTGTAGGCCTAATACGCTTATCAAGTAATTAACAAATTGAGTTATATATTAGTATGTGAATAAACTTCTGACTACAATATGTAAAAGGCAAGAGTGAAAGAAGGGAAAAAGAGTTTACCAACAAGCCTCTAAGCCACCTTTGAAATTTAGTTGCATTGAGCACAATAAACACATACATTGTGTCAATTATGTTGTTCAAGAACAAGACATATGCATGTCTCCAAGTTTGGATGAATAGCAATGAACCCCAAAGGCCCCAAAATCCTGTGATGAATCCCAATGTCACACTCAAATAAATTGATTTCTTATCTTCCAAACTACTTTCTTTAGGTGTTTCTTGTTTCTTAGGTGTAACTTCTTCATCTCCTGGACACTTTATCACAAGTGGTTTCCCACAAAGACCAACATTCCCTTCATAACTTGAAGGACCAAAACCCTGTAACTGTGTGCCAATTGGAATTCTTCCAAACAGGTTGTTATCAGACAAATTCAACATGGAAAGGCGATCAATTTGTGCCAAAGAAGGAGGAATTAAACCAGATAAATTGTTTCTTGACAAGTCAAGAAATTCAAGTGATGTTAATTTTCCAATCTTTGAAGTAATTTCTCCACTTAAATTGTTGTTTGATAAATTCAATGACACCAATTCTACCAAATTTCCTATTTCTTCTGGAATGTTTCCTGTCAATTGATTGCTTGAAAGATCAATGCTCCTTAAAATGAGCTCATTATTCTTGAACAATCGTTCTTCACCTTTCCACATCAACAATGCATTCAAATCATAACTGTCATACAAATTCGATCCGAGTCTTGTTGGGTAAAGTGAAGGAGTTTTGTTGAATGTAGTAGATAAAACATTTTGAGACATTGCCGAAAAATTCTTCAAACATTTGAAAATTGGTCCTGATATATTGTTTTCTGAGAGATCCAACAACTGAATGTTTGTTAAGTAACACAGACTCTGAGGAAGATTCCCATAGAATTGGTTGCTTCTTAAGCTTAACATTTGCAATTGTTGTCCTAACCAATAAGGTATTGGTCCTGAGAATTTATTATCTCCAAGATCTAGCATGGCCAAGTTTGTGCAATATTTCAAGGAGAAAGGTAACTTCCCTGTTAAGCTATTGTTCCGCAATATTAACACCTTAAGTTCAAGTAATGATCCCATTGAGGATGGAATTTCTCCAGACAATGTATTGTCACTCAAATCCATAAATTCCAATGCTTTCAAATGACCCCAACCCAAACAATCGGGGAGCCGACTTGATATATGATTCTTTGATAGATCCAATATGCGCAAGCTATCAACCATAGTGTTAGTACACAAGAACAAATCAATTTTTGAAAATTTGTTCTTGGATATCTCAAGCAATGTTGCACTTCGAAAAAACGGTGGGATTGAACCTTCAAATTGATTTGAATCCAGAATTGCTTGAAAATCATCAGAAAATCTTACTGGCAAATTTGGAATTGTGCCGCTGAGATTATTGTTTGAAATATTCATGTGAAGTAGATGTTTTGTTTGAGTCCAAAACCACACTGGAACTACGTCTGTGATTTTAGCATCAGAAATGTCCAAGGCATGAAGATATTTTTGACTCTGCAACCATATAGGGAAACTAGGACCTAACATACAAGACCTTAGATATATGGTAGACAATTGAAAATGTGGCACCCAATTTTTACTGAATTTTAAAGCTAATGAATTGGAATTCAAATTTAAATAGCTTAACATAGACATGTTGCCAAAATGGGAGTCAGTGATCACACCTTTCAAATTATTGGAATCCAATTCCAGACTCTGTAATTGATAGGGGAATGAAGAATTTTGCATTATCTTTCCATTTAATAGATTGTCAGAGAGTATCAATAATTTTAAAGATGAGAACACTGACATGTCAGGTAGTGTGCCAATAATTTGGTTGCTATCCAAATATAATACTTGCATCGAGTACTTTGCACACCCAACAGATAAATTATGAAGCATCATTGAAAGATCTTCACTCAACATGTTACTTGACATGTCTAATGATCTTAACGAACATAAGTTACCAAATGATTTTGGAATTCCACCTTCTAAAAAGTTGGTCCCTAACATCAAAGACTCCAATTTAGATGGAAAAAATATGTCACCATCAGACACCTTCCCACTTATCAGATTATATGAAAGGTCGATTGCTATTAGAGAAGGGAATGTCGAAAGGTCTGGGAATGAGCCATTTATTTGGTTGCCACTTAAACTCAAATCTTGCAGTGAGTGTCTAGCACAACCAGACAATTTGAGTAGAATAGTTGAAATGTCTTCATTCAAATTGTTAGCATCAACATGCAATGAGTGTAAAGTACAAATATCACTAAAGGATTCGAAAAACCCACTCTGTAGATTATTAGCACTCAAGTCAAGTCGCTCAAGAGATTTTCCGATTTTGCCAAAATCATAATGAGTGGAGCCTTGCAAGTCGTTATAGCTAAGATCAAGCTCTTTTAAGTTGGAGGTGGCGTTAAACACCCATTCTAATATTTTGAAAGATGTGAAGGCATTGTTCGAAAGATCAAGGATTTTAAGAGAATTAGAAAACTTGTTGATTGAATGGAAGGGAGAAAGATCAGAAAGATGACAAGCAGATAGGTACAATATTTGTATATTTGGAAGCATAGCAATTGTTTGCAGCCAGACACGAGAAGAATTGAGATGTTGCAGTTCACTTAAATCAAGATGAGTTAAAAGAGTGAGATTAGAAAGCCACTCACCTCCAACATCATTCTTGTCGATATCAAGGTTGTTGAATGAAAGATCAAGATATTGCAAATGAGAGAGATTTCCAAGTTGATGAGGTATTGTACCCTCAAGGCTATTTTCTGAAAGATCAAGATATTGCAAGTGCGAAAGACAAGAAAGATCATTTGGAATTCTTCCCCCTTTAAATGATTCTCGGAGGTCAAGGAACCTTAAGTTGCTTAGAGAACCAAATAATTTTGGGAAATTACTGTTTGAAAACCGGTTATAACTGAGGTTCAAATACTTTAATTGCCGCAACTCCAACAATGATGTGTTGATCTCGCCTGAAAAACTATAGCCATTTAGATGAAGCATTTCAACATGACCAGTTTGATTGCTACAACCGACTCTTTCCCATTCACAGCAATCATAACTCTTGTTGTTCCATGAAGGCAAAAGGTCATGGGTGTCATTTGCAGCAAGACTTGCCTTCAACTGAAGGAGAGCATGTCTCTCTATATCTATGCAACCTGCAGAAGCAACTCCACAGCTGTTGGAATAAAGAAGAAGCTGCAACTGCAACTGCAACAACACAGAGATTGTTCCAACTAATTTCATACTCATCATCTTGCTCTCTCTAACACTCAAATTGTTACTTCTCAAGTTCATAAACGAAATTCGAATGGAAAGACTTAATGGGAACAAGACCATTTTGAATGTACAAACCAAACAAAAGGAAAAGACTAAGGGGGAAGACTTAACTTAGTGGAAGACTTGTGTGGACAAACCAAATAAATGCAATTACCAAAAAGTGATGTTAAAGGTATTTTTGAAATAAAATATCTGTCAAATAGAAACGACCATGATAGAGTAAAATGACCTAGAGTAATATATAGCTTTAAATGTATGGACTATTTCAGTTTTCATAGTTTGAATGGAATTGAGTTCTTGTGATTGAAGGATCATCTGAGTTGTAGTATGAAACTAATATATAAGCACAAGACATTTCGTACATTTGAGATGGTTTCCATCATGTTCACATATCAATATTTAGTGTCATCATTGAATGGTTTGTCATAATAATTAACTAAAATATAACTTGTAAAATTTTCTTTTAATGTGAATTTAAAAAAAAAATTGAAGGTGAAATTTTTGTTGTATAAATGTATTAGTCTGACCCAAAAAAAGTTTCAATATTTATAAGTTGTCTTTAAAAAAAAAAAAATAAAATAGAAACAATTCAAAAATTTATAATAAAATACAACTCATTTTTATTTTAAAAGATATGGTTAAAAAAAGATGAGTGGTTGTTTATATACATTCTATTTTGTTTTAAATATTAAATCGTTTTAGAATATTTTCTTGCAATAAAAAATAAAATATATGTGTTTGTTAGCATTTATATATATATTTGTAAGCATTGTTTTTTATATAATAATAATTTTATTTGTGTTTTACTTTTTATGTTGAATGTACTATTATTTCCTTTTTTCTTTTTTGACTAAATAAATGTACAATTATATTTTATATCTTGTGTCTCATTTCCACTAAAGTTTTGAATAACTAATTCTTAATTAGTGGTGTTATGCCATGTGTTTCTATTAAAGATATTTTGATTGTATTTTTTTTGGAGAGTGTTTATCATGGACAAATTCAAAGTACTATTTTTTATGACAAAAATATGAAATAATGTTGGAAATGAAAACGTGTGACCACTTGATTTTAATTATTTTTGTTGTCAAATAAAATTATGCTCTTATTTATCCTTCGTCCAACTTATAAGTCTAATAGTTTAATGTGACTCTCTTTGTTTTCATGAACAATTTATATCAATAAATATTTTCTTTTGTATGTACCAAAAATAAATAAATTATTTTGTACTAAATGAATAGAATATGTACACGAATATTAATAAAGGAAATAAACACTAATTGTATATTATATTGATAATATTCAATTTATATTGTAACATTTTTAATTTTTTTTTAAAATATCCTTTACTATTATTTTTTTTCAAAGACTTGCTAATTTAAATGGATTTATTTATTTCAATATTTTTTATTAATTTTAATGTAAACTTCATTAGATTGTTGGTTCATAAATTTTAGTATTGTTTTTTATGATGTGACAACTATATATATATATATTATGGTAATTTATGGTTGCTACATTTTAATTATTAAAATATTGTGATGTATTTATATGCAATAAATTAAAAAAGTAATTTACAATTAAATGAAGTTTGTAATTATATTTTTTTTATTGTTGGTTGTTTAATCTTAGAGATATAGACAAAGAAGTAATAGAATGAAAAATAAAGAAGGAACGAATTCTAGAGGTGTCGAAATATATTATTGAATCATGTGACATAATAAATGTTAAATGAGATATAAGGATGTTATTTTTAAAAAATAAGTTGGGGGTTTATTTTAATATATTATAGTGAATTTGATTGTCTTCCCTGTCTTTGACTAGGACACCATATCCTCACATACCCTAAATTTTTATAGCAAAACATAATAAATTTAACAATTTTATTTATAAAAAAAAGTATCATTTGCGGTTTTTTTTTTCTTTCAAATACTTGCTCATTTAAATAAGTTTGTTTGTTTTAATATTTTATTATTTATTTTAATTTAAACTTCGTTGAATTGTTTGTGTCTAAAAATATAGTATTGTTTTTTAAGACGTGATTATTATATTTTTAAATAAGATTCATTTTTATACACAGACGGTGTAAAACCTTTTTACACATTCAACCAATTAAAACTTGTCAAATAGGTACTTGTAGAGATATTTTAGCAACAAACCTAAAAAAGTGACATTATAGAGTGATTTGATTGGATGCATGTCTAAATATGAATTTTTGTATCTAATGAAACACAAATATGAATCATTTGAAATGTTCAAAAGATTCCACAGTGAAGTTGAAAAGTAAACTGGTAAAAGTATCAAGATGCTTAGATCTGATAGAGGGGAGAATATCTTAGTGATAATTTTATTGATTATCTAAAAGAGAACGATATTCTCTCACAATGGACACCTCCCGGTAAACCAAAACATAATGTTGTGTCTGAAAGAAGAAATCGAACCTTATTAGATATGACTAGATCTATGATGGGGTTAACTGAACTTCCAATAAATTTATGGGGATATGCTTTGGAAACTGCAACTTATCTTCTAAATAAAGTCTCTTAAAAATTAATCACTACAACTCCATATGAGATATTGAAAGGGCATAAACTAAATCTAAAACATATTAGAATTTAGGGTTGTCTTGCTTACGTCAAGAGATGCAAGATTTAGTAACTGTAGGTTCATTGGGTATCCTAAAGAAATAATGGGATATCATTTCTACAATCAAGCTGACCATTTAGTGTTTGTGGCTAGAGGAGGAAACTTTCTCGAAAGGAAATTTCTTGCTGAGGGATGTCACAGTAAAGATATAAAATGTAATGAAGATAAAAAAATGATGAAACCCCAAAGACTCAAGAAAATGAGAATAAGGTTGAACGTGTCTACTTTGATGTTTTAAAATTAACACAAAGGTTAACAACTTCAACCACTTTAGCTCAAGAACCAATTATAGTTCAAGAACAGGTTGATAAACCAATCTTAGAACATGTTCAACAACCTCTTAATCCAACACAAAAGCCTCTTAGAAGATCTAGTCGAGTACATTGTGTCCCTGAGAGATTAAACTTAATGGTACAAGTTGACACTACGAATAAGGGTTATCATAATGATGATGATCCTAAGAGCTATGAAGAGGCTATAGAAAGCTTGGATCGTGATAAATGGCAAAAGACCATGGAATCTGAAATGGAATCAATGAAGATCAACAAAGTTTGGACTTTGATTAAGGCTTCAAAAGATATAAAATCCATTGGTTGTAAATGGATTTACAAGAAAAAGATTGGAGCAGATGGGAAGGTTAAGACCTATAAAGCATGTCTTGTTGCTAAAGGATATCGTCAAAAAGAAGGAATGGATTATAATGAAACTTTTTCCCCTATAACAATGATCAAATCAATTTAGATTCTACTTGTCATAGTAGCATACTATGATTATGAAATATGACAAATGAGTGTGAAAACGGATTTTCTTAATGGCGAGCTAAAAGAGGAAGTGTATATGACATGACACAACCTAAAGGATTCATATTCTTGACTGATCATAACAAAGTTCGCAAACTGCAACAATCTATCTATGAATTTAAACAAGCTTCTAGAAGTTGGAATATTCGTTTTAACAATACAATTGAAAAGTTCAATTTTGTTAAAAGTGATGAAGAGTATATGAAAATGCCTCTTAAAAACACTCTATTTTTATCAATTCATAAAATTGATCTCCCTATTTTAAAATGTGACAATTTTGATCCTCATTCTAATTTTTAACTAAAAAATTGCAATTTAACATGCTATAAATAAAACGACATATGATATGATGTAAAATGATTAACTTCCATGGAATCACAATAATATCATATAAAAACTTATGCTCCGTGTGAGGTGGTTTTTGGTTTTCTATTCTGAAGTTTTTAAAAACTAAAACCAATTTTTGTTTTGAGTTTTCAATTTTAGTTTTAAGTTTTCAGTTTCAATTTTTAATTTTGAATTTCATATCTCATTATGAAATCACCAAATATATATATATAAAAAAAAAAAAAACATTCTCACGTCAAAATAATTAAAAATGAAAAAAAAAGTAATTTTAATTATTTTATAATAATTCAAATATTATAAAATTATTTAACTATATAATTTAAATATTATAAAATTATAATTGTGGTTGGAAGTGTTAGTTTTTTGAAAATGACTATCGTAGTTGTGGTTAGGCGTTAAAGGCAGTTACAACGGTCAAGAGTAACAGTTGATAATTGGAGCCAATGGATGGAGATGGTCGTTGGAGGTGGTAGGAGATGGTGGTGGTGGTGGTCAGGGAAGGGTGGCCAGTAGTGTTGGTGGTGGACATAAGGGGTGATAATGGAGGTGACCAGAGATGGTAGTGGCGGCAGTGGTGGTCGGAGATGGTGGTGGTGGTTGTCAGAGGTGGTTGATCGGTAGTGTTGGTGGTGTCACGACCCAAAAACTAAACGCCGTGACCGGCGCACAAGCTATACCACTAGCCTGGAAAGCCTATCAACTAACTTAACAATTTACCAAATATATAGTTCTAAATAATCATTTCAAAAATATATATATAAAATTTTTCACGAAATTTCGACAGAGTATCCTCTGTAATTTCAACATTTCCAAATTTACAAAATCCCTGTTTAAACTTCAAATTCAGCCAAATTCAAACAGTATAATCTAAACATTCAGTACATTTCCCAAAGACTATCTAAACTCCAATAGCTGCAAAATACATTATGACTCAACAGACTTTACAAAAAATGGTCATCGATCAAAAAGGTCTACCAAAACAAAATACGACCAAGACTTGAGCCTACTATCAGCTTGCTACTCAGCTGCCTGCGAATCTGAAAAAAAAATAAACAATATGAAGGAGTAAGTCACAAAGACTTAGTGAGGAGACAACAATCACCATCAACTAGAAGGGAAACACAAAAAGGCACGAATAACTGTTTTATAACCTTGAGACGATTATGTTATCACGTAATAAAATCATCTAAATTTATAATTTAACCGTTCGGATAAAAACATTAAAAATCCAATTAATAGTGAAGCGAAATCAAAATGAATAACATTAAAATCATCATAGAAAATCAAACAAGTAAAAATATCAATAATTGAGAACCAAGAGGCGGCTTCATCTCATTGATAGCCCTTTCCTCCTAAGGGTGGTCTTTCCCTTAGGGGTGGCTCCATCTAACGGATAGCCCTCTCCTCTTAATCTCGCAACGCATCATCACGCATCAATTAGGGAGTTTACATCTCGTTGATAGCCCTCTCCTCCTACGGATGACGTTTCACATAGGGGCAACTCCATCTAACGGGTAACTCTCCCTAATCAAAACGAGGTAACTAGGTGCACCTAACGCCGTTAAAGATTTAATAATCATAGCAACGATTTCCCAAAACACGTATTTAAAATCATCTTTCAATTCATCGTAATTCGTGGAAAATATATTCAATCGCATAACAATTTACAATTTAAATACTTTTAACGCATACGTATATCGAATTAATAACATATTATATAATAAAGAGCATTAAAATAAATAAATGACTAAGTCGAGATAAAATTTCAAAGGTTGTGTTTTCCAAATTTTTAAATAAATATTTTAACATAGAAAACGAGTGAAATAATAATTATAGCAAAAAAAATAAATGACGATAACCTTCGTCAACTCACAACTACGGAGAATCGGCTACGTTTGTTCTCCAACAACTCCCAGAGTAGCCGGCAGGACCTCAGCTGACAAATCTGAGTATCAAAAATATTCTTAAGACTTTAGAAAAAAATTATTCTAAAGTTTAGCTAACTCTAGGAAACCATAAAAATTCATTAAATCTACTCTAAGCACAAAATAAGATTTTGAAGCAAAACTACATTTCCTAGAGATTCATACTAGTATTAGAGTTGTATATTTACCTCAAGGAGTCTCAATAACAACTCTCAATAAATGGGTACCCTTCTCCTTCCTTAGAGCACAAACCCTAACCCAAAATCCTAACCAAGAAAATTTGTAGGAGTATGAGAAATTATGCTCTTGGGGATTTTAAATTCCTTCTAAGGGTTAAGGGTTTAATTATTGTGGAGTGAGAAGAAGCAAGGAGAAGGAAAGAAAATGAAACAAAACAAAAACAAAAAAAATGGAGAAGGGGTATCTTGGCCGAGAGGGAGGGAGAGAAGAAGAAGGAGTGAAGTGGTGAGTGAGAAAGTGAAGGTGAGGTGGAAAAGAGTGGGGTTGGTTTTATTTATTTATTTATTATATTATTATTATATTATTTTTTTTTTAAAGACACGTGGTGGGCATAAGGGGTGATGATGGAGGTGACCATAGATGGTAGTGGCGGTGGTTAGAAGTGTGTGGTCGGTGATGAGAGACGGTGGTTAGTGGTGGAGGCAGTGATCATAGATGGTGATCAGTAGTAGTCATAGGTGGTGGTGAATGGTGGTTAGAGATGTTGGTGGCGGTTATTAGAGGTTGGTGGTGCTCAGAGGTGATGGTGGTGGTTAGAAGTAGGTGGTCGGTAACAATGGTGGTGGTCGGAGATGATTGTTGTTCGAGTAGTGGTTATGTCTACATATGTTAACATATTAATTGTAAAACAAAAACAAGATTTATAAAACTTATTTTTTTGTTTTTGAGTTTTAAAGAAAAATTGTATTCAAATTAAGTAAAAAATCAACTCAACCTCATTTTACACAAACGTGTTTTGATTTTGAAAGTGTCTTTCAAAACAAAAAACCTAAAACTCAGAACCACCCCGAGTGGGCCCTTAACTTTTAACTTCAATTTTTTTCTCTTCATTTTTGTAATTTAATTAATGATATATAAATAATTATTGTATCTAGATAATTTTATATAGATCAAAACTGTCTACTTTTAAAATAAATGAATCAATTTCAAAAATGGATGAAAATAGAGGCTACAAAAGACAAACAAGATTAAGCTCACTATAACATATAAAGTGAAGAAAAATATAACCATCGATGTATCAAGTAGAATCTCACACAACATCAGCCTTCACAATCTTTAAAAAAATCAACAAAAAAAGTTAAAGACAGATAGGAAAAAGAATTCAAGCTCGAATATGCATTCAAACTAACTTTATTTCTATGGCCATCAATAAAAGTGATCAAAAAGTCATCCAAACCGAATATGAAAGTTTAATAAAACAAATATGAGATAATATAAAGACTGACCGATACACGATGAAGAGGAGTGGGGGCGGACTAATGAAGTAGTGATAGTTTTCTTTTCCCTGTGTTTCACATGTGATTTCTTTGTTTGAAAATTTAATCTATTATTATAAACATTAATATCAAAAAATGAAATACAAATAGTTTTTAAATTTTAAATGTAAATCTTGTCAATCTATTTGAATTAATAACAATGATTATAATTTATTTTTCATTTTACAAAAGAAGTTTTCCCAATTTGAGAGACTAATATGCCCAAATCCAATATATTCAACTGAATTGTAAAAATTGGCAATGAAAGATTAATCTATGTATGATAAAATACTTAACCTCCCCGCTCCCACCCTTGTTCTTCCTCCATTGAAGAGATGTGATTTAGGGTCATTTTTTCGCCTAAAATCATCCATTAAATTTTTTTTTCTTCTTTTGTTTTTTTATCTAAATAAAATGGTTACCACACAAGTTAAGGTTTTTTTCCTGTGTTTCACCCAGTATTTCTTCATTTGAGTTTGACATTGTTTTGTTTGTCATCTTAATCTGACGTCATTTGGTTTTCTGTCTTGTTGCGGTGTTCATTTGGTTCAGATTGAAAAATCAACTTCAATCTAGTGCATTCATTCAATAATTTTGGCATCTAAAACGCTACGACTTTAGAAACCTTGGTATTTTGAACACTTCAATTTTCGCGACTTTGAATTGTATATTTTTCTATTGATGTAATTTTTACTAGTTTGAATGAATAAATATTTTTGTAGTTTGGGCCCTATTGTTTGACCCAAAAAAGAAAGTTTAAAGTGTAATAACCTTAATATCTCATGAAACCGTTGTAGCTTTCATTAACTCGCGAGAACCAATTTGATGGAACAATTGCAATTAACTCATTTGGACATGTTACAGCAATAGTGAACGTTAGATCAGAAGAAACATCAAAATCATTTACAGTTACCGATTACCTATTTTTTAGTTGGATTAGTTTTTAACTAACATGGACAAAGAGGATAATGAAAACATGCCATTTTTATGTAAACAAATATATTCTATATATATTTTTATTTTAAATTTGAATGACATTGAAAAAATATGAAGCAAAGTTGAGATATTGAAAAAAATGTAATAATATCATATTTTATATATCATACACAACTATAAGATAGTTGAATATAAACAAATACATTATTTTAAATGAATATCGGTAAATTAAATTTCTGGATAAATATAAATTCTCAAACGCATGTTATGTTATTTTCTGCATAAATTTTGTTGGAATTTTTTAAAAATGTGAATTTTGATAAATTTGATTTTTTTTAGCATTTTTGTTATCATATTATAACATAATCATTGACATTATATTTTAATATTATATGTATAGTGTGATTAATTGACATGTACATAAAATAATATTTGATTAAATATCATAGTATTTGTAATTTCATATTCAAAGAGAGAGTGATCCATAATTTTATCCAAAAATGGGAAATAATGAATAGCGGACTATAACCAAAATTTAAAAATTTAATTTATGATTATAACTATTCATGCAACTTTCTAGTGTACTTTACTATTGAACTAAAAATAACATCATAATAAGTATAATCTATAATCTATTTGGTGATTGTCAAATTTGAAAAACTAATAGGCTCAAAATAAAACATCAAAGTAGTCACCCAAAATAGAAAATACTTGCCTATGACAAATTTGTGACAATATAATAGAAAATATATAAAGCAAAAGAAAATAAAGAAAAATAATTTACTTTCCTCAAACATTTGTAAAGGAAAATAATTTGCTTGCTCCTCGATCTTTGTCCTTAGCTTGTGAGTCTTTGTGAAAGTATTACACATTTAAAGAATGATAATTTATTCCTTTATGGCATAGACTTAGTTTCATATTATTGATCATGAGCAGCAAGGAATACTAAATTGTTGCTGCATCATAGTTATAAGTGGATAATGTTTTTATTCCTATTCAATTAATAAGTATTCTATTTGCATGTTCACTTTATGTGATTGTTGAAGTTTAAAAGTAATACATGAATGATAAATCAAGAATGAACAGTGATTTAATAAAACTCAAGCATCTCATTTTATTGCAAAATAAATATTATAACATTCAAATTTACAACAAAAAATATACAATAACTAAATATTATAACATTGAAATTTACAACAAAAAATATACAATAACTAAAATTTTACGTATAAATTATGTCTATAAAATTAGGTCAGTGGTATCCCTTCAGCTGGGTCCTCTCCCTCTTGGTGTCGGTCTCATAGTTTTGTTTTTCCTTTGTAATTCAAAGTTGATTACTCCTTGATCTCTTTTTAATGTTGTGTTTTTGTTTATAATATAATTTTCCATTCAAAAAATTATGTCTATAGACTATAAGTTAGATCATATTTATTAAAAGGAAAATAAATAAATAAATAAAAATACATCAATGAAAATATAATAGACAACATACTTAGTTTCTTACTTGCATAGGAGTCTCAAGATTCAAATTCATTGGATATGAAAAATTTGTACCGAGGATCCTAGCCTCTCATCAACAACATGGTTTTGGCCTCATGAGATAAAAATATGCGCATAACGTTTTGGAAAACAATGGTGAAATATGCAAATACAGTTGTGTATATAGATGATTTAGTAAAGACAAAATCAATAAATAATAGGACGCAGAATGAAAATAAAAAATGTGAATTCATAGTTGAGAGAATTCGGGAAATCTTATCTAATACTTATAAAAGCATTGAAATCTATTAAATCAAACCCAAATTGTTTTCTATTGACATATTATTTATGCGTGTGCTACGGGAATTCATTTATTTCAAGTCTGGGGTGTCAACTTCCTTATTCTACTTGTTAGGGGTGTACATGAGTGCAGATCGACCCGCCAATCCGACCATCCAACCCAACTCGATTTTTACCCGTACTTGATGGTCCAACCTAACCCAACCCGTTGAAACCCACTTACATTTGGTTCGTGTAATGGGTTTAACAATTTCAACCCGTCGACCCGACCCGGTAACTAGTTATATTTTTTTTTAAATTTTGTTTGGCAGCCCCAGCATTCAAATAGGGTTTCATTACTCTTCTTCTTCTTCAGATTTGCAGTTGCCCTCATCCACTTTCAGCGTCCACCTTCTTCCAGACTTCTTGAAAGCCACGCCGCCGTCCAGGCTAAATACTGAACTTTTCTCGTAGTTTAGCGTTTAATTTGTTTGGCCTTGTAGTATCATATATGCCTACTCATAAAATTCGTATCTAATTTTTGAATTGTCTCTTTCAAAAGAGTAATTTAATTTTTGAGTTAAATACTATTTATGTAAATGTTATATTTTGTTATAGTTTTACATAATAAAGGTATGAACGGAAAGCTTATGCTTATAATAAATTTAGTTTAAATTTTTTACATTTGTTAAATACAAAATTTTTTAGTTAAATACTATTCATTTTTGTTAAATACTATTTATGAGCAAAAATGATACTTATGCAAAAGCTTATGATGAATTTAGTTTAAATTTTTTACATTAAGTCTATTAAACACTTTTTTTTAGTATTTTATTTGGAAATAGTAAGTACTCGAACTATAAACAAATGAAACACTACTATTAAAAAATTATGGTAGCTTAGTAAACTAAAATGGTTGGTGGGTTATGTGTAATGATGAAAGTAACGTGGTGGACCAAGTAGCAATGTTAGGTGTTTTCTCCTCACTTTTATTATTAATATTTATTTTTGCAGATTTTCAATTGTTTCATTTCAGACTTTGAGGAACTTGCTAAGTGCTTGTACTTGAAGTTGACATTGCTTAGAATTGATGAATTTTCATATTTTATTGATTTACTGTTGTTGAATTTATTTAGGTATTTGAAGTTTGTTTGATTTATTTTTTTGTGTGAGAGATTGATGACTTTTTTAAAGAGTTGAATGATGTGATTGAAATTTTATAGTTTTGGAGACATTCAAGTATTAAATATATTTCATTCAATATATTTTCCCGTAAAATAAAAAACATGTTATTATTTATGTATAACCCGCCAACCCAACCCAACCTAACTCGTTCTTGATCGGTTCGGTTCGGGTTAAATGAAAAAAATACGGGTTTAGAACTTAACCCAACCCAAAGATAATCGATCGGGTCGAATATCGAGTTTTATCAAAACCGGCCCAACCCAACTCACGTACACCCCTACTACTTGCTCAATCTTTGTCCTCATTTGTTTACTCTGCCACCGTTTAAGTTTTCTTGGATACTATTACTACCATTTTCTCCTATTTATTCACTCAATCAATTGTTCAACACTTAACTATCATTCAATATTTTTGTATTGCATTTTTTTTCATGTGACCATAGTTTCATAACGTCATATTTTAGTTATTGCATAGTTAATTTGTTGTCTCCTCCAATTCAATTCAAAAAATTTATATATGGTCTTCTTCAATTTCTCAACAACTCACCTTGCTCTATCCTTCAAAAGCTTGGCAGCTATGAGTTGCAATTGAACCAATTAAATTGAAAAATTACATTTTTCATATCCAATATTTTTCTCTAGTGCATATCATAATAGAATAATTAATATGCTACTGGCTTAAAAAATCACAATTTTTAGTATTCAAGAAAGGATAAGCAAAATTTGTCCAAAAAAAGTAAGGAGATACAAAATAGAATTTTTGAAGTTGTAATTTGTAATTAATAAATGCTAATAGTACTACATATAGGAATTCTTATACACATAAAAAATATATAGGAATTCTTATTTGTTTGGTTGATTTGAAAATTTGAATGTAGCCATTTCTATTCTATATTCTATAACGAAAGATATGCTACTAAGAGGAATAGGTGATTGAAAGAGAGAATATACGCAAAGGAAAGAATATGCTCATACACCAAATTAAATTCCTAATTTAAATTTTGAACTTGCAATCAATATCTATATAGTATTTGGTAATAATTAATTGGTTTAATGCACAATAACAAGTTGTTATTATCAAATGATTTGCTTACAATTAATTGGTTTAATGCATAATATCAAATTTCATTTTTCATAAACTCACGTAAGTCTGACGTTGTGTTTGAATTTTTTTGTTTGTTTTATGTTGTGTTTGAATTTTAAAATGCATATTATAATAATCCAATAGAATATGCTACTGACCATAAAACTAGGCTAGGCAATTTTTTGTTGTTGGAATATTTTCAAATAATTAGAACATAATTAATGATTGATTACAAATAATGATGCCACATGTACTATTTTTTTTATGCAAAACATTTGTTTATAGTGTAGATGTAGATTGCATTTTAGGGAAATTATAAGTTTTTTTTTTTACAAACAACCTACGTCTACATCTACACTATAAACAAAATGCATGTCTTGCAAAATGACATATATTACGTGTGACATGAAAATATGTCACCTAACATTTATTGATTTCACATTTTTTAAATCGATCATTTTTAATGACATCTAATGAAAAAAAAAACGTCTATCTTTAATTTATTTAATTGTCATAAACAACAAATCATATTCTTCTTTTAGCAAGTTATAAACAACAAATTCTAAATAGCAAATTTTGTAAGGCTATTCATTAGCTGGATCATACACGTAACCCACTAAATAGTGTTTAATCATTTAATTGTCATAAATAACAAGTTTATTTAAATGAAACACGTTTTTGTCATCAACATAGCCCGTAAATACTTAACCCAAATTCATATCAATTCTACCCATACACATGACGCCTGGAGACAACAACATAAGCATTTCCGACATCAACGCACCTAAAAAATCATGAAGTTCGAATGTTTGTGTGATAAGACTTTGGTTTGTCAGAGATGTTGCACGTGACAAACATCAATTCTCGTTTGACATGATTCTCATGGACTCAAATGTATGTACTATGTGTCCGTTAAATTTTTTTTTAATACATTTCACGTGTGCTTTAAATTTAAGTTATTAATCTATAAATTTTATTTTTATAGGCGAATAGAATACATGCAACCGTGCGTAGAATGTTGATTTACACGTTCGAAAAAGGCTTGCAAGAGGGCCGTGTATATTATGTGGCTAACATTGAGGTCGCAACAAACAGTTGACCATACCGTACTACAAAACATTTTTAGTTTAATACCAAATTAAAAATTGTTGATGATGGGAAGGTTCCTTCCAACATTTATTCAATCTCCAACCTTGTCGAGATTTTTTCGAGTAATTATGATATTGATTTTGTTTGATTGTTCATAATTTATAATGCAATAATATTGAAATTTTTCTACTTATTTATTGTATGTAAATTTATTTTTTTTACTGGAGTCTATGTCTACGACAATCAATACTGTCAATATGTTTGTTGACTTCTTTGACTAGTGATATGTATCTTGTATGTGCCATAAAAAGGTTATACCAAATGCTAATATATATTTTTGTGAAAGGTAAGTATGTTATAATGGTGTGGTCAAAGTCATCAAAATTTAAGCAATTTATATTTATGGTCAGATATTCATTGATTACATGGAAATCAATTGAATTTTAAATATATTAATTAAAAAATTTTAATCCTACAAAATTATAACATTTTTATTGAGATAATGTTTTTGAATTTGTTAATCCTCATCGGATTTTCGTTTTATTTATTTATTTTTATTTCTGCTTTAGAATCAACTCATATATATCTTTACATTTCATATTCATTTATTGATAATATGTCTAAAACTTTCGTATAAATCTCCTATACACAAATAATAAGGGCCTAAGATAAACTTTTTTCATATCTATATTTATATATACTCAAAATTAAAATTATAAAACCATTAAACAATTATTTAACTCTTTTACAATAAACGTGATAATTTTTTTAACTTACAAAGACATCATCAAGATTTATGCATGTAACGCAATAGGAACTGATACTTTTGTCTTCTTATGACCGAGAAGTTGTACAATTGTTTGGAAAATATTATGTCAGAGTGATACATACTGTGTCAGAATGATACATATTATGTCACCACTACAACTTAAACATCCAAAATAAATTAAATTCTGGATCAACCATCATTTTTCATCCATCACCAATTCATAGAACATTCTTTCTAAGACTTATAACCACACCCTACTATTAATCCTTGTAACAATGTTGTAGAACCTTAAAAATGTAAAACCTAAATAGCAACCCTTCACCTAATAACCTCCACTTAAGTACAATAAACAATGTCAAGCCATCACAAAACACTTAAAAATCCCTCAACCAAATCATTAATACCCTCGATCAACCACAATCTTATATCTTTTAAGTAAAAAAGATTAAATTCATAATTATTAAGTCAATAGTCCAAGGAAATTCATAATTATTAACTTGAATATGGATTATAAATCAATGATATCACTCAAAGTCTCAAACACAACCATTAAAAAGAAACTTTTAAAACTGAAGAGGCACACAGTAGCAAAAATATGATGTATTTAGTGTCTAAATCTATATAGTAGAAGAGAAATCAAATTGTTTATACTACCAATGCAAAACATACATAATAGATAATGAATCAAAGATAATAACTAAACTACTTCAATAGACGAATTTATTTCAAAACAAAATGCAAAGAACATGAGACATAGTACATAACAATGAGAAAAGTTTCAATCCAAAAAAAAAAAGTTCTCAAATAGGATAATAAGTAAAATAGGATTTGAGACAATGAATTAAACATTAAAACTTCATTATTCAAATAAATAAACCAAATTGAGAAACAATCAAATTGCAATGTTTAACCACACAGATTACAATCAAAACAATGGCTAATCAAATGATAGATGAGGAAGAGAAAGAGGAATAATAAGAACAAATAACAAATGTGAAATGTGCAATAATGAGGACTACGTGATTTTGTTGGAGGAATGAGTACATCAGAAAAACTAAATCAATCTTATTTATACATAGAAAACCCTATATAAGAGGGATGAATGAGAAAGAGAAACAATAACTATATCATTTTTCTTAAGTTAAATCACAAGTCTAGAAATACAAACCGGTTGTTTGAATTCTAGGGATTTAATAGAAATTTTATTCTGGAAGGCATAGCGATTAGGACAAGAGGGTTTAGTTTGTTTCTCAAATTTTTTTATTAACCCGAAACCATTATACACATGTGTGCAGTAATCTAGTATCCTTTGTTTGGTTTGCTTTTATTTTTCAATTATTTTATAATAATAATAATAATAATAATAATAATAATAATAATAATAATAATAATAATAATAATAATAATAATAATAATAATAATAATAATAGCATGATTTCAACCTATAATAGCATGGTTTCAACCTCTATATAAATTTTATAACAATAAAATAATAATATCCTGTAAAAAAAATTAGAATATTTGTAAAAATAAAATAAAATTACTAATTTGTATGTTCTGACTTCTTATATTTGTGTTTGTATCTTGTTTTAATGGCACCCTAATGTCTCTCATTTTTAATAAAATTTATTTGTCTTTCTTTAAAAGTAGTGCATTTTCCAAATAAAACTTTTACACAATATAATAATTAATCACTAAAAATTTAACAAATAAACAAATTACAAAATAAAATATAT
>JBBPBQ010000004.1:47006484-47035710 GCA_037974755.1 Cicer yamashitae
TTCTTGATAATAATTATCAAATATTAAAAGCGGGTTGTTTTAATGTCTAAGAATTGATATATCTTTTTAATCATTTTAATGATTAAAATTGTTATGAATTCTTGATAATAATTAGATAAGAAGAATTTAATTGTTATGTACCATTAAAAAAATTTACATTGTTATCAGTTATTTTTATAAGTTTTTTGAAAAAACTTCCGAAAATAATCCAAAAATGACTTACAAAATAAATTATTTATATAAATTCTTCCAAATAATTTTACAAATATTTATATTAATAGATAATTTAAAAAAAAAAACTTAAGTGATTGGTGAACTGTTTTTACTGTTATTCTACCACACTACATTTTTTTTTGACGTAACCATATAAACATGTTATAATTGGTGAACAACATAATTAGATTTTAACACCAATACATTAATTAAGAAAAAATTACGTCACATTTTGTAAGAAAAGTAATTGACATCAAAGTTTCACAAAAGTAATTATATTCCCTAAATTTGGCATCATAAAAATTTGTTCCATGAAAATAATATACTAATTAATTAAAGAGCATTTTAAGAATTAAATTTGATATAACTAATTCACTTTTTAGTTTGTCCACAGATAAAACGGCCATTCAAAATTAACACTCATCTTTGAGCTACTAAATTGGAACCCACTTATTAATATAAACATTTGACCCGTTAAGATAAAATTTAAGTACAAAATATAATAAAATATGACATTTGAGGAGGCACTATTATTTTTAACTTATTATTATTATTATATCATTACCTTTTGAGAACCCGAGTAGTTCGTGTTTAGCGTGGTAATATTTTTCTAGTATGCCATTGGAGCAGAAGAATTAAGCCCCATCGATATTTGCAAGAAAATACAAAAATACCATAAGTTGCACGCGTTATTATTATATTATTATTTGCGTCAAAAATATTATTATGTTATTTGATTATTTTACGTTTCATATAAGTATGCATAATTTGTAATGCCAAAGTAGAATTTGGAGATACTCTGTCTGTTGCATAATGGCAGTTCAATTTACTTCAAAGCTCAACTTCATTTTATGCTTATCATCCACTCTTCTGCTACTTTCTTTTTCTCATGCTCAAGCTGAATCTCAGTCTCTTAAATACTGTGGTATTAAATCAACTTTACTCTTCCTTTTACTTCATCATGATTATTTTGTTTTAATATTCATATATTCAATTTGTGTCTTATATATATATCCAATGTTTGTGAGCTTCCTATATGATATATTAATATGATCAAGGTTAATTTTACACACTTACGTTGACAAATGTAATAATTTAAGAAAATGAATTAATTCAATGTAATCAATGTGTTGGTGTCATGTTGCTATTAGAAATTGACATGTGTTGGACACCGGATACGTCTTTGATTGGACACTGGATACGTCTTTGATTAGAAGTGTTGGTGCTATAGAGGAGATAAGAATAATGGACGCAAAAGACGGTGAATAACTTAAATCTTTGCTGGCTTCATTAGAAGTGGAGAGGTGAACTGAACTAAAATAGAATGGAGTTTCTCCGTAGTTTTTTCATTTTAAATTATTTTATTTATTTGTAGTTTATTTTGTATAATGTTAATGTGTTGTGGTACTGTAATGAGTCTCACATTGGGGAGCCTCACCTAATAATTGGGATTTATAGGTCTAGGTCATGTTTTCACCTAATGAACCGGTCTTTTGGGATAAGCTTTTCTTTTGGGTTTATGTGGTTTTCATTGAGAGGCCGGCTTCATAGAACGATACTCATGGAGGGTTCTAACTAGTGTAGGGTTCCAAGAAAGAAGTTTAGTGAAGTGTCACTGAATGAAGTATTGTAGAGCGTTTTCATTGAGATTTCTAAATCTTGGAATTTTTCTATCTATTGGACTAGTCTTTTGGGATGTGTTATTCCTTTGAATCTATGCTTTTACTATGAAATATTTTATTCGATTTTCGACTTTAATATGAAACTCTAAAATTATGCATTTTTAAGGTAAAATCTTAAGCTACATATCAGGTTATATAGTGGATTTTGGTTTTTCTTCTCTAATAGGTAAATGCTAGTATATTAGTTGTTATTTTCTCCTTCACCAGAGTTTGAACTTGGACCTTTTATCTCCTTCAACTCCTTTAACTATTAGCTCAAATCAATTTGTGCTTGTGTAATGTGATGTGTGAGCTTTGGTGTTAGACTGTTAGCACCAATAGCTAGCTAACTTTGATCACATTGTTTTTATTATGTTTGTTAAACTATTTGTCTATTGATTTGAGTTTTGTGCTATACAGAAAAGAATGTAGACTATGCAGTTCAGGTCAGCAATGTAGAAATATTACCTAACCCTGTGGTGAGAGGAGAGCCATTCACCTTCAAAATTGCAGCTTATACCGGTCATACTTCTTTCTCTCCTTGTATTTTTATCATGGACCGAAAAATGACACTTTATTCATTAACTACTATTAATAATTAGTGTAAATGGTATCTATCTTTGATGCAGATGAACCAATTCACAGTGGTGATTTAATATATGAAATTTCATATGCTGGGATAGAACAATCTGCTGTATTTCACCATGCTCTAAGCGAGGAAACACCCCTTCCCGTCCGTCCAGGCCAATTTTTGCTTACTCACACTGAATTATTGCCTCCCGTCACGCCACCTGTTAGTATCACTTTGCCACATAATTAACATATATATCTTTGTGTGTGCGCGAGCACGTGTATGTATATATATGAAGTCTCTATCATTTATGGATTTATTATATACTTGGCAAGGTATAGGTTCATGTTTTCATTATGTTCTGTCATCATTGGACATTTGCAAATTCGCACTAATAATTTCTCTTAGGTTCTTAGCTTTAAATAGGCAAAAATGTATTCTAACTTCTATAGTTGGTTTCTTAGTCTCCTTTTTAATTGTGCTACTTTTGCAGGGAACCTATAATGTGAAGCTGACCTTCAACAATCAGAACGGCGAGCAGTTATCTTGCATCGTATTTCCCTTCACTATCGGTGCTAAATCTTCAGTATCTGCTATTTAACTGTCTAGGACTAATCTGAACTTAGATGTTACTTCAGATTTGTGTATGGTTTAGTTTGGAACCCATATGTGAACTAGTGAAGTGTCATGCTACGCGCCATGACTGAATTGTTGTTTTACTTATAATAATAAATAAGTTGCCCGAGACGATTTTAACTGTCACATTTCATTGGTCTAATAAGTTTTGAAGTCAAAAGTAATGATATTTTGCTAATTTTCAAAGCATGTGTTGTTATCAACTAACTAACACGTGAGTTTTGAATATGTGAACTGAGAAATTTGGCTTGATAACTTGTGAAGAAGTAGAACACCATGGTGAGTGTTGTATCTGTCAAGTTTGTTGGAACAATCTCTGTGGTGTAGTTGGTGTTGCAGCTGGACCCTCTTTTGTTCAACTATAGAGGTGCTGTAGGATCAAAACAAGTTGAGTGAAGATCTTTCAATGTTAATTCATAATTTATCTGTTGGATGTGCCAATTACTCCCTGCAAGAATTGAATTTGGCTAGAAATCAAATTATTGGCACGATACCTGACATATCAATGTTCTCATCTTTAGAAACATTGATACTAACTGAAAATCAATTAAATGGGAGGATATTAAACCACATGAATATTTCATACAATAATCTCACAGGTACAATTGCAAATTTGGCTATAAGTTTTTCTGTAGGTTGTATAGTTATTTTGGCTTCAAATCAATTTACAGGAAACATTCCAGAAGGAACAGGAGACTTGATAGAATTGGTGTCATTGAATTTATCAAGCAACAATTTGACCGGAGCAATTATATCAAATATCAGAAAAATTAACATCACTTGAATTTCTCAACTTGTCAAGAAACTATTTAATTATATGGTTTAGTTCCTACTTGTTTGGCTCAAATCGACTGCCTGCCTATGTTGAATATGTCTGATAACAACCTATATGAAAGAATTCCAATCGACACACAGTTACAGAGTTTCGATGCCTCAAGTTATGAAGGGAATGCTAATCTTTGTGGGAAACCACTTGACAAAAAAATGTCCAAGAGATGGCGAAGTTACACCTCAGAAACCAGAAACACCTTAAGAAAACAGTCCAGAAAATAAGAAATTAATTTATGTGAGTGTGTCATTGGGAATTATCACAGGATTTTGGGGCTCATTGCTATTGGATATTGTGTTAGAGGTATGCTTCAAATCTTGAATAAGAAGATGAAACTGACGATGAAGGTTGAACAAATAAATTTCATAGCGTGCGTATCGCACTAAGCATTAAATTGGATGCAAACGGTTAATCGTCGAATTTCTTCAAAAACCTTGAAGTAAATTGTATATTCACATCAAGTTCATCGAGACCCTGAGTAAGGACATGCTTTTTTAGACTCAGATAGACAATAGAAAGTTTTTCTTATTTTCATGGAATGCTAAATTTCTCAAATTAATCTACTGTTTCAGAGTTTTATCAAGACTTTGAGGTTTATTTTATAATGTTAATTTTACGTTGATGATTCTATTTTTTTTATTTAATTATATTATTATTCTGATCGCTTAATTCGAATCTTAATAAGATTGATAGAATTAGTTTGACATAATTCGGTTTCTACATTAAATAAATTGTAGTTTTTCTACATGAAAATTGAATCACTTTCTGTCTATGGAATAACTCTATTTATAGAGAAACTCATACTAATTGGAGGAGAAATAACTTTTGAAAATTTGTCTCTTGTTAACTCCAAACAGTTATATATCATAAATGTTCAAAAAAAAAAAAACACAACATGCAACAAAGTTTTGATGAACACACACAGCCATCAAGCCAAATTAAACATTTAGTCTCGTTATATCATTACTTCGATATAACCATTGCCATATTCTAAATATGACTCTCACAATTGCTACTCATCCAGAATTGGAGACATACATATGTCTTGTTCCTAAACACCATAATTGACCCAATATATGTGTTTCTAGTGCTAAATGCAACTAAATTTCAAAAGTGTCTTAGAGGTTAACTGGTATGTTTTTTCTCTCAGTTTTGACTTTATATATTGTAGATATAAGTTTATCCACTTAAATAAAGCATGAATCTATTACAAATATATTGCTTGATATGTTAATTACGTTAATTAAGCCCAAGCCAATATCATGATCTCAATTTGTTTATAGTTTATTTAATAAATAAGCTAAGCATGAGCTTACAACAAACCTGTTTCATTAAAAAGAATAATGAAAATTCATGGCTTATTAAGTCATATGCATAGCTCATAGATGGTCTTATCTTTCAAATTATTTTTGAGTTCATTTTTATTAAAAACCATTTTTAAAATGAAAATATAGTTTATACCAATACATATGATTATGTGGTTAAGATTTAACCTTCTCACTCTCTCATTCTCATCCTCTCAATCTAAAACTACTCTAATTTGATATGCTCCCTTTATATATATATATATATATATATATATATATATATATATATATAAAGTTTTATTTATAATAAATATTGAATGTAGAAAAATTCTTATTACTCTAGTTCGGAAAAAAAAAATTTGATTTTATCTTTTCATATTAACCTAAGTTGATTACGATTTGTTTAAGAGTTTAAAATTGATTCAAAATAAATCTTTTTTACACTATTACCTGGTCATAGATAATCCAATAAAAAAAATATTGTCATATATATCACATCACTAAAATTATTTACGTTTAATTTTAAAGTGTCAAACGATACAAATAAGATGATTTGTGATTGTTTGACATTGTAAAATATCAGGCAATGCATACTAATTAAATTATTTATTTAATTTCTTTTATATTATCAACTAATTATAAATGACTGCGTCACTAAAAATATTGACTTTTAATTCTAACTATTTCTATAGTCTTAATTTGTGGATATTTCTTTTTGCTGATTTATTAACAAGTTCCAAATATATATTTTATTTATTTCACTCAAACTCAAGCATGCCATTTGATCACTTTGTAATTTCTATAGGAAAGATTTGTCTAAGTAGGTGTTTGCTTCAGCAGCAAGTTCACCAAATTCACCGTTGCCGTGGAAGTTTGGTTTTAAAACATCTATAAAATGCGGTGAAAGTGGGTACCTATCGCACTATTGAAGATGTAGCTGACAAACTGATAAACCATAATTTATATGTTTTTATAGATTTGTTTGATAGGTTAATATGATTTTTTTAATCTAGTTTTACTTTTATTTTACTATATTTTTGTTTTGTTTTGATTGTAAAGAAAAATGAAAGAATAAGCTAAAGATTCACCCTAAAATTAAGTGGTGCAGTCATTCTTATCAAAAAAAAAAAAATGAAAGAAAAGAAAGTTACATTAAAAATTACGTCTGGCATAATTGTTAGGCGAGAAAAAAGTGAGAATTTGCCACACAGAGGAAGCAAGGATTACTGTGTGGCCGTAATGGCTGTTACGACCGTAGTTTGCTTAACTTTTGTTGCTGAACCATCTTTCTTTTTGTCTTAGGAATTAATCTTTTAATCCAATTTTAGTAAAAATCATGTTTGTACTTGGATATCAAATAATATACTAAAAAGTGAATTTGATTTCTAACCCACAAGATTAGACAAGAGAATCAAATCATAAAAAATAGATTTTGCTTCTCATGAAATCATGAAAGATATTTTCTCTTAAAGGATTTTGTTAATACATCAATTATAAAAATAGATTGGTTATTAATTTAAAATACACTTTTGCTCTTTGAAAGATTGCATTAGTTATAATTGTTTATATGATTTTTCAGTGTTTAAAAACTATAACTTAAAGAAGATTAGTTTTATTGTACTCATCGTTATGAAAAACTACAATTCTAAAGCTTTATTTTTATTGTGAATTTTAATCAAAAATCATTCTATCAACAATTATTGTATTAGCTAATCATCACATTAAAGAGAGATTAGTACTCATAACAAGATCCTTGTGAAAATAGTAATTTTTACTACATGATAATATCGTAAATGCAACTTTTTTTTACTAAAATTAATGATATTTATTGATTTAAATCATAAAATACATCGATGCAGTATAAATTCAAATTTATTAAAAATAAAAGAATGAATCTATAAACAAACTCACAACACGCAAGTTAATAGCACAAAACGGGAACTGTAACACCCCGGCCATTACCGTTACCGGCGATGCTACCTCACGCTTCTGTGGGATTCGAGCCCGGTTCCTGGGGGATAAGTACCCCCTCACCACCCAGTGGAAATAACGAATTCGAGCCCGGTATCAGGGGGATAAGTATCGGGCTCTAATGTTGAGGATACTTCAAAATCTAACTCGTTATTTCCACTGGGTGGTGAGACTTCAAAATCTCTAATGTTGAGGATGCCAAAGTCACTGATTGAAATATGTAATGCATCAAAGATACTTTGTCATATTATACCAAAACAAACCGCGTACCAAGACGAAAAGAAAAAAAAAACACCGAGACAAAAAAAACGCTACACTTAAACGAAAAAATAACAAAAAAGAAAATGCAAAAGAAAAAAAAATTAAATTTATGTGGAATCCACTTATTTAGATAAACGGAATAAAAAAATAATTTGGAGAAGTAATTTTAGACCTAAAAATGGGCATAAATCACTCATTTTTAACGAAGAAAATGACTTAGGTTTTTTATTTGAGTGGTGAGGGCTGCATGACAAGATGTGTCATAATTAAATCACCTTGGCATTATTAATAGTGTTATTCTAAAAAATGTTTAATCACCTTGCCAATATTGATAGTGTTATTCTTAAAAAATATTTTATAATCTAATTATTGAGATAGCATACCGATGTCACTTGTATGGTGTGTTTGGTTTAATGGAGGAGAAGAGATATTGTAATAGAGGAAGGAAAATGAGAGAACTAGAAATACATTTGGTTCCAAAGAGAAGAGGAGAGAAGAGAAGATATATTTTTAATGGTTTTATGTTTGGTCTAAGAGAAGATAAGATATTTTAAATGGTTTCTCCCAAAATAAAGAGAGAACAAAATCAAATTAAGAAGGAATTTTGCTCGTCTTCCTTCCCTTTCATAAAATTTGAAATAAACACATAAACTTAACATATTTTTCTTTTTGGGTTGTGCTATTTAATATTAAAACGAATTATGTTCCATCACTTATTAAATTGTAAAATATTTAGAAAAATCACTTAAACTTTAGTATCTATTATTTTTTTTTTCTTAAAAAGAAAATAGTGATAAAATATTTTTAAAAAGTTTAAATTAGATGCGACATCTTTTTACTCCTTAAATTTCTCGAGATACCATTTATACTACTTGATATTTTTAAAAACTTAATATTTAACATCGAAAAATGATAAATTATTCTTAAAAGGATTAAATTAGATGTGACATCTTTTTACTCTTTAAATTTTTCGAGATACCAGTTATACTACTTGACAATTTTAAAACTTAATATTTAAAACCAGAAATGATAAAATATTCTTAAAATGATTAAATTAGATGTGACATCTTTTTACTCCTTAAATTTTTCGAGACACGAGTTGTACGACTAAATAGTCTTAAAACTTGCATTTTAAAATATTATTCAAATCAAACAAATTCTTTTTCAAAACTTTTTTTTATCAACAACAAAACACAATTTCTTTAAAAGCAATCAACACATCCGCATTTTCTACCCAAGAACTACGTAGCTTTGATTTCTCCATCGCACCGTGAGATACATAGGAGCAAGATCACACTCTTGTCAAACACATTAATAAAAAATCTTTTTTTTATTCCCTCTCTTTTTTAAGCACACATTTATTTCAAAAAAACAATTGATATTCATATTTAATAATAAGGAGAAATAAATATATTTAAGTTATTATTAATTTTGCACAATTAATTATAGGTAACCGTATTTTAACGGATGTCATAGGGTGCTAATACCTTCCCTACGCATAATCGACTCCCGAACTCAAAATTTGATTTCAAAGACCATTTTTTTTATTTTTTTTTTTATTTTTAAGGGTTTTTTCCAATATTTTCCCTATTTTAAAATAAACTTTGGTGGCGACTCCATTGAATTCGAGAAACACTCAAAATTTTAGGCCGCGACAGTTGGCGACTCCACTGGGGACTGTTAGAGAGTCAAGCCTAACATAATTAATTGTGCAAATTTTTTTGACTTCTTTTATATTTATTTTCCTTTCATTTTTCTTTATTTTATGCCTTTATTGTGTATTAGTTATTTTCTTGTAGTCATTATCTTTATATATATATATATTTATATATGTGTGTTGAGTATTTTACATTGTTTATTGGATTGTGATTCTCTTCGCACACTACACATTCACTTACACACACATTTATGAGTGAGACCCTATACACGGGCCTGAGTAAAACTTAAGTTTAGTTAGGGGTTTAGTGGTAATCATATTGGATGTACATCCTATTTGGTTATTGCGAAAATCTCGTCTAGAGTGTGACTCCATTGAAAATACCTACATTTTGGATGTACTTCCTATTTGTAGTGATGTTTCAATACGAGTACTTGGCTTTAGAGACCAATGAATTTTAGGACTATAGAACCCGCCCAGGAAAGAATTCACGAATTTAGAAGCTTATAGACTTTAAAATTTCTCTAATCTTGGTTAGAATGCATCTAAGTCATATCCTAGCTTTCTTGCTTTAAAATGGCAGTTTTATTTTTATTTATTTTATTTTTTTATTTTTATTATTTTTATTTTATTTTATTTTATTTTTTTATTTTATTTTTTTTTTTCTCCACCATCCGACGTTAGTATACCTCTCAATTTTTTTTTATTTGCATCAATGCAAGTAGTTTTCATCGTTAATGTTAAAGTTAAATTTTTTTTTTAGTACCATGCATTAAAAATTATTTTCAACACCATACCATACATTATTCATAATCATTCATTGTTATGTAGGTCCATTAGAGAACCATTGAATTCAAAGCTAGGGTGTGGATATCTTTGATTAAAAATGGGATCCAACAATGAAACTGCAACCCCAATGCTAAGGAAAACTATGAATGTGAAAGCCAAAAAGCCTCAGGTTGACAGTTTAAAAGAACTTTGTAGCTTGTTGGAACTTAATCACCGGTCAATATTTACTAAAAAATATGGAAAGATTCTTGATTTATTGGATGTGGATGTACAAATAGGGGCTATTACCGCTTTGTCTCAATTCTACGACTCTCCTTTGAGATGCTTCACTTTTCAAGACTTCCAGCTTGCGCCTACTTTGGAAGAGTTTGGACCAATTTTAGGTTACTCTCTAGAAAAAGGGAAACCTTATCGTTACATGGGGAATTATCCATCCACAACCAAAATAGCTGAGATACTAAGGGTTGAAGAGGAAATATTGATTAGCCAAAAGAAGAAAGGGACTTCTAGTTTCCTAAGAAGTTTTTTTTAGAAAAGAGCACATCATTTAGCTAAAGCCCAAGATTGGAGTGCTTTTATGGAGGTGCTAGCTCTCACCATCTATGGAGTTGTTCTATTCCCGAGTGATGAAGAAATTATTGATTTAGCAGCAATCGATGTCTTCCTAGCCTTGAAGAATAGAGGAGAAAATCCTGCAACAGCTGTCCTCGCTGACATGTTCTATACACTTAACTACTGTCATGAAAAAAAAGGCAAACGAATTTTGTGTTGTTTACCGGTTTTGTACGTCTGGTTGGTGAATCATATGTTTGATAGTGGGTGCCAAAAGCGTTGCCCTATCAATGATTTCAAGAACTGTTGTGTTGACATAAAGGATGATCGAGAATGGGCTCAGAGGTTGGTAGATCTTAATGAAAAAACAATTCGATGGTATGCGAGATGGCGAGAGGTAAAAGAAGTAATATACCAATGTGGAACATTCCCTAATGTGCCACTTATGGGGACTAGAGGTTGTGTGAATTATAATCTAGTATTGGCCTTGAGGCAACTTGGGTATCCTATCATAGGAGAACCAATGCAAAAACTAATAACCCCTTTTATTCTTTATGACATGGGTTTAGAAAACATTGAAGATTTGAGGAGAGTACGTCAATCTTGGAAGACGATAATCAGAAAAGGGAAGGAACTTGGAAGTAGAAGTTGTGGTGCAGATGATTGCTACCGACAGTGGGTCAAGAATAGGGTCCAAAAGATCAAGCTGCCTTTTCGTCATACATCTGAGGTGGTCGATGAAACACCAATGGAATCCATTATCGTTAGTGTAGAAATTGAGAAGTTGCAAGCATCAATTCTAGATGCGGAAGAGGAAAAGAAGAATATGCGAGAAGAGTTGACGGTAGTCCGTCGAGCATATGAGTTCGCCCTGTTGGAAAATGAGCAGAAGACGATTTCTCTTGAAAGATCAAATAAGAGGGCAAAGGTAGAGGAGGATTATAAGCTCAAGCTTCAATGCAATTTAAGGGCTTCAGATGAGTCTTTATGTTTGAGAAGACAAGAAAGAGACCAGGCGCGAGAGGAGGTTGAAAAGTTGAGAAAATGGTTGAAAGATTCAGAAAGCAGTGAAAGAAATGCGAAGAGACAATTGGAAGATTTGAAACAACAGTTGGAGAGAGTGGTAGTAGAATATAAGACAAGGATAGAAGAAGAAAAAATTGAAAAACAAGAAGTTGTTGCTATGTACCGAGATGCGTGGTTGAAGGAACAAGAGGAGGCAAATATGTTAAGAAACTGAATGAGATGCTTGGGCAAGAAGGGGTAACGTGGATGGATCGTTGTGAAAAACTCACTTCCATAGCCAACCAAGCCATCAAAAGGGTTCCTGTACTCTTAAGGAAAGCAGAAGCAAGCAAAGTTCCATCTGTCACACCTGCTGAGACTATTACTTTCATTCAACATTGTAATAGTTTGATAGAAGCAATGAGTAGTTTAATTCGCCGAGAGCGATAGAAACAATGTATTTAAGATACAGAGAGAAATGTTGCACTTATACCCTTTTTAATTATCAATGAACGAGCTTGTTTTATGTTTTCTAAAAAGATGTTTGTGCCTAGGTTGCGAAATCAATGGTTCTCTAATACTCACATGCATGCATATAAATCTTCATTTTTTTTAACTAGCATCATATGATCTTTCAGAAAAAAAATCAATAAAGCTGTTTCCCCGACACCCTTATCGGACTCGCGCAAACTCCAAGGTCATGGACGAACTTGAACAAAACCAAGAAGTGATGAGAGCAGATGTTAGCCAATTGAAGGACAAGGTTGATAGAATCCTAGAGGCTATACAAGCTTTAACAACGAAGGATAATACAGATGGGAATCCTCCAACTACAAATGAAGAACACCAAGCTACCCTGTCTCACCCACCAGGCTTTACCCCAACTACCAAACAATTTCGCGCGCCAGCCATGCAATTTCCTATGTATGGTCTCCCACATGGTTATACTCCACCCTTAGTCATCAATCCCGTGGACAATAATCCAAACCACTCAAATATCAACTCTCAAAGCCTAAACCAACCACAAATCCCATCTCCTCAGGGCTACGTGCCACCCCAAAACACTATACCTTCAGAAAATATTCCATTTAGTGCACCCCAAGTACCCCATTTTGATGCTAATGGAAATTGGCAACAACCTCATGTTAGTGACAATACACAGTCGAAAGAAAAATTCCATGTTTTAGAAGAACGAATAAAAGCAATTGAAGGAAGTAATGTCTATGGTCTCGAAGCTTTTCATATGTGCTTGGTTCCCGATGTGGTGATCCCTTCAAAATTCAAGACACCTGAGTTTGAAAAATACAGAGGTGTCACATGCCCTAAAAACCATCTGACCATGTATTGTAGAAAAATGGCTTCTCATGCTCATAATGACAAACTTCTCATCCATTTTTTTCAAGACAATTTAAGTGGAGCATCATTAAATTGGTATATGCATCTCGAGCGAAATCGAATCCGTTCATGGAAAGATTTGGTTGATGCCTTCCTGAAACAATACAGGTATAACATTGACATAGCCCCTAACAGGATGCAACTGCAAAATTCTTGAAAAAGGACAATGAAACATTTAAAGAATATGCACAACGGTGGAGAGAATTGGCATCGCAAGTAGATCCTCCTTTATCTGAAAGGGAAATGGTTGGTATGTTTATGGATACTCTTCAGTCTCCCTTTTATGATAAGATGATTGGGAGTATGTCATCAAACTTTTCTGACATGGTCATGATAGGAGAAAGAGTTGAAAGTGGCATGAGAAGTGGTAAGATCGTATGTGCAACAAGTGGTGTGAAGAAACCCCAGATGGGATTTACAAAGAAGAAAGAAGGGGATGCTAACTGTAACACCCCGGCCATTACCGTTACCGGCGATGCTACCTCACGGTCTTCTCACTCCCCCCTTTCCCTCCCACCGTTGGAAATCTAGCGATTTTTTGCCTTCTGTGGGATTCGAGCCCGGTACCTAGGGGATAAGTACCGCCTCCACACAGTCCCACTGCCAATTCAAATCGGACTCCATAACTTTGGAATAACCTTCCAAGTGATGGATATTAAACCAGCGTACAGTTGTCTTTTAGGAATACCGTAGATTCACGCTGCTGGAGCAGTAACATCCACTCTCCATCAAAAGCTAAAGTTTATAGTGAACAATAAGCTGTTGATAATATCTGGGGAAGAAGATATGATAGTTAGTCATATGTCTTCTACGGGCTACATTGAGGACACGGAGGAAGCCATAGAAACTTCCTTTCAAGCATTAGAAATCGCCAATGCTGTCTTCATGGGTGAAGGATCTCCTTTAAAAGAACCAAAGTTGCCTACCACATCCTTAAAGTCTACCAAATCGATGTTGGAAGGAGGAGTTTTTGCTAAATTGGGAAATTTTTTAGATATACTTGAAAAGAACGACATGTACGGTTTGGGATATGTACCTACTAAAGCTAACAAAGAAAAAGCTGTAAAAGAAAAAAGGGAAAGCCGGATGGCTCGTTTGGAAAATCAGACACTGAATTCACAGAAGATTTCTATTTGTGACATTCGCCAAACATTTCAGAGCGTGGGAATAGTATATGATGACCATGTGGCTGCTACGGAAGAAGAGGACCATGTTGATGATGATACCCTCAAATTGGTGTACCCTTGTCCTTCAAACACCAGTCTCAACAATTGGAAGATCATCGAGTTTCCCGTGTTTGTTAATTCATGTTCAAAGTAATTGTGTACTTTAACTCCTTTTGCTCTGCCCAAGGCTATAAGGATAACTAATTAGGGCACATGTATTTCAATTCCATACTTATTATCAATAAATGCATTTTTGAATTCTTCAACTGCTTTTGTTTTTCTCTTTTCTTTTTTGGCAATCTTTATTCATATTTTCTTTTTCCATTTTCTTCTTAATTTAAACAATGCATTTTTGAATTCTTCAACTGCTTTTGTTTTTCTCTTTTTGGCAATCTTTATTCATATTTTCTTTTTTTTCTTTTTTTCCTCTTAATTCAAACAATGCAGAGTCGAAAACAAATATGTTGAAAATAGCAGCGCTAGAACCCATTCTTGTAATTTTGAACGCCCAATTAATCACACTGATGAGGATTGTGAAGACGATTGTGAGCCTCCCCCAGAACTAGAAAGGTTAATTGAACAGGAAGCTAAGATAATCCAACCCTATCAAGAACCTATTCTCTTTTCTCCTTCATGGATGGTTTCTCAGGTTACAATCAAATTAAGATGGCTCCCGAGGATATGGAAAAAACCACATTCATCACACAATGGGGAACTTTCTGTTATAAAGTGATGCCATTTGGATTAAAGAATGCTGGGGCAACCTATCAAAGAGCAATGGTAACTTTGTTTCATGACATGATGCATAAGGAAATAGAGGTTTACGTGGACGATATGATTGCCAAATCTCGGACCGAAGAAGACCATGTTGTTAACCTTCAAAAATTATTTGTGCGACTAAGGAAGTTCATACTTTGTTTAAACCCTGCTAAATGCACTTTTGGTGTAAGATCAGGCAAATTACTTGGTTTTATCGTTAATAAAAAAAGGATAGAAGTGGACCGAGATAAAGTAAGAGCAATACAAGAAATGCCCGCTCCACGCACGGAAAAAGAAGTTCGTGGCTTTTTGGGTAGATTGAATTACATTGCCAGGTTCATATCGCATCTCACTACTACATGCGAGCCAATTTTCAAGTTGTTGCGCAAAGACCAAAAGGTTGAATGGAATGAGAATTGTCAAAAAGCTTTTGAAAAGATTAAACAGTACTTGTCAAAACCTCCAATCTTAGTGCCTCTTGTTCCTGGGAAACCACTTATTATGTACTTAACAGTACTTGACGAGTCAATGGGTTGTGTATTGGGGCAGCATGACGAATCTGGTAAGAAAGAACATGCTATTTATTATTTGAGCAAAAAGTTCACCAGCTGTGAAACACGGTATTCACTGCTTGAACGAACATGTTGCGCATTAGCATGGGCTGCTCGTCGGTTGAGGCAATACATGTTGTGTCATACAACTTGGTTGGTGTCTAAAATGGACCCAATTAAATACATCTTTGAGAAACCTGCTCTTACAGAGAAGATTGCCCGTTGGCAGATGTTGTTATCAGAATATGATTTGGTATACGTTACACAAAAAACTATCAAAGGAAGCGCCCTGGCAGAGTACTTGGCCCAACAACCTGTAGAAGACTATCAATTAATGCAGTGTGAATTCCCCGCTAAAGGCATAATGACTTTAGTTGAAGAGACTGAATCATCTGATAGAGAAAAATGGACATTGGTGTTTGATGGTGCTTCTAACGCGTTAGGACATGGAATTGGAGCCATTTTGATTTCCCCAAAGAACCAGTTAACTCCATTTACTGCTAGGTTGTGTTTTGATTACACAAACAATATTGCAGAATACGAGGCATGTGTTATGGGCATTAAAGCTGCTATTGAATCAAAAGCAAAAATTCTCGAGGTATATGGAGACTCATTGTTGGTCATCCATCAAACGAAAGGAGAGTGGGAAACGCGAGATTCCAAATTGATTCCGTATCATACCCATATCAAAGAACTGACAGAACAATTCGAGAAGATTACTTTTCACCATATCCCTCGAGAAGGAAACCAATTAGCTGACGCCCTGGCCACATTGTCGTCAATGTTCCAAATAAGCACCGGTCAGGACGTGCCGGTCATAAAAATTCAACAAAGGGATAAACCTGCATATTGTTTATCAATAGAAGAAGAGTCTGACGGCAAGCCATGGTTTTATGATATCAAATCCTATGTCAAGAATAAGGAATATCCATTGGGTATTTCAGAGAACGACAAAAGGGTTTTAAGGAGGTTGTCAATGAACTTCTTCTTAAATGGTGAGGTGCTTTATAAGAGAAATCATGATATGGTTCTCCTCAGATGCGTGGATCAAGCGGAAGCTGAGAAAATCATTCAAGAGGTTCACGAAGGTTCTTTCAGAACTCATGCAAATGGGCACGCTATGGCGAGAAAAATCTTAAGGGCTGGCTACTATTGGTTAACCATGGAGTCCGATTGCTTTAGTTACGTAAAGAAATGTCATAAATGTCAAATCTATGCGGACAAAGTAAATGTACCGCCCACTTCTCTGAACGTTTTAACATCACCATGGCCATTTTCAATGTGGGGGATGGATGTTATTGGACTCATCGAGCCTAAAGCTTCAAATGGGCACCGATTTATCCTAGTAGCTATTGATTACTTCACAAAATGGGTTGAAGCCGCTTCTTATGCCAATGTGACGAGAAGTGTAGTTGTCAGATTCATCAAAAGAGAATTGATTTGTCGATATGGCTTGCCAAATAAGATAATCACTGACAATGCGACCAATCTGAATAATATAATGATGAAGGAGTTGTGTCATAATTTCAAAATTCAGCACCATAATTCTTCTCCATATCGTCCAAAAATGAATGGGGTTGTAGAAGCAGCAAATAAAAATATCAAAAAGATCATACAAAAGATGGTGGAGACATATAAGGATTGGCATGAAATGCTTCCCTTTGCATTACATGGTTATAGAACCTCTGTTCGCACCTCGACAGGGGCAACTCCTTTCTCATTGGTGTATGGAATGGAAGCAGTACTTCCCATTGAAGTTGAAATTCCCTCGATCAAAGTCCTGATGGAAACAAAACTAGAAGAGGCAGAGTGGGTTCAATCACGATATGACCAATTGAATCTCATAGAAGAGAAGAGAATGATAGCTTTGTGCCATGGCCAGCTATATCAAAGAAGACTTAAAAAAGCATATGACAAAAAAATTCGTCCTCGAGAGTTTCAAGAAGGAGACTTAGTGTTAAAGAAAATATTGCCCATAAAAAGGGATTCTCGTGGAAAATGGACCCTGAACTACGAGGGACCATATGTGGTGAAAAAAGCTTTCTCTGGGGGAGCTCTAATACTTGCAGAAATGGATGGAGATGAGCTTCCACTTCCAGTAAATTCAGATGCAGTCAAAAAGTATTATGCTTGAAATAAAAAATTTGAAAAAAAAATGGGCTTGCTAGGTTGAAAACCTGAAAAGGAGACCTAGACAAAAATTAGAGCATCCCGATAGATTGAAAACTTGAAAGAGCGGTCCATGCAAAAGTTAGGGATAACAAAAAGATCAAGTGGTTCAAATTGGGGCATTTTATTATTCTTAGAAGTCCTAAATTACAGGAATGACTAGCGTTGTTATCTCTCCAACTAAAGCTAAACACATTCATCTCTACATTGTAACCTTTAGTTCAATTGTATTATTCTCAAAGTAATGAATGTACATTTTCCAATCTTGTCATTCGATGTTATACATTACCCTCTTTCTAAGTTGATTCAGCCTCATGTTTTTTTTGGTTCTAGTATTTTTAAAAGAATGTTATTTTATGATAATAAATTTTTGGAATCTGAAATATGTGTAAATATAAAATAAAATAAAAAAACATTTTAATTATTTTGACACTTGAAAAATATATACACGAGAACTCGATAGATTCTTAACATATATGGGGTATCAAAAAAGAAAAATTATTTTAAACAATGCATTCGCCTCGAATAAGGGGGAAGTCATACAAGATATACTAGAGTCATCACACAAAGGACGATTGTTATCTTCATTGATCCATTGAATCTTGTAGGCGTATAAAGTCGCGTAAGGATCGGGGAACCATAAAAATAAAAGAATTTACTTACATTGCATGCATCTTACATTTTCCATGTAGTCACACATGATCTATGCATCTTCATTCATATTTTAAATATACTCAAGAACCTTGTGCAATGCATAATGAATGAGTCATGCATATCTTATATTTATACTTTATTTATACTCAACAACTTTTGTGTCACATTGTTCATTATACGTTTGCGTTGCAATTACCATAACATGTTTTTCTTTAATTTATTTATTTAATTTATTTATTTATTTTTATTTAATTTATTTATTTATATATATATATATATATAACAAAATAAAAACAAATTTCTCTCTCTTTGATCATTTTATTTACATCATCATTTTATTAATGTCGATCATCGGTAACCAATCCGAAGACGATGATTTTATCATCATTTTATTAATGTCGATCTACGCATCGGTATCCAATCCGAATACGATCATTTCATTTTATCATCATTTTATTAATGTCGATCTACGCATCGGTATTCAATCCGAAGACGATCATTTTATTTACGTCATCATTTTATTTATGTCGATCTACGCATCGGTAACCAATTCGAAGACGATCATTTTATTTATGTCGATCTACGCATCGGTAACCAATCCGAAGACGATCATTTTATTTACATCGATCTACTCATCGGTAACCAATCCGAAGACGATCATTTTATGTTCAAACCAAAGACGATCATTTTATTTATGCCTATCTACGCACAGGTATCCAATCCGAAGACGATCATGTTTTTATTTATGTCCATCGGAAACTACGATGATGCTTTTCATTTTGCCAATCACCAACTTTTTACATTACATATCAAATTATTTTCTATTTTCGAAATTAATTTACTTTTATAATTTATAAAAGTAACTAAATTTTGTCCGATTAACTAAAAATAACTCTAAAAATATGCATATAATTTTCATTTTAATTTTATTGTACTGTTTAACTTCATTTTATTTTATTTCATTCATTTTATTCTACTTTCATTTTATTTAATTTCATTTTATTTTTATTTAATTTTATTTTATTTTTATTTAATTTTATTTTATTTTTATTTAATTTAATTTTATTGTTTGTCATTCATTTTATTTAAAATCATTTTATTTTCATGATTTTCGTGCCCGTTTTCATTTCATATAGTATACCACACCTCTTTCTTGCAACACGCAAACAGCAACAGCAACACGCCTCCTTCAAAATCACTGCATCCTACAAACCAGTTTAGCAACACGCCTCTTTTAAAATCACTGCATCCTACAAACCAGAGCTTACAAACCAGAGCTTAAATTTATACATAAAGATTAACCCTTTAATCCATACCCATAAACATATTCAAACCCATTTTAACAACACCCCATTTTAACAACCGCCTCGAGCATCCAGAAAGGCATTCTGAAAAGCATAGCACACCACTGCCTCGATCTTCATCGACATCCGCAAAGGCATATATTTTCTCATTCTTTTGTTCATTGAAATATGTAAACTTTAGAAACTAATATTTAAAACTAAGTTGATTATGTGAAAACGAGATTTTGTCTGGATTTGTGTAAATAGTGATTTGGTTGGGATTTTGTGTTTGTGTAAGGGGTGGTTTGGTTGGGATTTTGTGTTTGTGAATGTTAAAATATGTTATGTGTGGTGGGATTTTTGTTTGAGATTTTTTTTTCATTTTTTTTTGTGCGTTGTAAAACTGCTTGATCAGAGTCTAACAGCTTTCTTCCTGTTTCTATATTCACATTGGAAAATTGCTTGGTCAGAGTCTGATCCCTTACTTCCTTCTATACCTATATTCACGTTAGCTAGTAATTATTGTTCCATATGTTTATTTTATTTAATTAATAAATCATATTTATTCCATTTAATATAAATAATTCTGTTTAATGTAAATAATTATGAACATAATTAATTAGCTATAAATATTATTTATTTTATATTATAACATATTTTTCTTTTTGGGTTGTGTTATTTAATATTAAAACGAATTATGTTCCCTCACTTATTAAATTGTAAAATATTTCGAAGAATCACTTAAACTTTAGTATCTATTATTTTTTTTTCTTAAAAAGAAAACAATGATAAAATATTTTTAAAAGGGTTAAATTAGATGCTACATCTTTTTACTCAAATTTTTTGAGATGCCATTTATACTACTTGATATTTTTAAAACTTAATATTTAAAATTGAAAAATGATAAATTATTTTTAAAAAGATTAAATTAGATGTGACATCTTTTTACTCCTTAAATTTTTCGAGATACCAGTTATACTACTTGACAATTTTAAAACTTAATATTTAAAACCAGAAATGATAAAATATTCTTAAAAGGATTAAATTAGATGTGACATCTTTTTACTCCTTAAATTTTTCGAGACACGAGTTGTACGACTAAGTAGTCTTAAAACTTGCATTTTAAAATATTATTCAAATTAAACAAATTTTTTTTCAAAACTTTTTTTTATCAACAAGAAAACACAATTTCTTTAAAAGCAATCAACACATCCGCATTTTCTACCCAAGAACTACGTAGCTTTGATTTCTCCATCGCACCAGGAGATACGTAGGAGCAAGATCACACTCTTGTCAAACACATTAATAAAAAATCTTTTTTTTATTCCCTCTCTTTTTTAAGCACACATTTATTTCAAAAAAACAATTGATATTCATATTTAATAATAAGGAGAAATAAATATATTTAAGTTATTATTAATTTTGCACAATTAATTATAGGTAACCGTATTTTAACCGATGTCATAGGGTGCTAATACCTACCTTAATCGACTCCCGAACTCAAAATTTGGTTTCAAATACCATTTTGTTATTTTTTTTTTATTTTTAAGGGTTTTTCCCAATATTTTCCCTATTTTAAAATAAACTTTGGTGGCGACTCCATTGAATTCGAGAAACACTTGAAATTTTAGGCCGCGACAACATCTCTCCACAAATAAAAGAGGTCAAATTTTATATTTTAACACGATCATTTTAATGTTTTTGAAGATTATATTTAAATATAAAAAATTGAGTCTTTAATAAAAAATATAATTTTAAAAATTATAAATTATTTTAAAAAATTATATTTTTACTGAATAAAATACGAAAAACTCAAACTATTTTATTTAAATTTATCAAAATAAGTAAATTATAAATAACATCTAAATACCACTTCAAACTAACACTAATCTTTTTACTATTTAAAAAGAGTCATCTTTTTAACATTTTTTGAAGCAAATTCATCAATCAAGTGTTGATATTGTATTGTCTCCAAAAGATCATTCTCAATTGTTATCAATGTTAATCTATTAAGTCTTTCTTGTAATATAGTAGACCACGAGTAAAACTTCAACAACTTCAAATTTAAAAGTTTTCTTTATGTAGAAACAACTGTTATGGAAATAGTCAAAAAAATTCTATATGCAATAATTATATTAAAAAAACAATCTAACGGTTTCAAAAATCATATATTTTGTTGCTATTTTATTTATCAAATAAATTTTGTATTATGACATAAACAATATTTTATTGAGTTGTAAATTAATCTTTTAATACCTATTTATATTTCTACGATGGTCATTTCTATTTGTGAGGAGAATTTCTAAAATATATTTTGAATTCTCTAATAGCTATATTAATGTAGTAAAATTAAATAACTTAATGTATCACTTGGTCAAGTGATTGCAATGTTTGGGTTTAATGCATTTGTTAGCCATCGAACCAATACATCTGTTAAGTTACCAGAGGTTACAATCTTTTTCAAGAGTTGTTTTCTTTCACCAATTGTTATGAGTTTCTCTGTAAATAGAGATATTTTAGAGGGACAAAGGATAAGACAAAATTCATGTTACATGAGTCAAAATTCTGTCAAAAATATTTATGAGTCATTTCTTCTTTTCTCTAGTGCACAAAAGTAAATGAATAAACTTTATTCTGTAAATTATTATTGATCAATAGACTTGATGTGAATGTGCAATTCACTTCAAGGATTTCAAAGTATCATGAAGGAAATTCGTCGGTTAACCTGTTTGCATCCAATATATATAGATTGATGGGGGCGAATCGAACCTAAAGTTTAGTGTGATACACACGCTTTGAAATTTATTTATGCAACATTCATCATCATCAATTTCATCATCTTTTTGTTTAAGATTTGCAGCATACTCCTAACAAAAGATCTAACACTATTTGAGAGATTACCTTGTCTACATAAGTCTTGCACTAAGTCAAGCCTTCACATTTAGTCTTTCCATTCAAATTTTGTTTATGAATGTGACAAGTAACAATTTGAGTGTTAGAGAGAGCAAGATGATGAGGAGTAGTGTTATTTCTATTTGACTGATATTTTATTTCGAAAATACCTTTAACATCACGATTTGGTAATTGCATTTATTTGGTTTGTCCACACAAGACTTGCATTAAGTCAAGTCTTCCCATTTAGTCTTTCCCTTTTGTTTGGTTTGTAAATTCAAAATTGTCTTCTTCTCATTAAGTCTTTCCATTCAAATTTTGTTTAAGAATGTGAGAAGTAACAATAAGTGGGAGTTTGAATTTCTATGTATCAATAGTTTAAATAATCAATTGGTGAATTATTTGCTATGAGACATTATTAAAACACTGTTTTATTTTTATTAAAATAAACGATATTCATTTATTCAAATAGTAGAATAAATCGATTCGGTACAAATTCAAATTTATTAAAAATAAGATGATAAATCTATGAACAAATTCACATCACGCAAGTTAATAGCGCAAAACAACAATACAGTATAAAACACATACCTACAAATATGACAAGATTCAAGTGTTAAGAATATATTTGTCTCCACATCTATAACGTTAACGACGCCAAAGTCATTGGTTGAAATATGTAATAAATCAAAAATACTGTCATTCTGGACCAAAAGGAACACCATACCAAGCCAGAAAAAAAAAATATTGCACCAAGAAAGGAAACCCAAAAAGTGCCGCATTTAGACGACGAAATAACAAAAAAGAAAATGAGAAGAAAAACTAAATTTGTATAGAATACACTTATTTAGATAAACAGACGAAAAAAATAATTTGGAAGGGTGACTTTAGACTTAAAAATAGTCATAAATCACCCGTCTTTAACGTAGAAAAAAGAAGAGGACTTAAGTTTTTTATTTGAGTGGCGACGGCTGCACGACAAGAGGTGTCATAATTAAATCACTTTGGCATTATTAATACTGTTATTCTATAAGAATGTTATGTAGTCTAATTATTGAGATAGCGTAATGATGTCACTTTTGTGGTCTGTTTGGTTTAATAGAGGATAGAAGAAATATTTTAATAGAAGGGAGGGCAAAGGAGGAGAGAAAAATAAAAATACATTTGCTTCAAAAGAGAAAAGGGGAGAAGATGATATATATATTTTTAATGGTTTTATGTTTGGTTTAAGAGTAGATGATAAATTTTAAATGATTTTTTAGTTATAATGAACGTCTCTCGTCCTCTTCCCTCTAAATCTCCAAAATAGATGGAGAAAATAATCAATTTAAGGAAGAATTTTGCTCTTCTCCTCTCTTCCCGTAAAATTTAAAACAAACACATAAACTTAACAATCTTACGTCTCTTATCCTCCAACCAAACACACATTTAGTTGTACTCATTTTTTTAGAATAGTTATATGAAAGTTATTTGAAGAATAGAGTAACAATTAAAATTTTCTATATTGGATTTAATGAAATGACTTATAAAAAAATAAGATTGTTGTGCATCACAATTTTGTTTGTGTGTTTAATTTTCCCAATAAAAAATAAATCTTTAGGTAAATAAAAAATAAATTTTAGTGATACTAGTAAAATAATATTGGATGTCATACAACGTTTATTAAATATTCTTTGAATTTAAATTTGGTGTACTGTGATTCATCATTTATTTATTTTTCTTGGATGTAGACATCTCTCCACCAATAAAGAATTCAAATTTTATATCTTTACGTTGTAGGAGACTTAACATATCAAATCCCTTTAGTAGTTTTCCATTGTATTTTATCGGAGGCTTCTAATTGATTGATTGATGATAGAGTATGGTTCAAATGTTATTCCTTCAATTCAACATAATTAGGGTGTGCATGGTTCATTGAACCAAACCAAATATCACTTTTAATGGCTTTGTGTACACCATTATTCATTTTCCTTTTGGTTGAATTGTTTACACCTTTATTAATGATTCCAAGATAAAGTTTTAGTGTAGTAGTACAATATTTCCATTTTTTGACCATACATACTCATTAAAATGTCCTTTGATATCAAATTCGTAATAAATACACTACATTTCCAACCCAACAAATTACATTCTAGAGATAAAAATATAGTTGGCTAAATTACTTTTTTTTTTTTTGTCCTTATTTATTTTTTAAGATTTCGTATGGATCTCTTAATTAATTTTATTTATGTTTCTACTAAGCATTTTAGATCCAATAAGAAAGAAGAAATATTAAGGGTGTTAGAAAAAATAAAAATAAAATATAGTGATAATTTTAAATAAGTGATTTCATTTGATTTTACAGAGGTATAATGATGATTTCAAATCAATAACTTCATTTGATTTTACAATTTTGTGAAGAAGGAGCAGAAGAACGAGGAAAAAATGTATGAAAATTATAATTTTAACTTTTGTATGGGTGACTTAGACAACTTAATTAGGTATCCATGTTGACATGTAACTCAACTTAATAGTTTTTAATTAAAATTGAAATGACTAAAGTGGCTAACATAACCATAGTTGAGGGACCAAAAAGGAGCGAAAATTAATTAAGTGACCAAAAACATAATTTAGTCAAAATAGTTTAATTTCCATTCCCGTGTAAAAAAATTTATATCATTATTATGTATATGACTTCAGAAATAGTTACAACTAAAGTCAAATGTTTCTAATTAATGATTGTGATTGATTGACTATATAAAAATATTTTTAATATTAGAATTGTAAAAATTAATTGTGATCAACTATATTTTTTAATATACATAATTAATCAATTTTTTTTTCTTCTAATTCGTTCTAAAGGGAATACTGTATGAACTCATAATCATAATTGATATGCAATGTCATGCAAAGTTTGTTAAGCCACCCTTAATTTATGTAGAGATTGTGACTTTTTTTTTCTATCTCTCTTTAACTAATACTCACTCGAATCTTTTGATTTTTTTTTTAATATTTCTTATGACTTTTAAGATATATTTATTATTTAAATTATATTTATATTTTTATTTAAGATATTTGTCTTTTTAATATTATTATTGAGTATTATTGACAAACTCAATTATTAATGATGCATTGAATTTAAAATAAAACAAATTTTTCTTGCAAAAACCACATAATTAAAAAAGGAATGGAGGGAGTAACTTCAAACCATATATTTATCTACTAAACCAATAATTGATACTAGTTGAAATTTCACGTTGGTTAGAAATGCTAATTATAAATCGAAAACTCAAGATGTTAGTTGAAATCTACACATAGATGAATCAGATGGCGTTCATTCTTCAATGAAATAAAAGATCAAGAAGGTTATGCAGAGTAAGAACTTGCTAGAATGCTTAGAAGTAGAAGTTTGTGTTTTGGTTGTAGTAGGTAGGTTAAAGTTAATTAAGAATTGTTCTGGCAAGAATTTGAAATCGGATTTTTTTTAAAGTTAAGTGAGATATTTTATATGGTCTCCAATATAAATAATAAAAAAAATTAAATTAACTAATTTTATATTTAATGTTATTATTATGACAATATTATTTTATATTTTATTTTTTCTAATAGTTCTTTGATTATCATAGAACAAGTTCTAATACCGGACAATTTAAATATATAATTAATTTGTTTTAAAGGGAGTATTCACTCTGATATCAATTATAAGCAAACATATATATACTTTTACACTTATTAAAGATAATAATTAAGTCATTTTTTTTTTCATTTTGTGTAAAAGAGAATTACATTTACTAACTCACCTATAATTATAATAAGGATTAACTAATGTGTTTTTAGTAACCATAAAATTATTATGCTTACAGATTTAATAATTGGTATATAGTCAACCTATATATTTGAATGAATTTTTACAAATATATTTACAAATATTATAAAAAATTTATTTACAAAAATGAACTTTTATAAATATTTTATCTTGTGTTTTTTACATTTAAAAAATTTATATTCAATTGATTCAAAGTTAAAAATTCTAAATTATTATAGAGAAAAATTAAAATTAAAAAGCAACTAAATATATTTTATTTTAGTTGAATCTAAAACATGTTTTAATTTTGTATATCAAAGCAAAGCAAAGAAGTGGGGATGCACATGTGGAGGAGGAGTCATGGAGTGGAAGACCATGGATGCAGATAAGGTTTTTGTTATTTAATCCTCAGTTTTTCTTTTACAATACCTCCTCCACTTTTTTCCACTTTATTTTTCTTATTAAAAAAGATGCATTCTATATTTATTTGTAAAAATTGGCAATTATATTCTAATGATAATCATTATTAACTTAAAATTGAAAGCTGTTAAAATTAACCCAATCCATTAATAATGAAATATGAAATAAGCTATTCAATAAAAAATTAATAAATTAATTTTGATTGAAGAAGATTTTTTTAGTTAAAGGAACATTTTGATACTTTTAAACATAATCGGCACTTTTTTTTTTTAGAAACAATCGAATGATATATTAAAATAATAAAATTTTAATTAATACAAGACATGTGAAGAATAAAAATATACAAAGTAAATGGGCTAACAAAACTTAATCGGACAACAAAACATACAAAGTTCGGAGAATAAAATTACATCTACACACAAAAAACAACCCAAAAAACTACATCAAGTAATGAATCGGGTTAGTCCATCATTGATTAAAGTCATACCTAAAAACATTTCTTTTATAACAAAACCAATACCAACATAGTTGTTTAGCATGTTCTATCGTCTCAATAGGTATGCTATCTATTCGTTTGAATATAATATGATTCCTCATTTTCCATATAACCTAGATGCACGCTAACCACATAAGATTTAAAAAATATCAATCATTTTTGCCAAGCATACCTAACCCACTAAATTGTTGAGCGTGGTGTAAAATAACATTAGACAAAGGACCCTTAATGTTCAACCAGGTAAGAATGTTTCGCCAAATAGAGGCAAAAAAAGGAAAATAAAAAAATAGATGAGCAATTTTTTCAAATCCACATCCACCCACCCACAAGCTGGAAGAGATACTAAAATGCCTCTTTTGAACAAATTGTCTTTCGTAGACAGTTGATTGTGCAACAACCTCCAAGCTAAGAGATACATCTTTAGCAGTATCATTCCAAACAATGTCACCAAAGGGAAAGCGATTTACAGAAGAGTTCTGCATCAATCCTTGATAAGCATATTTCACAGAGTACACCCCACACTTAGTACTTTTCATGTCACAAATCCTCAATTCGATCTTGCAAATGAACATTAACTAGTAACGAAGCACACTTTTCCACCAATTTCTCTTCTCACTGAAACAGACTACGACACCACACTCTCATTCATCTCCCTAACTTCCAAACCCCAATCTAAACATTTCCGCCACTCATATAAATTTATTATTCACCACTCGAAAAAACCGACTAAACATACTACGTAATGACCCACCTTCCAACCATGGATCATACCAAAACAAAGTATTCCCACCATTACCTACTATTCTTACTAAGTTGCAACTATCCCCACCTCGAACTTGAAATCTAATATCCTTCCACCACGACAAATCTCGAAAAGTACTACCTTCCACTACTCCCATTCAAACAATCATACTTACAAGAAAGAACCTTAAACCACAACTCACATGTATCCGTATTAAGTCTCTAACAACTTTTACCCAAAAGTGTCACATTGAACACATGCATATTATGCACATCAAGCCCACTTTGCTCACGCTTACAACAAATTATATCTCACTTGATTCAATGAACCTTGCAGGCCTTCTCACTACCCCCATAAAAAAATATTGAAAAGTAATTCAATTTAGAAATAGTATCTGACATAGCCTTAAATAAATTAAATTAACTATATTGCTCACCTAAAATTAGTGTTCTCAAATAGTCTTAGAAATATTGCTCACCTAAACAATTTTAGAAATAGTACACTTTTTAAATTGCTTTTTTAAAAAAATATTTTTGTCATGCTTTAAATATATGTAAACTCTGTTAAACGAATGACATTTATCAGAATTTACTGTAATTTCATCCATCTTTATTGAGATTGCACACTTAATTTTACATTTGATCCAATATTTTATCTTAATAGTTCATGACAATAATTATACACTAGATGCTAACCCGCGCGTTGCGCGTGTATATTTTTATTTAATTAATTTAAGTGAATTTTAAAAAAAATATATGAAGTTTATGTCCCAATTTAGTATTTATATTAATAATATATATACAATTGTACCAATATAATTCATAGAAGAGAAGTACTGATGTTAGATGAATGACTTGAATAAATAAAGTAACGTATTAATATTGAGATCGATGGATATGTCAAATGTTGAAGTAATGTATTTGATAATTGAAATTAAGAGATAGACTCAATTGATATACAATTGATTTACAAAATGTATTACTTTATTGCTGAAATTAAAAATTATTAAAGTGAAATAGTTGGAAATACGTTCATCTTGTATTTTACTTTATTACTTTTTTTTTTGTTCTCTCACTCGATCATTTTAATCATCGATCTTTGTGGTAATTGTGAAATTTTTTATTTTAAATCGGATATATTAGAATTTTAATTTACAAACATTCAAACTGTTATTAATATTAATAGAGTAATCATAATCATTAACATTTTGGTTTCAAAACCGAAATCCAAAATTTATAACAATTCAGTTACAAAATATTAATTGTCAAACAATTATAAGTATACATCAAATACAAATAATTGCAAATGAATTACTTTAATTTCATGTCAATTAACACTATAAAACAATAAATTTAATTTAATTAGTTTCAGTAAAATAAAACTGACTAAAATTCAAAGAGACATGACTTTGTCCATCATTTCTAAATATTTATATACTATATATATTTAAAAATATTCAAAGT
>JBBPBQ010000004.1:47045158-47120874 GCA_037974755.1 Cicer yamashitae
TATAGTTGATAAAACGTTCAAATACTTTTAAATGTATATTTAGACATTAAAAATAGTCAATATACAACTTTTATATTTTTATTATTATTATTATTATTATTATTATTATTATTATTATTATTATTATTGTGTTAGTCACATATATTTACCATAACAATTAATCAATCTAATAAAAAAATTTGTGTTTTCTTTCTCTTATTAGTTATCAATGCATATATTTATCGTTAACATTATTTCGAAATATTTTAAAATGTGTAAGAAAAAATGTTAAAATTTTAAAAATTCTTACATAATTTATATACTTTAATAAAAATAGAGTTTATAATTATCAATTATATAATTTATCATTTAAATCGTAACTAATATTTTATGTCCATGTGTGTCAGCTAAATGGTACAAATTTGATATCAAATCTAATTGACAACGGTTGTAAAATGATTATTAGTACAACTTTGATTAATAATAAATTTTCCATCCCTAAAAAAATTGTTAATTTTTTTATCGTTAAACCTGTGCAAGACATTATTTTTATCATTTTTTAAGAGTAAAAATGTTCATTTGATTACATACTCTACAATTTATTTTATCTTATTTATTCTTTTTATAACGATGAAAATTTACAAAATTAATACGTTAAAAAAATTGTATATCACATTCTAAAAAAAATTTAAAATTAAATCCGCGCTAGTTTATTTTATGGCAACTCAAATGAGGCAAATGCATCAGCTCAATTGATAATGATTGATGAGATAATGTTTATGTTTTCCTTAGCAAAGTGACATACCTCACACATTTTTCATCATTCCAAGTGATAAAATTGTGCTTTTAGTGTCACAATTGAAGTAATTTATTAGACAAAACATGACCTTAGAGATTTTGGACTAATAATATTTACAAAAGTTCCCCAAAATGTGGTTGCTTTTAGTGAGATATCCTCAAGTAGTATAAACCACTTACTAGAATGCAGCAATGTAAATAAAGTGCACAATTTTGAAATTGAAATTAAATTCAAAGAGGACTCATCAATGAGTAACCAAACATATATACATTTTTACTAAAATCACATTTGACATCACATGAGATTTTTTCTTCCATGCAAATGACCCAAAAAGGAAACAATTTTCCAACAGATTCACCGAAGGAAAAAAAAATATAGTTACTGCAATTGATATATTGGAGTCATTATATAAAGAATGAATAATTTTTGTTCCAAATGTTCCAATTTTTTTGACTGAAGTATGATATAGAACAAAGTCAAAAAATCTAAATTCAAATTTCCATCTTTATATCATAAGGGAAGGCGCACACACACACAAAGACAGAAAGTAATCGATTGCAAATGAAACAGTAGCAATGTAATTAGGGTTTGTTCATAGCCCAATTTGGGAACGATTGATAAACAGATAAACAAATCCGAAACTGAATTGCAATGAGATTTGTAACCATTACAAAAAACAGAAAAAGCAAAACAAAACATGATTAAAGTTGCAATGAGATGAGAGATTTTGGTTACTCAGATTTATCTCATAAAGATTATATATTTTATTACTATCTTTTTCTTTCACTGTTTCACTTTTACCCCTTTCTTACTACACCCCCCTTTACGACAAACACAGTTTTGGTGGTTACACGTGTTCACTTGTGGTGCGCAAATTTGGTGCCATTAAAATTATTATTATTATTATTATTCATAAATGGATTGTTCTGTTGTTTATCATCAATTTTGTAAGTTTGTTTTGTTATGTCATTTCTTCAGCTTCAACCCATCAATGGAATATCTCAGATTTTGGTTGGAACTCCATTCCCACATAAGAAATGTGCCACAAAAACTCTTCTTTTGAGACCACAAGCTGTTCCCTCCAGAACCCAGGTACTAACTTGGATTGGTTTAATTGAATTGATATCCTGGTATAAATACTTGTAAGACTATTTAGAATAGCTTTTAAAATCAACTTATGATACGACCACGAGTTGTTTTTAGGTTATTTCTATATACTATTGCTAATTTGAAAATAATTTGACTTTATTTTTATTTTATTTTTTATAAAAGTAGCTTATACACAAAAATTTATATAATAGTTAATACTATAAACACTTAAGTCGTTTATCCAAACTGAGTTCAATTCTTCAATTACTTTTATGTGTTATGTTATGCTATCTTGTTTTCTTTGTGACAAATCCAAATAAAGATTATGGTGTTTTGATTTTTTTTTTTTTTTTTTATAGAGGATAATGGAGAGTGTTTCAGTGAGTGGTGAAGTTGGTGGTGCGGGTGGAGCATATTCATATGAAGCTTTGAAAAGATTAGACCAGCTATGGTCAAGTATTTGTTCAGCTCAAGACGGTACATGTCATTCAATGATTCTTATACTCATTAGGAAATGAGACAATCTTATATGTTTGGTAAATTATACGAGGTGTCAGTTCAAGGTGTCAGTTCAGTGGTATAAGAGTTTGACCTTGTAATATCAAGAGATAGAATTCAAATTCCCTTTGGGACAGTTGTAAAACAATCATTAGTTTCACGTTAACTAATAAAAATACTTGTCTAGTAAATTGGTAATCTTCTTATAATATGTACATATTGCAGTTGTGCAAGAACCTCAACAAGTTGTGTCTACAATACCAAGCTTGTTTACCTCATCTGATCTTGTTGACAAAGCAGAAGGTTCATATGATGTGATAGTGTGTGGAGGGACTCTTGGAATTTTCATTGCCACAGCCTTGTGTGCTAGGGGTCTTCGAGTTGCCATTGTTGAAAGGAATGTGTTGAAAGGGGTAATTTTAGCTGCATTGAGACATCAAATCCTAGGCAGAAAAAATTCAATACATTATTTTGGAAGGATCAAATTAGTTTTTGAGTTGTTTTTTTTGTTGTTTTCATCATTATAGAGAGAACAAGAATGGAACATATCAAAAAAAGAGCTTTTGGAACTTGTAGAAGTTGGAATCTTGGAAGAAGATGACATTGAAAGAGTCACAGCAGCAAAATTTAATCCTGTAATTCCTGAACTTCAGTTTAGTTGCAAATTTGTATATACTTCATGGCTTCATGCCAAGTCTTATTTTGAGTAACCTCTTTGGGATTTATGCTAGTTACTCTTCTCATTTTTATTTTGAAATTATTTTCGACTAACTTTGTTTAGATCATTTCATGAACTATGCAGAATAGATGTGGATTTGAAAAGAAAGGAGATATTTGGGTCAGCGACATTCTTAATCTTGGTGTTTCGTAAGTCTTTTTCCCATAAACTAATTTAATACACACCAGTAAAGTATTAGAAATAATTGTTGTCTTCTATTTCAATTATAAATCAGTAATTTTATGTATGTTTTTTATTTTGTTAATGACTTTAAGAAAAATTGTTCCTGCATAAATGCTTGGTTTCTCTGCCATTGCAGTCCTGTCAGGCTTATAGAGATTGTAAAGAAACGTTTTATCTCGCTTGGTGGAGTCTTTTTTGAGGGTTTCAGCGTCTCCTCCATAAATGTATATGAGGATGCTGCAGTGAGTTTACCTTAACTTGTAGAACTAGTTTTTGTATTTTTGACTGAAACTTTGTAGCACTAGTTATCAGTGAAATTTTGTGTTATTTTATAAAATCATACCACATTGAAATGATTGCATAAAGTTGCATGTTATGTCAAGCATGCAAAGATAGAATGTATGAACTTAACATTGAAATGGAAATTGAAATTACCATTTGATTCAAGTGACAAGATAATGTTAATGTTTATTTCATTTGATGATAAAGATAGATGAATACATGTATTATTTTAATTTTTCAGGTTCTGAAACTTTCTGGGGACAAAATCTTGTCGTCTCGTCTTATAATTGATGCCATGGGGAACTTTTCCCCTATTGTAAAACAGGTCATGGACAAAATCTTGTAGTCTATATTTTTCATCGCGTTTCTTGTTTATCTTTGTGAGAGTGCTTGCATAGCATGTGAACTATCTTTATTAAAGTACTACCTATGCTAATTTGAATTAATATTTTAATGAAAGATTACTGAATATTAAAAACCTCATATTCTATGATTTTACAGATAAGACGCGGGAGGAAGCCTGATGGTGTTTGTCTTGTCGTTGGAACCTGCGGCCGTGGCTTCAAAAATAATTCCATTAGTGATGTGATATTCAGCAGTTCAACAGTAAAGAAAGTTGGAGGCTCAAAAGCACAATACTTTTGGGAGGTAGCTATTTATTATATCAATTGAAATATAATATTGTCAATTTTTTATTTTTAAGAATTTTTGCTTAAATATTCGCAGGCATTTCCAGCAGGATCGGGTCCTCTTGATCGTACTACTTATATGTTCACTTATGTAGAGCCTCAGCCAGGATCACCAAAATTGGAAGAATTGTTGGAAGAATACTGGAATCTGATGCCCGAATATCAGGCTAGTTTTCTTTTCTTTATTTTGTTCTGAATTCTGACGCCTCTTGCTGTTATCTACAATACGGAAGTTTTTTTTTTTTTTTTTCTCAATTTTCTATTCTTCACAAACCAAACTAGACTCTCAACAATGGCTATTATCAAATATGAAGTCATAAAATTGTTGTTGCATATACACTTATGCTAACAATTATGTGTACTGCATTGATTATGCTAATAATCCATAAAGAATTTTGTTGACAAAAGCTAATTTATAAAGTTAGGACCTTACATTATTCAAATGTTTATTTTCTTCAAGTCTATGCCAAACATCTAGAGTTTGGCCTGATGTGTTGTTTTATTCTCTTGTGTTCAGTTCTGCTGCTCTCTGCTTGATGGTGTGCATTTGCAATTTTTATATGATAGGGTGTTTCACTTGACAATTTAGAGATACTGAGAGTTATTTACGGCATCTTTCCTACATATCGTGAGAGGTACCAATATGCATGAGACCATGTTCTTACAAATATTCATTGAGTAGGAGCATTTGAAGTTTTTAATTCTATTATTTAAAACATATCATTCCTTCGATGCCTTTGGATTGAATTTTATGATTCAAGGTTCCTGCAAGAATTTGCGCCATGCAATGTTTATGGTTATGATACACTTAGCTTACTGTTAGGATTCTGTTACATTTTGTCATGATTGTTAAGCTTTCCTAGCAAGCTTTGGTATGAATATGAATATATCTTTATAACCAACATGGTGTGACACAAGTTGTAGATTCTTGGGTCCCTTAACCATTTAGTCATGGGTTCAATCGCTAGCTGGTGCGTATTGAAAAATATATGTTTGGAGAGGTCAACTCCTGAAAATAGAGCTCAGTTATTTCGAGAGATTAGTGTTTGCAATTGTGCGGAGAAGATACCTTGGTTTAGCAACAAAAGAAACTCATAATACAATTTTCACATTCAGATATAAATTTTCTCTTTTTCTTTCGATTCTCAATATGGTAGGTAGCTTATTGTTGAAGTTATGAAGTTAGTTTAACCTAAATAACATTATATGTTCCATTTTCCTGCATTAATCATCTACTTCCTCAATTTTTGTTATTTCATATCTTCTTATTATAATGTTATTACCATTTCTTTTATGATATGGCACCGTTTGATGATATGGAGCACCTGACAGCCCGCTACCAGCTGCCTTTAGTAGAGTTTTGCAGGTAAATTAAGTTTTACGCTTCTGAAACTCTGTGAAACTAAGTCATCTAAGATCTATAATATTAAAGCAATGAAGCTTTATTTTGTAGTTTGGTGACGCCAGCGGCATACAATCACCTGTATCATTTGGTGGTTTTGGGAGCTTGACTAGGCATCTTGGGAGACTTTCAGCTGGTATGCCTTTCTGTGAACTACAAACTTCTAGATTAATGTTCTTGAACTATTTGAAGAAGATTTGTTGCATTGTTGTTGGACACGATTCACTTGTTTTTAGTATCTGTCATTGTGAAAATATAGATCATTAGTGTCCGTTTTCTTTCTAAACATTTTCAATTTCAATTTTTACTTTGTATGTATGTTGGTGGCTGGAATGACATTTGGTTATTGATTTTTCTTTTTAAATGTAATAGATAAAAGATGGAAACTAACTAGAGAGAATGCATTTTCAAAAATACTGAAAAGTGAAAACAATGTTTTGACTTTTGACATTTTTCAGAGTATATTTTTAAAATGCATTTTCATGTCACGACCCAAAAACTAAACGCCGTGACCGGCGCACAAGCTATACCCCTAGCCTGGCAAACCTATCAACTAACTTAACAATTTACCAAATAAATAGTTATGAATAATCATTTAAAAAAAATATATATATAATTTTTCATGAAATTTCGACAGAGTATCCTCTGTAATTTCGACATTTCCAAATTTACAAAATCCCTGTTTAAACTTCAAATTCAGCCAAATTCAAACAGCATAATCTAAACATTCAGTACATTACCCAAAGGACTATCTAAACTCCAATAGCTGCAAAATACATATGACTCAACAGACTTTACAAAAAATGGTCCTCGATCAAAGAGGCCTACCAAAACAAATACGACCGAGACTTGAGCCTACTATCAGTTTGTTACTCAGCTGCCTGTGAATCTGAAAAAAATAAACAACATGAAGGAGTAAGTCACAAAGATTTAGTGAGGAGACAACAATCACCATCAACTAGAAGGGAAACACAAAAAAGCACGAATAACTGTTTATAACCTTGAGACGACTATGTTATTCACGTAATAAAATCATCTAAATTTATAATTTAACCGTTCAGATAAAAATATTAAAAATCCAATTAATAGTGAAGCGAAATCAAAATGAATAAAATTAAAAATCATCATAGAAAATCAAACAAGTAAAAATACCAATTTTTGAGAACCAAGAGGCGGCTTCATCTCATTGATAGCCCTTTCCTCCTAAGGGTGGCCTTTCCCTTAGGGGTGGCTCCATCTAACGGATAGCCCTCTCCTCTCAATCTCGCAACGCATCATCACGCATCAATTAGGGAGTTTACATCTCGTTGATAGCCCTCTCCTCCTACGGATAACATTTCACATAGGGGCGGCTCCATCTAACGGGTAACTCTCCCTAATCAAAACGAGGTAACTAGGTGCACCTACCGCCGTTAACGTTTTCATAATTATAACAACGACTTCAAAAAACACGCTTAAATATCATCTTTCAATTTATCTTAATTCATGGAAAATATATTCAATCGCATAATAATTCACAATTTAAATACTTTTAACGCATACGTATATCGAATTAATAACATATTATATAATAAAGAGCATTAAAATAAATAAATGACGAAGTCGAGATACAATTTCAAAGGTTGTGTTTCCCAAATTTTTAAATAAATATTTTAACATATAAAACGAGTAAAATAATAATTATAGCGTAAAAATAAATGACGATAACCGTCGTCAACTCACAACTACGGAGAATCGGCTACGTTTGTTCTCCAACAACTCCCAGAGTAGCCGGCAGGACCTCAGCTGGCAAATCTGAGTATCAAAAATATTCTTAAGACTTTAGGAAAATTATTCTAAAGTTTAGCTAACTCTAGGAAACCATAAAAATTCATTAAATCTACTTTAAGCACAAAATAAGATTTTGAAGCAAAACTATATTTCCTAGAGATTTATTAACATAAGAGTTGTGATTTACCTCAAAGAGTCTCACTAACAACTCTCAATAAATGGGTATCCTTCTCCTTTCTTAGAGCTCAAACCCAAACCCAAAAATCTTACCCAAGAACTTGTATACCCTTCATATGGGTTTAAGATTTAAGGAGACTAACTTGATTTTTAAGTGAGAAGAAGAAGAAGAAGGAGAAGAAGAGGAAGAAGAAAAGGAAAGAAAAAGAAAAAAATGGAGAATGGGGGGTGAGAGTGAGGGTGACCGAGAGAGAAAGGGAAGAAAGGGAAAGTGAGATGGAAAAGAAAGGGAAAGTGGGGTGTAGTTACCGTGAGAGAGAAAGAGAAATGAGGGAGTGATGTGGAAAGAGAGTGAGAGAGTGGAAAGAGAGTGAGAGAGTGAGTGGGGGTGTTTTAATTCTTTTTATTTATTATATTATTATTATTATAAAAAAAAAATTTAAAGACACGGGACGTGTCAATCTCCTCCCCTTATAGAAATTCGTCATCGAATTTATTTGACTTTTTATTTAATTAAATACTACTGACTTTGAGTTTCAAATAAGTGTGGGTACTTCGCACGGATGACTTCTTCGGGTTCCCACGTACTTTCTTCACCAGATGGACCACGCCAAAGAACTTTTATTAAAACGATATCCTTTGAGCGTAAACGTCTCACTTGGCGATCTAATATAGCTACCGGATGTTCAACGTATGATAGACTCTCATCTAACTGCACATCTTCATGATTAATCACATGAGAAGGGTCATGAAGATACTTCCGAAGCATCGAAATATGGAAGACCGGATGAACTCCCGAGAGATCCGGTGGAAGTGCCAAGCGATACGCTACCGGTCCGACTCTCTCTAAAATTTCAAATGGTCCAATGAACCTTGGAGTTAGTTTCCCCTTTTTTCCAAACCGCAAAACTCCTTTCATTGGTGAAACTCGTAGGAATACATGTTCTCCCACTGAAAACTCTAAGGGACGACGCCTCTTATCAGAATAAGATTTTTGTCTACTTTGAGCTGTCACTAAGCGATCTCGAATCAATTTAACTTTTTCAATGGCATCTTGAATTAACTCTGGACCGGCTAGTTTGGCTTCTCCAACTTCAAACCATCCTATCGGAGACCTACACCGTCTTCCATACAAAGCCTCAAACGGAGCCATCTGAATACTAGATTGATAACTATTATTGTATGCAAATTCCATCAAGGGCAAATGTTGATCCCAACTACCTCCAAGATCGAGAACACAAGCACGAAGCATATCTTCCAATATCTGTATAGTCCTTTCAGACTGGCCATCTATCTGAGGATGAAAAGCCGTGCTAAGCTTCAAACGAGTTCCTAATGAAGTTTGAAACGACTTCCAAAATTGAGCAGTAAATTGAGCCCCACGGTCAGAAATAATAGACACCGGTACACCATGCAAATAGACAATTTCATCTAAATAAAGTTTAGCATATTGAGATGCTGTATAAGTAGTCTTCACAGGCAAGAAATGTGCAGATTTGGTCAACCGATCTATAATCACCCACACCGAGTCATAACCCTTTTGGGTTCGTGGTAATCCTGTGACGAAATCCATAGCGATGCCTTCCCACTTCCATTCAGGTATTTCAACAGGTTGCAGTAACCCCGCAGGCTTTTGGTGCTCAGCCTTTACTTGTTGACACACTAAGCACTTAGAGACAAACTCTGCTACATCTCTCTTCATCCCTTCCCACCAATACAACTCTCTCAAGTCTTGATACATCTTATTAGAACCTGGGTGAATAGTATAAGAAGAATGATGAGCCTCCTCTAAAATTTTCCTTCTCAAGTCACCAACATTTGGAACACACAATCGAGACTTCAACCTCAGCACACCATCAGAATCAACTGAAAAGTCTGAAATTTTACCATTCTGAACATTATTTACCATATTCACCAAGTATGGGTCTTGACTTTAAGCTTCTTTGATATCATCAACTATGGTTGGACGAATTTGTACATGGGCTAAAAATAACCTCGAATGACTAAGTTCAAATTGAATTCCACTTTCAACAATTTCTTGAAATTCTCTAACTATTGGCCTCTTTACTTCTGCTATATGAGCGAGACTGCCCATAGATTTCCTACTCAAAGCATCTGCAACAACATTTGCTTTCCCTGGGTGGTATAAGATTGTGCAATCATAATCTTTCAAGAGTTCCATCCATCTTCTTTGTCTTAAATTTAAATCTCGCTGTTGAAAAATATACTTAAGACTTTTATGATCGGTATAAATCTCGCAAGTTTCACCATATAGATAGTGCCTCCAAATCTTAAGAGCGAAAATTACTGCAGCCATTTCCAAATCATGTGTAGGATAGTTTACCTCGTGCCTCTTGAGTTGTCTACATGCATAAGCAATAACCTTACCTTGTTGCATAAGTACACAACCGAGACCAACTCTAGAAGCATCACAATAAACGGCATAGCTTTCACCACCTATGGGTAATGCCAAAATAGGTGCTGACGTCAAGTACTCCTTCAATTTTTGAAAGCTTTCCTCACATGCATCACTCCATTGGAACTCAACTCCCTTCTGGGTCAACCTAGTCAACGAAGATGCAATTTTTGAGAAATCCTTCACAAAACGTCGATAATAACCGGCTAAACCAAGAAAACTCCGAATCTCCTTTACTGTGGTAGGTCTGGGCCAATTCTGCACTGCTTCCACCTTACTTGGATCAACACTTATTCCATTCTTAGACACAACATGACCTAAAAATGCCACACTATCCAGCCAAAACTGACATTTAGAGAATTTGGCATATAATTGTTTATCTCTTAAAGTTTGCAAAACCAACCTCAAATATCGCTCGTGTTCTTCTTTACTCTTGGAATAAACAAGGATATCATCAATAAACACAATCACGAATTGATCCAAGAATGGTTTAGAAACGCGATTCATCAAATCCATAAAAGCTGCCGGGGCATTAGTAAGTCCAAAGGACATAACTAGGAATTCATAATGTCCATAACGCGTGCGGAAAGCTGTCTTCGCTATATCATCCTTCTTAATCTTCAACTGGTGATACCCTGACCGCAAATCAATCTTAGAAAAACATTGAGCTCCTTGAAGTTGGTCAAACAATTCATCAATGCGTGGCAAAGGGTATTTATTCTTTATGGTTACTTTATTCAACTGCCTATAGTCCACACATAATCGCATGGACCCATCTTTCTTTTTTACAAATAAGACTGGTGCTCCCCAAGGAGAAGAACTTGGGCGAATAAAACCCTTGTCAAGAAGATCTTGAAGTTGCTCCTTTAACTCATTAAGTTTTGCTGGGGTCATACGATAAGGAGGTATGGATATAGGATGAGTGTTTGGAATCAAATCTATAGAGAACTCAATCTCCCTATCAGGTGGCAACCCAGGAAGTTCTTCAGGAAAAACATCTGGAAATTCACATGCTATTGGAATTTTTCCCAACTCCTCCTCAGCCACTTGTGTATCCCTTACCAAGGCTAAGTACGCTTGACAACCTCTTCTCATTAACTTACTAGCTCTCAATGCTGAGATTTGGTTATGTGGTACCCAACAACGTTCTCCTTGAAACGAGAATACTGATTGCCCCGGTATCTCAAATTTCACCACTTTGTTATGACAATCCAAAGTTGCATAGTGCAAAGCCAACCAATCCATACCCAAAATCACATCAAAATCTACCAAGTCAATAACTACTAAATCTACTGGCAACACCTTGCCCTCAATAGTTATATCACAAGAACGATACACCGACTTAGCAATCAAATTTCCTCCAACAAGTGTAGCTACAACTAATGCCTCTTCTAAAGAAGATGAACATTTACCAAGTCGAGTAGCAAACCACGAGGATACAAAAGAATGAGTAGCTCCAGGGTCAAACAAAACATGAGCATCTCTCGAACAAATAGAAAGTATACCTGTAACTACTGCATTGGATGTCTGAGCATCCTGACGAGTCAAAGCAAACACTCGAGCCTGACCTCTTCCTGTTGATATCTGACCTCTACCACCAAATCCTCTACCTACCTGCTGAGATGTTCCTGAACCTCTGCCATAAGAATTTCCACTTTGTCGCACAGATGCAGAATGAGCCTAAGAAGATGCCAAAGCTGTTGGGGCCGATGCATAACTAGAGGATGGACGTGTCGTGTCTACAGGACAATCCCTTCTGATGTGACCTACTTGGCCACATTGATAGCACACCTTACCATCTCTAGAACAATTTCCAAAGTGAAACCTACCACAAACAGAACACCGTGTAGCTGAAACGCCGGAATGTCTCTGAGGGAAAGTGGACTGTGATGCTGCTCCAGAATCTGATCTACGACTCTGCACTGTCCCAGAAGACTGCCCGCTATGACCACCTCTTTGAGACATGAGTCTTTGTTGCCCCTGATAACCAAACATAGATCCACCACTGCGATTCGGATAGTTACTGTAGGATCCTTCAACCCTTTGTTTCTTCCGTGAATCTTGTCTATTACCTCATTTTTCCTTCTGTCGTTGCTCAATTTGAAGTGCTAAACTCAAAACCTCAGCAAAAGTAGAACAATTCGACCCAACCACAGATCTAAATAAGTAATCCCTCAATCCTCTGATGAACCTCTTGACACGCATTTCCTCAGTGATAGGGTAAGGAGCGTATCTAGAGAGCTGTGTAAACCGAGCACTGTACTCTGAAACTGTCATACCACCTGTTTGCTCCAATCGCTCAAACTCATGAGCTAATCCATCTCTAACACTCTCCGGAAGAAAACGAGCCATGAACAGCTGAGAGAACTCTCTCTATGCTAACAGAGGTGACCCCACTTGTCTACCACGTGACACTATATCAAATCAATCTCGGGCCACACCTATTAGCTGAAAGGATGTCAATTCCACTGCTCTTACCTCAGAACAACCCAATGCTCTCCAAAGCCGCTCTAGACTATCAATGAATTGTTGGGGGTCCTCAGTCGCACTAGACCCAGAAAAAGTAGGGGGCTTAAGCTTCATGAAGTCTGGTAAAGTAACCTCAATACCCCTCGTTGTCGCAGTCGTCTAACGCTCAACTTGTCTAACCTCTTGTTGACCATTGGGATTTTAATATCTTTGATCACCCTCCTGTTGTTGTCCGACGACAGCCCCAACAAGTTGTTGCACAACCTGTTGTAATCCCTGCAGACCAGCAACAAACTCTTCCATGGCTGGATTTCCGCGCCTCCTCCTAGGTACCTCAACATTGGCATCCAAGCCACGTCCGCCAACATTAGCTCTACGCCTATTTCGAGCACGACCTCGTTGGCGAGCACCTTGGGCTTGGGCAATTGACTCATCAGCAATTTCCCTTATAGTAGGATTCCTAGTCTTGGGTGGCATTCTCACCTAATCAAAGAACATTGATCAAAAATTGAGCAAGACGACAAGAAGATGTGGAAAGATATTGATGATGAATTTAAACACAGATTTAGACAACAGATGAGACTTTCATAGAGTGCTAATAGCCCTTGTAAGTAAGTTGTGCCCGGGTACACAATTTACTGACAAGAATCTATTATCACCCTATGTTTGCAGCTATTAGGACCTACGACCGAGCTCTGATACCAACTTTGTCACGACCCAAAAACTAAACGCCGTGACCGGCGCACAAGCTATACCCCTAGCCTAGCAAGCCTATCAACTAACTTAACAATTTACCAAATAAATAGTTATGAATAATCATTTAAAAAAAAATATATATAATTTTTCATGAAATTTCGACAGAGTATCCTCTGTAATTTCGACATTTCCAAATTTACAAAATCCCTGTTTAAACTTCAAATTCAGCCAAATTCAAACAGCATAATCTAAACATTCAGTACATTACCCAAATGACTATCTAAACTCCAATAGCTGTAAAATACATATGACTCAACAGACTTTACAAAAAATGGTCCTCGATCAAAGAGGCCTACCAAAACAAATACGACCAAGACTTGAGCCTACTATCAGTTTGTTACTCAGCTGCCTGTGAATCTGAAAAAAATAAACAACATGAAGGAGTAAGTCACAAAGATTTAGTGAGGAGACAACAATCACCATCAACTAGAAGGGAAACACAAAAAGGCACGAATAACTGTTTATAACCTTGAGACGACTATGTTATTCACGTAATAAAATCATCTAAATTTATAATTTAACCGTTCAGATAAAAATATTAAAAATCCAATTAATAGTGAAGCGAAATCAAAATGAATAAAATTAAAAATCATCATAGAAAATCAAACAAGTAAAAATACCAATTTTTGAGAACCAAGAGGCGGCTTCATCTCATTGATAGCCCTTTCCTCCTAAGGGTGGCCTTTCCCTTAGGGGTGGCTCCATCTAACGGATAGCCCTCTCCTCTCAATCTCGCAACGCATCATCACGCATCAATTAGGGAGTTTACATCTCGTTGATAGCCCTCTCCTCCTACGGATAACATTTCACATAGGGGCGGCTCCATCTAACGGGTAACTCTCCCTAATCAAAACGAGGTAACTAGGTGCACCTACCGCCGTTAACGTTTTCATAATTATAACAACGACTTCAAAAAACACGCTTAAATATCATCTTTCAATTTATCTTAATTCATGGAAAATATATTCAATCGCATAACAATTCACAATTTAAATACTTTTAACGCATACGTATATCGAATTAATAACATATTATATAATAAAGAGCATTAAAATAAATAAATGACGAAGTCGAGATACAATTTCAAAGGTTGTGTTTCCCAAATTTTTAAATAAATATTTTAACATATAAAACGAGTAAAATAATAATTATATCGTAAAAATAAATGACGATAACCGTCGTCAACTCACAACTACGGAGAATCGGCTACGTTTGTTCTCCAACAACTCCCAGAGTAGCCGGCAGGACCTCAGCTGACAAATCTGAGTATCAAAAATATTCTTAAGACTTTAGGAAAATTATTCTAAAGTTTAGCTAACTCTAGGAAACCATAAAAATTCATTAAATCTACTCTAAGCACAAAATAAGATTTTGAAGCAAAACTATATTTCCTAGAGATTTATTAACATAAGAGTTGTGATTTACCTCAAAGAGTCTCACTAACAACTCTCAATAAATGGGTATCCTTCTCCTTCCTTAGAGCTCAAACCCAAACCCAAAAATCTTACCCAAGAACTTGTATACCCTTCATATGGGTTTAAGATTTAAGGAGACTAACTTGATTTTTAAGTGAGAAGAAGAAGAAGAAGGAGAAGAAGAGGAAGAAGAAAAGGAAAGAAAAAGAAAAAAATGGAGAATGGGGGGTGAGAGTGAGGGTGACCGAGAGAGAAAGGGAAGAAAGGGAAAGTGAGATGGAAAAGAAAGGGAAAGTGGGGTGTAGTTACCGTGAGAGAGAAAGAGAAATGAGGGAGTGATGTGGAAAGAGAGTGAGAGAGTGAGTGGGGTGTTTTAATTCTTTTTATTTATTATATTATTATTATTATAAAAAAAAAATTTAAAGACACGGGACGTGTCATTTCAAAAACTTCTACAATGTCTTCTCTAATGATTATTTTATCGGTGGAAATGAAAACAAGAAACAAGTTGGAAAAAAATGGGCCCTTAGTTTTTTTTTTTAGCTTATAGACGAAAACTATTTCAAAAGTTATTGTAACAAGAATTACCATCAAACTAATGAAGGGAAGATACATATGAAATAGCATTTGAGTTAATCTAATTCCCTCTTCACTTTGCTTTAATGAAGGAATACATGAAGCGATTAGTGGTGATTATCTCGACTCATACAACTTGTCTCTGCTGAATCCATACATGGTGCTTTTCTGCTTGTTTTAAAGATTTGACTAATTGATCAACTTTACATGAAACCAATCACCTAACCAATATTTTTGTTTAATGCAGCCCAACTTGAGTGCTTCATGGTTGTTTCAAAGAGCAATGTCAGCGAAGCAACAGACTGATGTTCCTGAAGATTTTATCAATGAACTTCTTTATGCCAATTTTAGTTGTATGCAGGTAGTCAATCTCACTCATCACTTGAGGTAGTTGCGTGTATGTCATATTTCGCAGAATTTTGTTAAAAGTGCGGCGCTATAGCGCAGTGGAATTTGAATAAATCTCCATTATTCTGCGATACGCTATTTATTACAAAAATGTTGTCAAATAGTAGAGCTATAGCACAATTGAGTAATGGAATTTGAACAAGCCACTATTTTCCACGATCTACAATTGACAACACTGATTTCGCATTTGCAGAGGCTTGGGGATCCAGTGCTACGACCATTTCTGCAGGTTGATTTCTTAGCTCCTTCGAGATATATTTTTGTGTGTATTAGATATACTTTCTTTATGATTCCTTTAATGAGGATCAAAATCAGTATTTTAACACTGAAATAATGACTGTCTTATGAAATATTCAAATATTTATTGCAGGATGTTGTACAGTTTGGGGCACTTTCCAAGACACTAGGCTTGGTTATGTTAACAAGGCCTCAAATACTACCTTCTATATTCAAACAGGTGATTCATGAACTTAGCTATTACTTTATAGTTTAACAACTATGCACAATTATGCTTCATAGTTCATATTTGCTCAAAAAAATCTTGTGGCCAAAGTTTTAAAATTTTGCAACTTGTCCATCAATTCTTGCCTTGTAGCACCTGTAATAAAATATGCGGCATAACTAATTAGTGATTAGTGAAGTAACCTTTTTCAATATAAGAGATTAAGAAGTTGATCTTGTTCCAGGTTGGTGTTCCTGTACTACTTGATTGGTCCAGACATTTTCTGATGCTTGGTTACTACACCTTTCTCGCAACCTTTGCTGATCCTATTGTCAGGTAATAGTCTTTTCATTTCAAAGTTCTGTTTGAATCATTTACTTTTCTGTATATTATTTTGTTTTAGAACAGTGCATGTAAAGTCCAATAATATTATTGCTCTTATGCTCTCATATGTTGCATTCATTGAAAGGCCATTTTTAAATACACTACCAACCAAGACGAGTTTTCGGTGGAAACGACATCTCGAGGCGTGGAAATATGGAGCTGGTCTTGATTATAAGCTATAGAAACTACTTTTACACATGATTCATATTCAGACCAACATAGAAAATAGCGATGATTAAGTGGAATTATTGATTGTTATGGCATTGGTTGGTACTTTTTCTTCCTCAAGATTTATGCTTCATTTCATTTGTTCATGTAAGGGAGAAAAGTATACAAACGCCTATGTTTTTCATTCACAAAACTTGAACTTGAAACTTGCTTAACTGGAACCAAATCCATACTAATACCAACATGCATTGGTTTTATTGGCAACAATCAAGTTCTTAGCATTTGTTTAACTCATTCGTAGTCGATGTGAAACTAATCACCAACACTTGAACGACAACAATTTCTCCCATAAGTTGAACCATGACTCTGATACCACTGATTTAGAGAGTCTAGTGAAGCACCGTGTAATGATAAATTAGCCCTATATTAGATACCGACTCATTTCAACAAGATCATGTATTTCACTGTCTTTTTTCTATTGAGAGACCCAAGATAGCATCCTATTATTATGTAGGACAAATGAATTTCATCTAGATCACTCACAATCCTCTATATAGTTTAGAAAATTGATAAAAAGAAGTATTCCGAAATAATAAGCTAAGAAAATAACAGAAAGCAGAAGAAAAAATAGAAATTCTCATAGAGAGAGAGAGCATCTATTTCAAGTGAAACTCATGTCTATATTCATGCTTTGAAATACAACAAACGAAAGGTTATACTTGTCTCATAGCAGCATTTCGAAGGATACAGTGATATAAAAAAGATATTCAACATGGTGATAATTTCTATTAACATGAAGGTATCCAAATGTAAGGCCAAAGAAATCCATTGGACTTACACCAACAATATGTGACAACTTTTTTTTCTTTCTTTTAAATGCATACATACAAGGCAGGGTTGCTTGAATGAAACTATTGTACATTCATAGGTTTAAATGAATTCTTCCAGAAAATTAAACGCATTGTTCCTAGTGAAATACTATTTTTTCACTGCTTGGAAATTGAATATATGAGTTTTACATAATAGGTTTGCAAGTTAATACCAAGACCATTTTTGAAATTTCTTCTAAACAATAAATAGGTTCCAACCATTTTTAAAATACAACATACAATAGGTTTGCAAGTTGGAAATTTCTTCTAAACAATAAATGTTAGAGAGATCCAAATTTCTTAGAGGAGTGCTGCTGTTGGACTTAGGAAGTTGGACATTAAGATCACATTATATGACAAATATAGTTTTTGAAGATTAGATAAAGAGAAGATTTGAATTTCCTCGCAACCAAGTGGATCTTAAACTAAGAGAGACCAAAGAGGATTGTTGACATATAGCAATCAGATCTGATATGATTGTGTTTATTAGTTGATTTTCTATTTAAGTTTATTTATATTTTGGGAAATAATCAAATCACTCTGATTTGATTTATTTCCTAATTTATTTTTACTTTATTCTGCATTCATTAGATAGCTGGCAGCATTGTATATATATATATTTGTACTGTTTCTGTTTCAATAATAATAATAAGAAATTTTCCTTCCCTCCTGTTTTAACCTAGCTGCACCCTAAAACACATGGTATCAGAGCTTCGGCTCTGATCCTGTGGCAGCTCACCATGTCCTTACAAACTGAAAAAAATTGTTCCTCCACTACTACAATACCAGAAAAAAATTCTGGTGACCCTAAAATCGTGTCAACCCCTACCACAAATGATCCACTATCCATAAACTCTGGTTTACAGCTTCTAATCCAAAAGCTGAATGGCAGAAACTATGTTGAATGGGCCCAGACTGTGAAGTTAGCTCTTGATGGCAAGGGAAAGTTAGGCTACTTGACTGGAGATACTCCTCAACCAGAGAAGACCGATCCAGCCTACCAAAAATGGAAGTCAGAGAACTCCCTAATCATTGGGTGGCTGATTCACTCAATGGAATCTTCCATTAGGAAGCCCTACCTATTCATTTCCACTGCAAAAGAGGTATGGGAAGCTGTACGCGAATGCTATTCCGACTTGGAGAACTCCTCACAGATTTATGAACTTAAAACTCGTTTGTGGCAGTCCAAACAAGGAGATAAAGATGTCACAACATTCTTTAATCTCATGGTTGTCCTTTGGCAGGAGCTTGACCAATGTTATGAGGATGATTGGGAGAATTCCAAAGATGCAAACAGATTTAAGAAAAGAGAAGAGAATGATAGGGTTTATATGTTTCTAGCAGGACTCAATCCAGAACTTGATGAAGTCCGTGGTCGAATTTTGGGCAGAAAACCGTTGCCCTCATTGAGGGAAGTATTTTCTGAAGTAAGGAGGGAGGAATCCAGAAGGAAAGTTATGCTGCAAAACTCTGATAGTACAAGGGTGCAAGAAACTGAGAGTTCGGCTATGGCTGCAAAGGGATACGAAGCAGATGGAGAAAGAAAAAAACGACCTTGGTGTGATCATTGTAGACGACCATAGCACACTAAGGAAACTTGTTGGAAACTTAATGGAAAACCACCCAACTGGAAGAAGAAGCCAAATGGAGAGGGTAAGGCCTTCCAAGCTGCAAATGGAGAAAATGTGGAGAATAAAGTTAACTCTGAGACATCTCTTTTCTCTATGGAACAACTAGAGCACCTGTATAAGCTCTTTACCTCTATGTCAGTTACTTCTTCATCCTCTCTTGCTCAAAAAGGTATCTCTTTCTCTTCTGCTCTTTTGAGTTCCAAACCAAATTCAAAAACTCCATGGATCATCGATTTTGGAGCCACTGATCATATGACAGATTGCTCAAAATTGTTTTCCACTTATAGTACTTGTGCAGGTCATAAAAAGGTAAAGATAGCTGATGGTACTTTTTCCACCATAGCTGGAGTTGGTTCTATTCCTATTTCTAAAACTCTAACTCTTCACAATGTCCTTCATGTTCCAAATTTGTCATGTAACTTGCTATCCATAAGCAAATTAACACAAGATCTTAACTGTTTGGCTATTTTTAACCCAGTTAATTGTCAATTTCAGGAGTTGAAATCGGGGAGGATGATTGGCAGTGCTAAAGAGGTCAATGGTCTCTATCTCTTCGATGATGAGGCTGATCTTAAAGAGGAATTTCATAGTAATTGTCTCAACTCAGTTTTGGTTCATAATAATGAGGAAATAATGTTATGGCATTATAGGCTAGGACACCCAAATTTTTTGTATTTGAAGCACTTATTTCCCGAGTATTTTAAGAATAAAAATCCAGATCAGTTTTTTTGTGAAGTTTGCCAATTTGCAAAGCATCATCGTTCTTCCTATTCTCCTCAGGTGCATAAACCATCTAGTCCATTCACATTAATTCATAGTGATGTTTGGGGACCTTGTAGGGACCCTACTCCTAATGGAAGAAGATGGTTTATTACCTTCATAGATGATCACACTCGAGTAACTTGGGTTTACTTAATGACAACAAAATCTGAAGTTGAAAGTATCTTCAAAAGTTTTTTTCAAATGATTTTGACCCAATTTCAAGTAAAAATCAAAATTCTCTGTAGTGATAATGGAAGGGAATATTTTAATAAACACTTAAATGAGTTTTTCCTACAACAAGGTATCATTCATCAAAGTTCATGTGTAGATACTCCACAACAAAATGGAGTGGCTGAACGAAAAAATAAACATCTCCTTGAAGTTGCTAGGGCATTGTTGTTTCAAAATAAGGTTCCAAAGTATCTTTGGGGAGAAGCAATTCTCACTGGAACATATTTAATAAATAGGATGCCTACCAAAATTTTAAATTACAAAACTCCTTTTGATGTTTTCACATGTCTATTTCCTAATAATAAACTTTCATACACTCTACCCCTAAAGATATTTGGATGTACTGTTTTTGTTCATATTCATGATCTGAATCAAGGAAAACTTGAGCCTAGAGCAAGAAAATGTGTTTTTATTGGCTATGCATCCAATCAAAAAGGATACAAATGTTTTGAACCTATTTCCAAAAAGATTTTTGTGACTATGGATGCCACTTTCTTTGAAAAAACTCCTTTTTTGGTAATCATCTTCAAGGGGGGATAATTAAAGAAGATGATGTTCAATATTTAAAAATTGCAAATTTGGATTTTCTAAACAATTTGAAAAAAACAGATTGTGAGAAAAGTAACATAACAGAATCCTATTTGAAAATACTAGAAATTGAGGAAAATAACAAAACAAAATCTTTGGGTGAATCTAGTCAAGAAAGCCATGAACATAATATTCAAGAAAATGTTTTGACAGAACCAGAAGTTGAGAATGAGACAGTTGAGATTGGTAACGAAGGTATCCAACCATTTGACCACGTATACTTAAGAAAAAAAGTGCCTCAGAGAAGAGAATCTCAACACTGCCAAACATCCAAGGATCCAACAGGTACGAGTCTTTCTAATTCTGTTGTACCATTTCAAAATTCTGAAAATTTTGATCATAATAATCTTGTCTTTGCTGAACCTGTTCCCAATGATTTTGTTCCTTTAGAACCTACCTTTGATGATTCTAGTCTACCCATTGCTGTTAGAAAAGGGATAAGAGCATGTACAAAACATCTTATCAGTAACTTTATATCTTATGACAAATTGTCCCCCACATTTAGAGCTTTTACTTGTGAACTGACAAAAACAGAGATCCCAAGAGATATACAACAAGCTCTAAGGGTTCCTAAGTGGAAAAAAGCTGTCTTGGAGGAGATGAGTGCTCTTATAAAAAATCAAACTTGGAAAGAGGTGGATCTACCTAGGGGAAAGAGAACTGTGGGGTGCAAATGGGTGTTTACCATAAAACACAAGGCTGATGGATCAGTAGAGAGGTATAAGGCCAGGCTAGTTGCCAAAGGCTTTACACAAACTTATGGTATTGATTACTCAGAAACTTTTGCTCCTGTTGCAAAACTTAACACCATTAGAGTTCTTTTATCTTTAGCGGTTAACTTGGATTGGCCATTACAGCAGCTAGACGTAAAAAATGCGTTTTTAAATGGAGATTTAGAGGAGGAAGTCTATATGGATTCACCCCCGGGGTTTGAATTTAAATTCAACCAAAAGGTCTGCAAGCTTCAGAAGTCTCTTTATGGCTTGAAACAGTCACCTCGAGCGTGGTTTGAAAGATTCACCCAATTTGTTAAGAAGCAGGGATATTCTCAATGTCAAAGCGATCACACCATGTTTGTGAAACATTCTTCTGAAGGTAAAATGGCTATATTGATCGTTTATGTAGATGATATTGTTATCACTGGGGATGATTCTAATGAAATAAAAAATTTGAAGGCATCTCTTGCTGCTGAGTTTGAAATTAAAGATCTTGGGTCTTTAAAATATATTTTGGGAATGGAAGTTGCAAGATCAAAGAAAGGGATTGTTGTATCACAACAGAAATATATTTTAGACCTTCTAAAAGAAACTGGGATGATAGGTTGTAGGCCAGCTGATACTCCAATAGATCCTAATCAGAAAATTGGTAGTGATGGCAGTGGTGATCCAGTGGATACATCTCGGTATCAAAGATTAGTAGGAAGACTAATTTATCTATCTCATACTCGTCCAGATATAGCCTTTGCTGTTAGCTTAGTGAGTCAGTTTATGCATTCACCTCATGAAGAACATTTAGAGGCTGTTTACCGTATTCTAAGGTATCTCAAAAGTTCCCCCAGAAGGGGACTGTTTTTCCAAAAAACTGATCAACAAGGCATTGAGGTATTTACTGACGCAGATTGGGCAGGGTCCATCACGGATAGAAAGTCAACATCTGGTTACTGCACATTTGTTTGGGGAAACTTAGTTACTTGGAGGAGTAAGAAACAAAATGTAGTAGCTAGAAGCAGTGCTGAGGCAGAGTATAGGGCAATGGCCCAAGGTGTTTGTGAAATCCTATGGCTTCAAAGAATCTTAGAAGAGCTTAAACTTCCTATAAATCTTCCAATGAAGCTGTATTGCGACAACAAGGCAGCAATTAGTATTTCTCAAAATCCTGTTCAACATGACCGAACCAAACATGTTGAAATTGATAGACATTTTATAAAAGAAAAAGTAGATGCAGGTCTGATTTGCATGCCTTTTGTCCCTACTTCACAACAAGTTGCTGATATCCTTACCAAAGGACTGTTCAGACCCAGTTTTGAATTTCTTGTAAGCAAGTTGGGCATGCTAGACATATATGCACCAACTTGAGGGGGGGTGTTGACATATAGCAATCAGATCTGATATGATTGTGTTTATTAGTTGATTTTCTATTTAAGTTTATTTATATTTTGGGAAATAATCAAATCACTCTGATTTGATTTATTTCCTAATTTATTTTTACTTTATTCTGCATTCATTAGATAGCTGGCAGCATTGTATATATATATATTTGTACTGTTTCTGTTTCAATAATAATAATAAGAAATTTTTCTTCCCTCCTGTTTTAACCTAGCTGCACCCTAAAACACAAGGATGATTCATTAGCAGTGACAAAGAGCTTCCCCCAATTGAAAACATTCATTAGCAGTGACAAAGAGCTTCCCCCAATTGAAGATGTTATTCAAATGAAGCTCCCTTAAATTAGTTGCATTAAGAATGAGTTTCTTTCACGTGAATGAATCAAAACTCATTCCCAAAGATATTAACCCATTATTGAGATTAAGTGATACTAATTTTGACAAATGAGAGATTGTGGAGGGAATATTTTCATTGATTGCAGAGTGTGATAGATTTAGATGTGTAAGATTTTTGAAATCGTCAATTACATAGATTCAAGACCTATTATGATTGTTGCACAATGTGTGAATGTAAGAAGAGATAGTAACAACATCAACATTAGGTAGTAACAATTTAGATAGTAACATTAGATATTACTATGGCATAACTTCACAAGTTTTACTGAGGGGACCAATATAAAATCTCTCAAAGAAGTCTCGAACTAAAGACATAAGGGTTACCAAAAGCTCCATGACCACTACACCACTTCTCAATACATATTTTGCGAAACATTCTATACATAAAGATTATTGTGTATACCTATTTTTATGGAATAAGAAAATTTTAGAGTGGCCATGAACCATGAAGTCCTTTATCACAAGAAAGATGGAACAAGCTAGATGCTGTGAATAGCACAATAGCATTTAATAAATAGAAAAGTAAGTAACCATTTGGTCACAAATTGACACTATGGTTTCAAATACAATAACTTTACACACAAATTAGCACATATGAGTTAACAAATACATACGCATTAAAGATATTTATCTCACATTGCCAAGTACAATCTTATTTCAACAAATTGTGGCTTTCAAACCCATACAATATGTTTAGTTTGCTTGAAAGATCAAAGGAATTTTTTAGTTAACCAAAACATCAATTCCATCATTTACTACATATAATTCTTTAAAATGATCCTTTATAAATCTTTGTTATTTCTCTCATTTTATCTTGATAGAGCAGAGTAGAAATATTAATGGCGAATGGAATAATATTTAATTAAAATAGAAATATGAAACTGATTACAATGAGAAAACCAGAGCAAAAACTCCTCAGTAGAAAGAAAACTATTCTCTCACCGCCTAACCGTTAAGGTAATAAAAACTAATGAATGCATGACATTTTCCCCACTCTCCGTACTCCTTTCTTATTAGGGGAAAATGCTAATTGTCTGTCATGTGGCCACTACTCCTTCTCTCTCTTCTTCTTCCTTTCATACACTCCAAATTTTAGGCTTAGCGTGATTCACACCCACCAACACATCACCCTCATTTGAGTTGGGCTTAGATAACATCTTATCATCACTCCTCCCCCCAATCAAACACAGCCTTGTCCTCAAGGCTCAGCAAAAGCTCGTCCTCCCACGTAGCCTCACCCACATCAAGTCCTTTCCATTGAACCAACAACTCTCTCCTATGACATAATTTTTTTTAGGCAGAATTTCTCCCTTATCAGCCTCAAAATTTAGTGGCAGTTCAGGCATGACCCGATAATTCCCAACAGCCATCTTCAATTGTGAGACATGGAATATGAGATGGATTTTGGAATTCTTAGGTAATTGCAGCTTGTAAGAAATGTAAGACCCTTAGTTTTAAATTCTAATTTATACAATTTTATTATATTTTTGGTGTTGAATTCTGAGGCTTTTTAGCCAATTTTAATGGTATTTTGTGGGTTAAATGCCAGAAATATCTTTTTGAGACTGTTTAAAATTATTTGACGAGAAATAATTTAATTACGTTACGGAGAATTTTTTACCGAACTTTTTTGTTAAAAATATCTCTAATTGCTAAAAATTTTACTTGTCAATTGAGTTGCAATGAGAATAGATATTTTTATCAAAATAGTTGGAGTGTGTGTGAGAGTTTTTGAAATTTGTTGGTTTGGTTTAATATATATTATTAAATTAGTAAGTATATATATATGGTTAAGTGTGAGGATTTAGAAACAGAGCAAGAAGGAAACGTGTTCCTCCCTGCCGCGTACGCCTCATTCTTCTTCTTTTTCTTTGTTTTTAAAAAACCACCAAACGTAAAACCTCATTTTTCACCTAGATCTAAACTCCATCTCGTGAAGTGACAAAAGGGAAAGTTGCTCCTTGCCATGTTGCGGTGCTAGTGAGCTAACTTTGAAAGCAGCGTCGCGAACGAAGTTTTCACTGAAATTAATTGCGGTGCCGTAATCAGTTGTTAGAGCTATTGTTGAGGTAAGGGCTTCTTCCAAACTTTTAGTTTGCATTTAGGACCTTATGTGTGAATTTGTGGAAAATAAATTTGATGTGTTTGAGGTGTAGATTTGTGGAAAATGAATTTAAAGTGTTTATGGGTGAAAATTTAGAGATTTAAATTGGTGATTTATGGTTGAAAATTTAGAGATTTAAATTGGTGATTTATGGTTGAAAATTTAGAGATTTAAATTAGTGATTTATGGTTGAAAATTTAGAGATTTAAATTGGTGATTTATGGTTGAAAATTTGGAGATTTAAATTGGTGGTTTATGGTTGAAAATTTGGAGATTTAAATTGGTGATTTATGGTTGAAAATTTAGAGATCTAAATTGGTGATTTATGGTTGAGAATTTGGAGATTTAATTTGGTGGTTTATGTTTCGAATTAATGTAGATTATTTGGTTGTAAACGTTTGGTATGTGAAAAATATATAATTTTGGGAATATTGTTGTGGTTGGATAAATTTTAGTTGCGAACAAATTGTTATAAATATTTATGTTTATGTAGTTAGCTCCTTGAGTCTCGAAAAGAAATTGAGACTGTTGGCACCGAGTTAGCGGTGGGGAGAACTCTGATATATTAATGTTGTTGTGGTGATCCAAGTTTGGTGTGGTTTATGAATTCATAATTAATATTATGAATTTTTGAGATGTGATTTATGTGTGGATTTTGTAGAAAATGAATTGGTGAAATTGGTAGTTTATGTTTGAGAATGTGGAGTTTTAAATTTGGTGATTTATGGTTGAAAATTTTGGAGATTAAATTTGGTGGTTGATGTGTTCATAATTAATATTATGAATTTTTTAGATATGTTTTATGTGTGGATTGTGTGAAAAAAAAATGAATTAATGTGGTTTGCTGTGAATTGCGGGATTATGAGTAAATATGTTTGAGTATGCTCTGTGTTGAATTTGAAAAATCATTAGTGTTAAATGAGCATTAAAAATGGGGAATCTTTTAATAGCTGCATTTACTTAAATATTGTCTTTGATGTGTTCTTATGTTGAATTTTGAGGCTTTTTAGCCAATTTTATTGGTATTTCGAATGTTAAATGCCAATGATATTTTTATGAGACCCGTTTAAAATTATTTGTCGAGAAATAATTTAATTACGTTGCGGAAAATTTATTACCGGACTATTTTGTTAAAAATATCTCTAATTGCTAAAAATTTTACTTGTCAATTGAGTTGCAATGAGAATAGATATTTTTATCAAAATAGTTGGAATGTGTGTAGAAATATTTAGATATTTATTGATTTGGTTTAATTATAATCTATATATATATATATATATATATATATATATATATATATATATATATATATATAATATTATAATATTATGTTTGTAAGTAATAATATATATATATATTAGTTAGTATATAATAATAATAATATATATGTTAGTATATAATATATATATATGTATAATAGTATAAGCTAGTATATATGGTTGTGAGAGAAAGAGAACCTAAAGCATTTTTTCCTAGTTTTCCGTGCCTCCATCTTCCTCTTTTTTTTCTCTGTTTCAAAGAAAAGAAAAACCAAAGTTTTGGTTTTTCTCAAAAACAAATCCCTATTTATTTACTAGATCTAGGCTTCATCTCGCGAAGTGGCAGAAGAGAAAGTTGCTCACCTTGACGCTGCGGTGCTAGTGAGCTAGTTTTCGAAGTGGCGTGCGAACAAAATATTATACCGGAATTTATCGCGGTACCGTAATCGGTTGTTTAAGCTATCGTTAAGGTAAAGGCTCATTCCAAACTTTTAGTTTTCATTTAAGACATTCTATGTGATTTTATGGAAAAAAAATTTGGTGTATTTGATGTGTAAAATGGTGAAAATGAATTTAATTCGTTTATGCGTGAATTAGTGGAATTTAAAATTGATGCGGTTGAGGTGTAGTTTGATGCGATTTGTGCGCGATTTGCTGAGATTGAATTAATGTAGATTATTTGGTTGTAAAAGTTTGGTGTGTCAAAAAAAATATAATTTTGGATAAATTTTAGTTGTGAACAAATTGTTACAAATATTTATGTTTATGTAGTTAGCTCCTTGAGTCTCGAAAAGGAATCGAGACTGTTGGCACCGAGTTAGCGGTGGGAAGAACTCTGAGATATTAATGTTGTTGTGGTGATTCATGTTTGGTGTGATTGATGTGTTCATAATTAATATTATGAATTTTGAGATGTATTTTATGTGTAGATTGGAGGAAAATGAATTTAATGTGTTTATGGGTGAAATTGTGGAAGTTGAATTTAATGTGTTTGAGATGTGGGTTGTGGTGATTCAAGTTTGGTGTGGTTTATGTGTTCATAATTAACATTATGAATTTTTGAGATGTGATTTATGTGTGGATTATGGCTGAAAATTTTGGAGATTAAATTTGGTGGTTTATGTTTGAAAATGTGGAGTTTTAAATTGGTGATTTATGGTTGAAAATTTTGGAGATTAAATTTGGTGGTTTATGTTTGAAAATGTGGAGTTTTAAATTGGTGATTTATGGTTGAAAATTTTGGAGATTAAATTTGGTGGTTTATGTTTGAAAATGTTGAGTTGTGAATACGGGTGATTCATGATTAAATTTGGTGTGAAATTTTGGAATTTGAATTGATTGAATTTGTTGTGTTTGATATGTGGATGTGTGGTGAATGTGCGATTGATGTATCCATAATTAAAGGCGTATGCGTTATGAATTTTATGGATGAATATATGCTTGAGTATGCTCTATGAAAAGATTGAAAAATCATTAGTGTTAAATGAGTATTAAAAAAGGGGAATCTTTTAATAGTTGCATTTACTTAATGGTTATGGTGAAAAGAGTCAGAGTATGCTCATGCATTTCATAGTACATGGTGACCGCGATGGGCCATAGTGATAGTGGTAACCGTGATGGGCTACGAGATGATGCCATGTGAATAGTTGGTTCATCTTATCCTTGCGGGGATTTTCGCGTCGTGCTGATCTGTGAGAGATTGCACTCTTGTAAGTCGTGCTGATCTGTGAGCAATTGCAAGCATAAAAAATTAGTACTGGTCTGTGAGAAGCTGTACGATAGTAAATTGTGCTGATCCGTGAGAGATTGCACCTTGATATTAGTACTGGTCTGTGAGAAACTGTACAATTATGATTTACGCCCTTTCGAGGAGGGTTTTGGTTTGGAATTCTGGAATCATGTGCATTGGCATATACGCATTTCATTAAGGTGCTTGGCACGCGAGTCATGTTTGATATACTGTGATGGTTGTATATACATACTCGATTGTGGTTTGTAATTAAGCCGTATTTGATGAGTGTTATTGATTGACTTTATGTGGTAAGCGTTGAATGATATCGAAATATTTTCAAAACTGAAATTCTGCCACTTTCACAGTTGTATTCGGATACAAGGATGTTGTATTCGAATACGACATTGCAATTTGGTTAAAAACTTCATTTTTCAACTTTGATTATGCATGTTTGGCATATGAAAACCCTTTCTAGATGTATGCTACGTTGAAAGGTTATTTTGTGCATTTAAAATTTAAATGATATGTGATATTTGTTAATTTCGGTTGGTGACCTTTACAATTATTGTGGAAACCTGGATTTTGCCCTCAGATGAGAATCAGGATCGTTCCACCGGTTAGTACCCTGGAGATGGGAACAGAGTTAGACTTACCTGACTACTGATGTGTCAAAAGGATTTCTGCGGGGCGCGTGGAGATCACATGGGTAATAGTTTTTGTGTAGCATGATCAGATTAGATGGCTGTATAGGGGCTAGATGTTTATCTGTTGTAGTTGTATTTATTTCATTCTGGAAGACTGTACATATACCATATATTGTCAGCTTGACTTTTATTTTGATGGGTCCTTGTACCACTTTTTGATGTGATGTGGGGAAGTTAAAATTCTTGGGGCAATACTTTTATACAGGTGTCTGCCGAGAATATCCCAGGAGTATGAGCTACGTTGGATAGGTCTCATAACCCCGGTGTATTTTTCTGTTTTAAATACTTTGGATTTTCATTTCAAAACCGTTTCCGCTGTTTGTAATTATTGTTGACTTTTGTCGTTGTGATACGACTTAAATATTTTATCCAAAGGTATTTCTCTCTTTATTATAAATTTGAATTTGTTTAAAAAAAAAATCGGACTGTTACAAGAAACTTCTCCCACTCGCTGAACCACTTGATATGGTCCAAAAAAACGAGGGGTCAGCTTGTGATGGATCCTCCGAACCACTGACTGCTGCCTATGGGGCCTTAATTTGAGGAAAACCCAATCTCCAACAACAAATTGCACATCCTTTCTCTTCTTATCCGCATAATATTCTATGTACTCCTGAGCCTTTGTGAGGTTATACTTCAATTGACCAGTGCTTCATCTCGATCTCTGAGCTCTTGTGCCACCGCTTCCACCTTTGTTTCTCCCTCAAGGAAATGCACCAAGACTGGTGGTTTCATGCCATACACCACCTCAAATGGTGTGAAACCAATGGACACATGAAAAGTGGTGTTGTTCCACAGTTCTGCCCATGGAACCCAGTGAGACCAAGACTTAAGTTGGTCAACCACAAAACAACACAAATATGCCTCCAAACAACGGTTAATCACCTCTGTTTGTCCATCTGTTTAGGGATGATAAGCTGATGACATCTTCAACACTGTCCCCAACAATTTAAACAACTCCTTCCAGAAAATACTCACAAACAGGGGGTCGCGGTCACAAAGAATCGACTCAGGAACGCCATGTAACCGTATCACTTCCTTCACAAAAATAGTTGCAATAGAATGGGCTGTGAATGGATGTTTCATAGGAATAAAATAACTACACTTGGATATCCGATCCACCACCACCACATAACCATTACTCTTCGGCAGGCTAGTAATGAAATCCATCGAGATTTCGCTCTAAACCAACACTGGAATGGGAAGTGGCTGCAACAAGCTGCTTTGAGTGGTTGCAGCATATTTCTGACGTTGACAAGTATCACAAGCCTTGACAAATTCATGCACCCTCTTCATCATACCATACCAATACAACGTCCCCGCCATCCTCCTATATGTATGAAGAAACCCCAAGTGTCCCCCGTTAGGAGAAGAATGGAATTCCTTCAATAACTCCTTAATAATTAGTGAATGAGCAGGAATCACCAATGTGTCCTTGTAAAAAAGGATACCTCCTCTCAAAACATATCCTAGTTTAGACCTAGGACAGTTTCAGATAGCCTCAATAATTCCCTTTAACACTGGATCCTGGAACACCTCTTGCTGCAGCTTCCCCCTTTCTACCAGATTGGGTAAGACAACATTGTTTTAACTTCACAGCCCTTATGCTGCTTAGACAAGGCGTCAGCAGCCTTGTTCTCCACGCCTACCTTATATACTACCTCAAAATCAAAGCCCAACAATTTCTTTATCCACTCTTGTTGATTGGACGTAGTGATACGTTGTTGAATCAAATGCCTCAAGCTTTTTTGGTCAAAGTAAACAAAAAACTTTCTACCCAACAAATAATGACCTCAATGTTGAATGGCCAGCACTAGTGCCATTAGTTCCTTGTCATAGGCTGACTTGGACAACTTGTTGGCAAAAAAAGCTTTACTAAAATATGCGATAGGATGCTTTAATTGCATTAGCACAGCACCTACCTCTTTTCCAATGACATCACATTCAATTTCAAAAGGAAGTTCAAAATTTGGAAGTGCTAAAATTGTGGTAGAAGTGACAGCTACCTTCAATTGCTCAAATGCAGTATCAGCAGCTGCATTCCACACAAAACCCTCTTTCTTGTTTAGCTCTGCGAGAGGTCTTGCAATTTTACCATAGTTGGCAATGAATTTGCGATAATAACATATCAATCCAAGAAATCCATGTACCCCTTTCACATTTCTAGGAGTAGGCCAATTAATTACACTAGTTACCTTCGAGGGGTCCACTGCCACACCTTGCTCTGAAATTACATGGCCGAAATATTCCACCTATCGCTGCCCAAAAGCACATTTTTGTTTGTTCACCACAAACTAGTGTTGGTGCAACACCTTCAAAACTTGTCAAAGTGTTTGATATGTGTTTGCCAATCAACACTATATACTAAGAGCATTGGTCAATCCAAAAGGCATTACCAAGAATTCGTAATGGCCTTCGTGGGTACGAAAAAGCAATTTTGTGAATATCATCCTCCTTCATGCGAATTTGATGGTACCCCAATATCAAATCTAACTTAGAAAAATACTCTGAGCCAAACAACTCATCCAAAAATTCATCTACTACTAGAATTGGGTATTTATCTTCTACGGTAACCTTGTTTAAATCACGATAGTCGACACACATACGCCACAAACTATCTTTCTTTTTCACTAAAATGATAGGACTAGAGAAAGAACTAGTGTTGTTGCAAATTACCCCTTGTTGGAGTAGTGTGTTAATTTTCTTCTCTATCTCATCATTTTGGTAGTGTGGATACATGTGAGGTCTCACACTAACTAGTATTGCATCATGCTGTAAAATAATGGCATGAGAAGTGTTCCTCATAAGAGGAAGGTCTTCGATCTCGTTAAACACTGCATCATACTAACTCAACAATTGTTGTAAGTCTTTGGATTGCCCCTAATGTATTTGTCCTCCACCAACCTCCATAGAGCTAGACCAGCCCCCACCATCAGCTTCTGTATCATTCCTGATCACGCTTTGCAGAGTTGATGCCCTGCCCTTTGCAGATAGGCCTTGCAATTGAACTGGATGCCCTCTACGATTGAACATCATAGACATCTCCTTCCAATCCATAGTGACCTTTCCCAAAGTTTCCAACCACACCACACCTAAAATCAAATCAACTCCACTCAAACCCAACACATAAGCTTCAGCAGTAATGGTGACACCTCCCAACACCAAGGGCACCCATTGGAGTCGTTTGTAACACCGATAAACCCAAAGCCTTCACCATCGTAGGTGTAACAAAATTATGAGTCGTTTCACTATCAATGAGTACGAGAACAGACACGCCATTAATAAAACCCTCTAATTTCATGGTGCGAGCGTGAACGTCATTCACACTGTGGAGTTCAAAAACCCCCATAGCCTTACATTCTAGTTCCTCTGGATGTTTTTCTTCCTCCGACTCAGCCTCTACCATAACAATTTCTCCATCGCCATTTATCGTCTCATCATCACCCAAAATATCCAATCGCAAATGTTTTCCAGTACATTGATGCAGTGGGTGCCACCTTTCATTGCACCGAAACACAACCTTTTTGCCTGCTTTTCGTGAATCTCTGAAACCAGCAAATGACAAACCCCCAGCTGCGTTCTCCCTGAGAACGATTAACTTCCTCGCTGTTACTACCGCGCGAATTCGCAATAGAGGGAGTGGGTCGCGTTGCACTCGAAAAATTGGATGAGTCTGAATTTGGGGGGCGGGTCGGACTCGAATTCCACAGAGATCCAGAATTGGATCAAAACTGAGAACCAATTGGGTCTGAATCACGCTAGGCCCAAGACTTCTGATTATGAGCCCAAGGAGGAGGTTGACCCGATTTGTGGCGCACTTCTTGAGTCTGACCCAGTTACGTCAAAACAGCAAACTCATTCTCCACGTCACGTGCGAGTTGCATAGCCTGGTAACGAGTCCTGATATCGTGATGCAATCCACCTCCAAAATATCCAAGGAACTGTTGTTCAGGAAGGCGTTCGCACTAAGAAGAGTACAATTCAAATTCTGCAACATACTCCTCCACAGAACCTTGTTGCTTAAATACTTTAAGCTCTTCGAAAGGGTTATCCAGACGACCTTCTCCAAAATGCAGCATCATGGATTCCTTCAGATCTTCCTATGCCAAGGACTCTGTTGAATCCCTCCACAAATTAAACCAATGAATCGTTGGTCCTTCCATACTCAACTTCATGAGTTGAATGCGAATTGCCTTGAAAATGTGTTGAACTTCAAAATAAGTTTCGGCTCATGTATCCAAGCAACAAGATCTTCACCATTAAAATAAGGCAATTCCACCTTCTTCGCGATAGACGGAATTCGTCGAGAGAGGGCATGATTGTCTCTGCATTGTGCTCAAGTGTGGCTTGCACCAACGCGCTGCAAATCTCATTCTGAATTTCTGCAATAACTGTTTCACGCAATGACACAAAACCATACACCAAACAAAGTTCCACGGCGGTTACTCGATCAGTCATTTTAAGGGGCCTGAACAAGGGCAGGTCGGACCAATTGATAAAGTAGAGTAGAAATATTAATGGTGAATGGAATAGTATTTAATTTAAATGAAAATATAAAACTAATTACAACGAGAAAAACAGAGCAACAACTCCTTAGTAGAGAAAAAACTATCCCCTCACTGCCTAACTGCTAAGGTAATAAAAACTAATGAATGCATAACTTTTCCCCCACTCCCCGTACTCCTTTCTTATTAGGGGAAAATACTAACTGCCTACCAGGTGGCCACTACTCCTTCTCTCTCTTCTTCTTCCTTTCATACACTCTCCAAATTTTAAGCTTAGCGTGGTTCACACCCGCCAACACATCATCCTCGTTTGAGTTGGGCTTAGATAACATCCTATCATACCTTCTTTTCCTATTCCTATTCGGTATTAGGATATTTACAAGATAAAAGTGAAACACTATCTTGTGTGTGAAATTCTACAAGAATTAAGAATGTAGCCTCACCTCAAACAGAAATATTTGACCACCATGCTATATTACCAACGGCTACAAATGAAAGTATTAAGTTTATACAATTCACGAGTGAGTAACGCTAGTCTGTCCAAAACTCAAATAGATCATGAACAGACACATAAAAGGTATAATTGCACATGCTATTTTAAATCGTCATAAAAAAAATTTAATCTCATATAAGATACAGGATTGGCAAAAGATGATTACTTAAAATATATATATCGAAACAATTTTCTACATCTAGTAGTAAAATTTGATCATCAAATGCATAAAGAACTTTGATCGTTAAAGTAATCAAATTTATCCCTATAGATAAGATAATGGATAAATTTGATTACCTTAAACCATTGAAGTTCTTTACGAATTTCAATAATTGTATTTGATTTATGACCATATAAAGATATATGATCAAATTTTGCTAGCAAATGAAACAGATTGTTTCCATATGTCTTTTAAGGTAATTATCTTTCGTCGATCTGGTATATCATTTCATATATGAGATTAAATATCTCTTTTCATCAATTCAAAATAACATGTGCAATTATACTTCGCCGTTATCTTGAGTTTTGGATTAGCATTACTCGTGAATTTAACAATCTCAACACTTTTCTTTGTAGCCGGCACGGTGAATTGACCATTGAAGTATCACTGTTTCAAAAGCTACATTCTTAATTCTCGTATGCAAACATCCTTAAATTTGACATACAAAATAGTGTTTCACTTTTATTTTGTATATTCTCTTAATACCTAATAGGAAACATAAACAGAGGACCAATAAGATCTTGTATTACTTTCATTATCTATCAAGCTTTAACATCTACAGCCACAACAACAAGCAGAGACACACTATTATCAATACAAATTAAAAAAGTAAAATAAAAAAAAATTGACATCTCAATCTAATGATTTAGCACCGAAAATCTTAGATAGATCCTTGACAATAGCCTTCTGCTTGACATCTTCCCTTTCTAAATGCCACTTTCTTGACATATTCTCAGCCTATAAATCAATGTTTCGGCTTTTCAGTTGTGCCTGTCAATTGAAATATTTAAAAGTATAAAGAAATGCAAATTAAAACTTACCCATATTTTCATGGGAACAAATTGCTTTTTGATGTTTTCAAGTCGTGGCTCAACAGTATCCTTTCCTTTAGTTTTGAGATCACTCATCTGTTAAAAAAACATAAAAGTTTAAGATAAAGAAGCCAATAAACTGGACTCGGCAATTTATATGACTACATATAAATAATAAATTTATTGATACAACTGAAAAACCATAAAAAAAGTAAGAAGAAACAATAATATGGTTTATAGGAATAGTTTTATAGTCCAAAATAGTTCATTGAACATGATGAATAGTCAATGAAGAATGATGACTGAAAATGGAAAAATTGCAAGGTTCAAGTGGATTAACTAATCTTAATTTATTTTTCGAAAAAATGCACATACATTTGATAAAGAGAGATAAACTGGATAATAAATATAACTCTAGGTCAACATATAATTCAAATCACTTACGTTATGCAGCTCTAACTTCGAGGCCACCATACCTATTACCATTGCAGCACCACCAAACACAACTGCAGTGGCAATAGCAAATGCCTTTCCAACTATAAAAGTGAAAACAAAAATATTTGCAATAGAGTACATCATTATTGGCATAATAAGCACAACAAAATCAGAATACATCATAAACCATTATCTAATGAAGGTAAAGAGCTTCCTGAGTTTGAATTGGAAGCCATTCGAATAGAAAACAGTGGGGTTATTCCATGGTTTAAATATCTCAAAATGGCAGGACATCATTGCATGTGCCTTCATACCTATAGACTATAGTGTGTATAAACTAACGTACTACACAAAGATTTACATATGAAAAGTGCAATGTGTGGGTCTATGAAGATTATTTGTTCAAACTCTGATACTCCTGATCCATTCAACTTTCATTAACCATTTGAACTCAATCACTTATTTTGGTCAATTTTATATTTTCAAAATTTTGATTAATAAAATTATCATGCTTTAAAAGCTACAAACAACTTCATTAGCCATTAAATCAGAGCTTATATTAAGTCCTACCTGTTCCCTATTCACTCATAGATACAGTTTATAGATAACCACTTACCAGTAAGCGATTATTGAATAAGTGTTTAACTAAAGTACTAAACAGTTTTCTCAAACAACCTTTTACACCTTGTTTTTATTGAGAATTGCTTAAAGCATTTACCTCTTACAATGAGCAGAAATGAGCAAATGAGAGCATTCATCATAATCAAATTAATATAAGAAGAATGAAACATACCATTTGCAAGCCCTTCAGATGCTGCTTTTAACTTCTCTGGATTAATATGGATGGCATACCGATCTTGACGCAATTCATTAGCTGTTGAGGCTGAAACCCCATGTTTTGCTTCAGGCAATTCCCACCTGAAACCAAAACATCATCTTCAAAACATGAAACACTACTGGACATTAAAAACATCAAATACAAATTATGGCTTTCCACAAACAAACAAACAGAATTATCATGAGTTTCCAAACTACAAACAACTTCACTTCCCTCCCCACACCCAATTTACAAGGAAAATAAAATAAATAAACCCGAATTCAAAATTTGAATGAAGAACCTTATGCAAACAAAATTATATTAATTACAAAAGTGTCACTTGTTTCATGGAGTTTGACCTTGGTAATCCGGAGTTTGTCAAAAAGGTAAGTAAAATCTTATCAAGATTCTTCGAGCTAGGGTTTGAACTTCAACACTCTTGATTCATTCAACTTTCACTAATCACTTGAACCTCCAACCACTTGTTTCAGTCAATTTTGGATCCCTCTATTACAGATTATAAAAAAAGTGATTCTGATACTCAATAATTTAGTTTATTTTTTAATTTTAAAGAAAAGTAAAAACTATATTGTGTTTGTTTGCCGTAATAAAAATCATAATTATGAAAAATGATATTTTTAAAAAGCTACTAAACAGCTTTTCATTTAAAGAAGTTTTAGATTTTTTTAAGATTATCATTTTTTTCAAAAAATTATAACAAACAGGTGAAAAGTTTCAAAAGTGATTACACTTTCTGAAATTAGCGGCAACAAACGGACTCTTCATATTTTCAAAAACATGATTAATAAATTATCATGGTTTAAAAACTACAAACAACTTCGTTGCTAAAATAAACCAATAAAACCTTATGATAAAACCCCCAATTCACAACAAATAAATCAACAAACCAGAAGCAAATTTTAAAGGAAACCCTTATGATTAATCAATTGAGAAAGATGAAGGAAGGAACCTTTTGGGGCCAAAGGTAACTTGGGGAAGCGAAACATAAGCACGTAGAGGATTAAGAGCATCAGGAGATACAGAAGATTGAATTTTGGGATCAGAATGAAGGACCCATTTGGATGCAGAGAAAGATGATGACGTGGCACTTGCCGTTTCGTCTCTGAATAGTTTGGAAGGAAGTGAGTGTCTTAGAATTTCAGGAAGAACATCGGCGTGATCATGAACGACGTGTCGTTCATCTGGTTTGGTCTTGGAAATTGGATTGTTCTTTAGACCTAATTTTGCAGTGGCTTGTTTGGATTCTTGGAGAAAATAAGCTGCTTCTTTTGCAGCTAACCTTCCTGCAAGAAAACTCATCTTCTAGATTACTAGTAGTACCTATCTAACTCTTCGTTAATTCTTCCGATCTAAAAACTCCTTGTTTTGTGAGAAATATTATTTTCTTTTTAAAAAACATTACAAATATTTATGTAGTTAGGACCCCAAATAAAAAAATTTAGCCACACACTACAAAATATACTAAATTTAATTATTTGAAAATACACATTATTTAATTATTTTTGTAAATATACTTAAAAAAAATATCATTCAAATATATATATATATATATATATATATATATGTTAATTTAATATCAAGACATAAAATTGTATTTATGGTAAATTTATCAAACTAAAAATTATATTTTTATTTTATAAAAATTAAAATTAAAATATTAAAATTTTATAAAAACTAAAAATATATTTAATTTTATTTTTTATTCTCATATTTTTTCATTTTTGTGCGTATACTTAGATATTGTACCTAAATTGTGGCAACAACACTATGCAAACTTTTCTTTTTTATTGAATAAATTTTTAGGTGTGGTTAAATCTTATCTCAACTAACCAAGTTAAGGATCCACTATTAAACTTTGGATCAGCTTAATAACACAAGATCTCCGATTTGTATGGGGTCAATTTTTTTTAATGGTTAAATAAATTTTTAGTTCCTATTAAAATTTTAAAATTTCGATTTTAGTCCTAATAAAAAAAAATCACATGTTTTAGTCCTTGCAAAATTATTTTACAAGATGTTTTAATTCTTGCTTTAACGAGACATTCTTTAAATTTTAAATTTTTGAACGATTTTTTGCAAGTATGTTTAGAATATTATTAAAAATTTATCCGCACAAATTTAAATTTTTTTAATTTGAGATGAATTAAATATAAACTTTTTAAATGTCATATTTTCAAGATAAAATCTTTAAATATGGACCTAGAAATCAACTTTTGAGCTAATTTTTTGTTGATGAACTTTATATATTGTTGATCCTCCAATAGGCACTAAAGTTGTTTGCATAATAATTTTGTAAAGACTAAAATATGTGTTTTTTTACGGAGACTAACAACAAAATTTCAAAATTTTATAGAAATCAAAAACTTATTTAACTTTATAATAAAATAAGGGTGAATGTTTTTTTAGTTAAATATGTTTTTAATCCTACAAATTTATGACTTTTCAAGTTTAATCTCTAAAAAAATGTTATTCACTTTTAATCTCTATTTTAATTTTATAGAGAATTTTATTAGGGACTTAAAAAAATCAATTTTCTACAAAAAAAAAACAAAATTTTTTTAAAATAGGGACTAAAAAGTTGATAATTTTTTATAAAGACTAAAAAAAAATTAGAAATTTTATGGGGACTAAAATTTATTCTACCCATTTTTTTAAATTATTAAAATTGCACTTTCTTTTTATTAGAAATTCAATTTTTAAGATTAAAACATAGTCTACAAAATGTTTAAGACGATACTGAGTAAGGCTAATATTGTTATGTGCGTGTGAGTATAAGATTGTATTTCCCATCCGTCTGCACACACAAAAAAATAGTTATTATAAATTCTCAATATTTTTGCAAAATACAAAATTTCGTCAACTTACAGTTTCTTAAAACATGTTAAATAACTCGGACAAAAAAAAACATATTTAACAACGTCCTTACAAAAATTTAAAATGTTTTAACAAAAATATTAATTAAATATGATTTTATTTTATGTATTCTTATTTATTCTTTCTTGCTTTGCATTGAGAAATTAGCATTACTTATCCAGGAGAAGATGAATGTGAATCAATGGCTTCCTATTAGGATAACTAATAATGGGACTGTTATTTCTCATCTTTTCTTTGCAGATGATTGCTTACTTTTTTCCATAGCTAAAGTTTCCCAAGCCAGGTTAGTTAATGAGGTTCATCAAACTTTTTGTAAGACATCGTGTACGAAGATTAATGTTCATAAGTCCAAGTTCACCCCCTCAAAAAATTTGGCACAGTCTAAAATGGAGAAATTTAAAGGTATGATTAACTTTAACCACACTTACTCCATTGGTAAGTATCTTGGTTTTCCTTTACTTGTCGGTAGGGTTATCAATGCAAATTTTTCCTATATTATTGACAAGATCACTCGAGGCTTGCTAGTTGGAAACGTAGGCTTTTAAGTAAACCAGAGAAAGTAACTTTGGCTAAATCGGTTCTTAGTTTTATGTCAATCTACATTATGCACAATCTTTTGTTGTTAGAAGGTATATGCATCAAGATTGATTCCAGCATTAGACAATTTATTTGGGGTGGTAATACTCGTCATTGGATTATTTGAAATACTATTATTCAATCCCCTCAAAGAGGAAGCCTTGGGTCCAAAAGAGTTAGGCCCGCAAATGTGACTATGTTGGGAAATCATGTATGGGAGCTTATTCATAATTCTAATAAGTTATGGGTCCAATTTCTCACAAGGAAATATATTAATGAATTACTCATCCTTCAGGCATCGATCGGTAAAGAGGACTCTTATTCTTCACGTTCTATAACTAAAGCAACAAATATTATAACTTTGGGATTCATTACGTGTGTGGAAATAGGTGAATGAGTTCCTCATATTGATCAAAATGATAATAATCTCCACATTTATGATGTCTATTACAATGGGGTGTGTAATTTTGATCTTATATCAACGCCTCTTCCTCATGATATTAAAATGAAGATGGAGAGTATTTTTATTAATGATGAATTTGATGGCATCATTGTGTGGGAGCCTTCTAATTTTGGTACCTATACCCCTAAATTGGCCTATTATTGGTTAACCCTTCTATTGGGCCCTGATCCGAAGGAGGTTATGAGTTGGTCTTGGATTTTGAAGCTCAAACTCCTTGAAAATGTTTGTCATTTTACGCAGATTTTTATGCATGAAAATATATCTACAAATTAGGTTTGGTGCTCTCATTATATATCGTCAGATGCTTCTTGTTATAGATGTGGTGTTTTATCGGAATCCATCCTACATTTGTTGTGTGATTGTCCGAAGGCTAGGTAGGTTTAGCACAAGCTCAAATTTGATTTTCAGAATGGTCTATATAAAGATGATGTTCATATATGGTTCAAGATGTATGCAACAACCAATATAATATTCTTTTCTCATTCAATGTTGGTTTATTTGGAAATCTATAAATAATTAAGTTTTCTCCGACATTGGTCACCCTATCTGGTATATTCTTAGCTAAATCTACTCTCTCTATAATTCCACCAAGAAGGTTTTTGGTGGCCCTTCTCCTATCACTACTCCTAGGTTGGTTTGTTTGTCACTAAACTCCAGATAATATGATTAAAGTTAATGTTGATGGTGACTTGATTGATAACCCTGACAAGTCATGCTTTGGGGGTCTTATCAGGAAACCCATTGGTGGATGGATCACTGACTTTGCACGTAGCTGTGGTAATACTACTAATATTAATCTTGAGCTTCATGCTATTTTTTATGAGATGCAAATCACTTGGGATCTTGGTTTTAAAGACATCATTTGTGAGTCCAATTCTCAAACGACTTTAACCTTTATCAAGGATGGGGTTCTACCTACTCATCCTTATGCTCCTCTTGTTGGTAACATATGTTGTTTTGTGTTGAAATATTGAAATGTTTCGTTGGCTCATACTTTACGTGAAGGAGATTCTTGTGCAAATTGACTTGCTAAATTGGGTGTTTTGCTTTCTCATGAGCTCATGATTATCCCTACTTGTCTATCTTCCCTATCAAGCCATTCTTTAGCTGATGCTCGGGGAACTCAATTCCTTCGATTATAGTTTTTTTTTCTTTCTAGTTTTTTTTTTTGTTTCTCATTGATAAAAAATTACCATTTTTTAAAAATTGTAAATTTTTATGGAGAAAATTTTTATAATGTTGTAAACGTTACTACTAAAAATCATTTAAAATTTTAAAAGATACACATGAGTTGATTTAATATTAGAGACTAAAATTGAAAATAGAAAATTTTTATAAGAGTAAAAGTTAACAAATTCTTTTATAATAACTAAAAATTTATTTAATAATTTTCTTTTCAAGACTCACTCTTTTTTAGGTAGAAAAATGAATATCCCATAAAATAGTCGGGATACACATGTATTTTATCTAAATTAGACATTGAGTGTTAGTATCACTCTTAAAAAAAACTCTTTGTTGGTAAATTATTTATATTACTAGTTGACTTGTGGGTTGCACCGGATATATATTGACTTTTGATTATTTTATAAGTCGAATGTAATCCATATGTTCTTTGAGTTTTTTATTTTTAAAGTTAACTTTAAAAACAAAATATATACGGATAAATTTATTATTACTTAAATTATATCTTTAAATGAAAATCATTTTGAAAGAATTTAACAATTTTTTAATTGAAGCGACACAATAATATATTTTAAATGATTAGTATTTTGTTGTTTGTTGGCTTCTTTCACTATACCTTGCTATTCATTTTCCAAAAATTTGAACCGCTTTGAATTGTGAATATGATTTTTTATTGGTTTAATTAGTGTTTTGGTCTCTTATTTTTATTTTTATTTTTGGAATTTTGTTTTAGTTTCTTAATTAATTTGCGTTCTATTTTGGTCAGTCAACTTTGTTTCTATCAGTCACATTAGTCAATTTTTTTAATCAATTTTATTCAAAAAAATGTTAAATTTGCTGATTGAGTTGCATGAATATCACTTTAAGTGACTGACTAAGTTGTATGAGTCACTCATATCTCCGTAGCACTCATAAGCCTAACCATTCCAAAATCAGAGGCCTTTACTTCCACATTTTCATCCAGCAACACATTGCTTGATTCATTGTGAATGATGTTTAGGATACAATTATGGTGCAGAAAAACAATCCTCTTGAACTTTGGGTCGTGCAAGACATCTTCTAGACTTCTATATTTCATGTACTCATAAACCAACGGTCTTTCCTCTCGAACTTTGCAATAACCATGAGGAGGAACAAGGTTCATACGCTTGATTTTCCCTATGGTTTCCATTTTAGCTGGAATTCTTTGTCTTTTTGTCCACTTACGTGTATCAGTTTCTTGATAGCCACAACACTTCCATCTTTGAATTGAGTTTTATACACGATGCCGAAATTGTCATAACCAATGAGATTATTATTGTGAAAGCCGTTGGTGGCCTCTAGAAGATCCACAAAAGTGAGCTTTCGTAAAGGGTTAGAAGAAGAAGAAGTCTAAAATCCTAATTTTGAGTTTTAAAGGGGTGACTCATACAACCTAGTCGACACACCAAAAGTGGCACTTATACAATCCAATCGACAAACTTAAGTTTTTTAATATAATTGACGGAAATAACTAGTGTGACTGATAAAAGCAAAATTGAGTAGACATGGCAACGAGGCGGGGACGGATTTTGCCTTTCCCGCTCCCGCACCCAACTAATCGAGGAAAACTCACACTCGCCCCCGTTTTTTAGCGGGTATGAAATTCATACCCCATCCCCACCTACATCGGGTTTCAGGTTTCCCCGTCCACACATGCACACATCCATATATATAAAATTATAAATTTAAAAATTATATCTATTATAATTAATATAATAAAATTATTATTATTAGACAATAATAAGATTAAAAATAATATTTTTTTATAGAGATGAAATTATAATTTTTAATATTTAAAAAAATATTAAATATATTCAATTTGTGCATGTATATAAAATTTAAAAATTACAATAATATTACTAGCGGGACGGTTCGGGTGTGGGGTGAATATCAACACACCAGCACCCGTCCCCGCTCCCGAATTTTAATTCTAGAGAAAACATGCACCTGCACTCAATCAAAGCAGATTTTTTCCGTTCAAATTAAGACGATTTCGAGTGGGCGCCTGCGGGTGCCCGCAAGTGCATGTTATGTTGTCATCCCTAATGTTGAGAGACTATAACAAAATAAAAATTAATTAAGAGGTCAAAATAAAACCCCAAAAAAAGATAAAGGATGAAAAGACCAATTAAGCCTTTTCTTTTCAAGTTGAATGCAAAAATAAAATCATTCCATTAGACAAGTCTATTTCTTTGTCTTAAATTTCTGTAGAAAAAATCGACATTTCACATCTTTTATTCGATTTGCATTTAACAATGACATTCCATATTGAACAAGTTTCATAAAATAGTGACACTGCAAGTGAGGGTTAATATGGCCAAACAATTTTCATTTAATTTGAAAGAAATAAATGGGTGGAAAGAAGAGGATCTTGTAGCAAGGCAATCAATTGAAGTTTGAGGCTCTTGAATCGAAGCAATTATAGCTTGAAATTTTTTGAACTGCAAAATGATTTATTGATCTGTGATGACTTGTACTGAATGGTAATTGTATTATTAAAAGCTCTTGCAATGAATAGTTAGGAATGCCAATTGGTCATATTTTCATTATAGATTAGTCATGAATGCCATTGGACATATTTTCATTTAATAAAATAATGACCTAACAAAAAAATAAATAAATAATGACTATTCAAGTCTTGTAATTAAAACTTATTCAACTATAGAAATATTTGATATACTAACTACGGGTTTGAACCCACCGTTTCTCTACTCTTTATAAAAAAGTAATGACCATTCAAAATTTCATTAATAATAATATCTATAAATCAATCATTAAAAATAAGTGAATGTAAATTATTACATTGAATGTAAATTACCGGATAATTATTGAATTATGATATGGTGCAAATTAAAATTATTGCATTTTTCTTCTCAAAGCTACAAAAAAGCCATGTAAATGCAAGTTTTCATATTATCTCTTCAAATTGTGATGTTTTTTTATTTGTTTGTGGAACAAATAGTAAAAAAATTCGCACATTACTTCAAACTTCAAATTGTTGAAATTGTGATGTTTGCTTAGCCATTGACAATATCTCATAAATTAAAATATCAATTATCCAATAGATTATGGTACATAACTTTTTATTTATTTGTCAACAACACAATTATTTCGTCCAACCATTGTATTAAAAAAAAATCAACACGCGCACACCAAAAAGGCTATAGCTGGAGGTATAGTGACTAGTGGCAATGGTGCCATGGTGGGAGTCCTTTAACCAAAATTAGTACTTGTGCACTTATTTCACTCTATGGACCACAAACCCCACCTCACAGTTTCACAAACCAATACCAAATAATTCGACCCCTCTTAATTTGAGGTACATGGAAGTGACTGTTTAATTTTGTACCTTTTTCAATGTAACTAACTACCTAGCCATTTTGGTGAACAAATTTTCACATAATAAGTTTGGATTTGAATTCCCATCGAAAAATATATTCACATTTAATATTTAACGTAATTTGAATAGAAATAGATGAAATATATTAAAAAAAAATATTTATGTTTTAAATTTATATATTTTTATCTTGCTATCATATTACTATTAAATTTTATATTGACTAAATAATTAAATATTAAATATATAAAGATAGTGACTTATATACTGATTTATTGCTCCTCAGCTTCTCTGACTCCCCCAACACAGCGAGGGGTGCATGTGAATTCTATAAATATCATCGCTGCCAAAAAATATTCTTCTGTGTATTCAAGATATGGTGGAGTTATATACATGTAAATTATTTGCATGGTTGTTGTGTGAAGTAATGTGTATTTAACACAGTGCATTCAAGTTTGGGGCCTATGATAGCAGAGGAGGTATAATGAGTGAACTGTTTGATGATTCATGAGTTAATTCGTGCTAATATTTTCAAAAATTAGGTCCCCCCACCCATATTCTTCCTCCCCCAAAACAAAAATTAATTATTTTTGTGTAGAATTTGAATACTAAACCCAAAACCAAATTTTGTAAATATGAAAAGGGGATTTTTTTTTCCCAACATAAATTGAAAAACTAGATTAAAGTCTTGGATAAGGTTGTGGAATTTACATATATGCAATTGTGGCTACCAAATATTGAAAAATGAAAATTCATATAGTATAGTCAACAACAAGAAATAGCTAAAACCTCCAAAGTGATTTGACATGCACAAAATTGTGGATTATAGTGACCCTTTTTAGGAATTGAGTCATGGAAATAAGTAAATTGATGGCATGAAGCATAAATTTGCAATCTTGAATTTTTATATATATATTTTTTTTATTCAGTTGCAATGAAACAAGAAACATTTGTTAAGGCAAAGAAATTAAATGTATAAAATTAGACACACAAACTACACAAACTCTAATTCATATATTCTTTCATATTTTCAAAAATTCAAAATCCTTCTGTACAAGACTCTTTAGTGTCTACAAGTCTAACTAAACAATCACTATTTTCTAATAAATTAATATCACAAACAAATTCAACCTAAACTCTACTACCATATATATCATAAATAGTTATGTAATATTTCTAGTATATAATAAACAAATAAATAACTAAAAGAAACCATATATTATATATGTGACTATACTAACTGAACAATGGATTTTGCCACCAAAAAACCTGTTGAGAAATCAAACTATCTCTTGTTGTGTAAAGGGTTGGATCCTGTAGGCACTTTTCGTTTCGCAGATTTGAATTCTTTACCGTTGCTTCTTATCGGAGAATTAACAAATGGAATATGAAAATTTTGATGATGATTTGAAGTAGAAGGACTTGAGAATTTGATCCTAATAGCATGAACTCTTGGTGTGAGGAAAAGAAGAGAAAGGAGGAGAAAGAAATGGAAGTGCTTCATATTTCAAAGTATAATAATAAGAAGAAAAATAAAAACAAATGGATGGAAATGTGAAATTTGGTGCAAAGTAGTGTTATTATATGTTGTGTATTTATATGGACATGGTTAGGTATCAACATGTGCATACTAAATGTGGTGATATATATGAAACACTTGTCAAAGTCTTTGTGTGAATTTGGAGTGGTGGGTCTTATGGTCTCATTGGCGTTTGATTTTGATCAAATGGTCAAAATGATAGCTGGATGTCAATGGTGTGAGTAGGGACTAGCATGGGATCAATGGTGGTGGGGTGGCAATATTAAATGGTAGATAGTGACAAAGAAATTAAACTCATTCATACTTTCATAGGTGTTGCATACTCATCCCAAATAATTTATAAGCAAAAATAAAAATAAATAACTTAAATATAAACAAAATTTAAACTTTTTAGTCTATTTAATGCTACTATTTTTAAAATACTTAATTTAATTTAAAATCAACTTATTATTATTTTGAAGGATAATTTAGACAATATACATACCTTTGTAAATAAAAGTATACGATTACCATTGAGTATGATACAGTATGATATTCTTTATGTCTCTAATTATATGAGTATTTTTGAAAAAAATATTGTCACTAAATATAAATTTTCTTTTAGATTATTAGATATATTTGTTTTTTCAAATAAACTAATTATTAATTATATTAATTTATTTTGAAAGATGAAAAGTTAAAATCGAAGACATTCTAGCATCAATATGTTTGTATGTGAAAGCCTGAAAGCAAAGAGAAGGGACTTGTTAATACTTGATTTTGCAAAGACTTTGAACTTTATGGGAGGACTAATATGCCCCCTATCGATCTAATAAATGGAGTCAAAACATGGGAAACGTGTTAGGGGCTTTTTGGTCATGAAAAGTCAAACATCGCCGACACACTCAATTGGCCTTGTAGAAATAGTAAACAATGAGGGGCATGCTGTATTTAATTAGTACTACTACGACTATAATAATAATAAATTAAATATAATTAATTAACATAATAAACATTTGGAAAGGGACAGAAGTCGTACTATTAAGGTTAATACACATACGCACCCCCATAAGTTAGGTTAAGTAGATCCTAATTTGATGGGTCTAAGCCAATACTTGGATTTTATTGATTGGTCAATTTTCACGGATTTTATTTCTTCTATTCAATGAAAGCTTTGTGTTGTGTGCCCCTTTAATTAGGTACATTTTTTAATCAGACTATCATATACTATCATCACCAAAGTGATTTTTTAAGACTTTAGTAATAATGTATAATGTAAACTAAATGTCCAAGTCCAACTTGATGTTATAATTATATTTAAGAAAATTATATTACAATGTGGCCAAATAATAAAATATAAGTAGTGTTTGCATTTGTTTAGTTTATTAATTATTATGTTTTTTTACAAACAAAATAATAAAATGAATTTGTCTTGAGTCGCTATTAATTTAACTTTTTACATGAAATGAATAGAAAATGTCAAACATTTGGAATCTTCGAAAAATTAATGCATTAATGTCGTAATTTTTGCTTACCATTGAATAATTTATTTCAGGACTGCTTATTAAGCTATCATCACACCAATGGAAATTGGAAAGCTCTTTTTTTTTTTCAAGATCCAAGATCTTCTTTTTTTGCGAGAGGTCAAGATCCAAGATAGATTACGGTCTCGTAATGTGAATAGTCATGTGTAAAATCATTGAGAGTATCGCACATTAATTAAAATAATAATATTAAGACCCACATAATAAGCAATTTTAAAGAGAGAAGGCCACATATAGTCAATGACAAATCTAGTGGATGATTTATTTTCTTGCACTTTAGTCCAAAAAGATATTTTCTTTGCACGGGTGAGAACTAATTGGAAAGGCCAAAAGGTTTCATCCTTAAACATTTTTGTGAAAACTCATTTTATTTTTTTAGCTTTTGATACAATGCAACAATTAAAATATAACTAACTAATTAATATATTTAATACCTTCTTATAGTTGAAGCTGTTAGATGAGCATTAATTTATGTTTAATGTTTGATTTAAGACTAGTCAATAGGCAATAACTCTAAAAGAAAAAATCAAGTGGTAGAAAATTCCTAGAAGCTTAGAGAGAAAGGGATTGATTTGAAGAATAGAGATGGAAAATTCCTTGATGGAAAGTTACTTTTTGGATCATCTAACAACCAAGGAACAAAATGGAACAAAATGGCAACCTCTCTCTTTTATTAGGCGTAAATTATTTTGTTATCTTAGCCCTAACGATAATTAAATTTAGTAAAATAGAGTGATCCTTTACAACGTGACAAATTATAATTCAAATTTTTAATAAAAAGATATTTACTATTAATGTCTAATTACTTTTCCATTTTAAGACAACAATTGAAAATTATACCAATGGATCACTATAAGAACATACATCCCAACCATATCGAAACTATATAAATTCAACAATAATTTGGGGCACTCTTCAAATAAGATTTCTTTTTTTATCTCTAATAGAGAAAGATATGCAAGTTCATTAACTTTTTTATGAGGTCAACAGAAGCACTTTTCAAACTTGTACGGCAAGGCTATCACCTTTTTTGGGTACAAGGCTATCACTTTCTAATCCAGCAAAGTAAGAAAATATATGTATCTTTGTAACCGACTTTTGAAGAGGCATAATGTAGTGCATATTGCATTTTGTTAAAGAGTTTATTAATGAAATTCACACATTTAAGTGCCTTAAAAAATATAGTATTACTAACTATCATCAATCAAATGTTCTAAGATTCACAAGAGATCTCAATCAATAACTTTAAGATAATGAATATATAGGTCATTACTCTTATATATTCAATATTTTGTTTATTCTTAATAAATGTAAGAATTTAATCATTCACACTTAAACTCAACAATCTTTCCCTCAAATATGAGTCTTTCACATCTTATATACTTGCATCGCCGTTATTAACTACGAAATCCGTCTCCTGACTACATCACTGAAGATTTTCGTTATAAGGATTCAACACTAAGATTCACTTCCGCTCCCCCACCAAATCGAATAATGACTCAGATACCACTAATTGAATAATCTGAAGAGTATCGAAAACAACAATAACCAAATATTCCAGAATTACAAGAAACTTTGACATCGCGAGATTGAAAATACTGTACACATTCATTAAGGAGCTATCACTGAGATAGAGACGATTTTAATAGTATACATTAAGAATTTAATACTAATAGGCAATAGCAATCAAATGGATAGTTGACTATTAGGGAATATAATTAAACTTATGTCTCCTTTTGGGCGTCACCGTCAAAATCAAGTAAACTTTGCAATTATTCATATATCGAACATAATGTTAATCAATATTTGCAGACAATTATTGAAGATATTTCCATTTGTAAGTTTAAACTTATAGAATACTAATATCTTATTCTCACATGCAAGGTTTGTCAAAGTATCAATATCATTAGCTAATTCTTAAAAAGGAAATAACGCGTTTTACAGTACATATATTTCAACCTTCACCTAAGAGGCTAAGAATTAAATTATATATGTTAGTTTTATGAAAATGGACTCTTACACTATGTTTGGATTGGTATAAGTACTAGATATAGAATGAGTTTGAGATTCTTTGTGTCTGGTTGAGATTTAAAGTTATAAATATTGATATATCTGAGTGTTGTGGAATATAATTAATTATTTTTACCTCTATATATAATTAATTCTATTTTGATATCACTATTTTGAGTTTTGGTTTTCAAAATTGATTTTTAGTCTTTGTTTTGAAGAAATTGATTCTTAATCTTAAATATATGGTTTCGGTAAATTTTATTTGGATGTGCATGTCAAAATTAATATAGATTATGTTCAATATATTTATTTTTAATCAAAATCAATTATTTTTATTTAATTAACAATCCACAATTAATTCAATTTAATTTAATTTAATTTTGATGACGCAAAAGTAGAGTCTATCCAGCATAACATGAGGCCTAAAGTCAACATTACTACATTAGACAAATAGTTATGAAATATTGTATTTTAAGTTCAAAATACTTTTTTTTTCAAAATAAAAAACTAAATAACTAATATACGGCCTTGTGTAATTAAAATCTAACACTTACATATATATCACAATGGTTACTTTATATACAAATAATTTCTTTGGTTTGAGGGGAGATGAGAGACTATTTTAAATTATTGTTGCTTGGATCGATTTTGTAGTGAAGGAAAAATAAATTAATTTAAATAAATTATTTAATGTTACGAAACAATTTATCATGATTTGTCACAAAACAATATTATTGGTGTCATTCACATGTGTTTTTCCACCAAAATTAGCTTATTGAAAAGTTTATCCATAATTCTTAAAATGTAATGTGTGTAAATGCCATGATATTCGTGACTGAATTTTATTGTAAATATAACTCTTAATTTAAATAATGTGCTTGGTTAATTTTAAAAAAAAAGTTCCTTATTTGGACAAAAGAGACTCTAAATATAATTAAAACTAGCCTCTTGAATAGCCATCAAGATTTTCATATTAATGTTATTTTACAATGAACATTTCATATATAAATATAAATGTACATGTTAACTATTGTGTGAAAATAGTAATGACTTTTATTCTAGAAGTAGTGTTTTAGTCTTTTAGATATATATTATACTAGTTAGTGATAATTGTGTTATTGTGTGGTTGATAAGATACTAAAATACCACTTCTAAAATACAATAGCACAACTATCAATAACTAAAATGATATATATATATATATATATATATATATATATATATATATATATCTAAAATACTAAATATATATTATTATAGAATAAAGTACTCCATAATACTATCACATATGGTCAGCAATGGAATAAGATTTGGTTGCTAGGTGGATAAATATTGGTGGTGTAGCAAAATAATGTTGGGTGTGGTGTGGCACCAAGTCCATTAGACCTGAAACGCATCTTTTACTTTTGTGGGATATATATAATTTGTCCCTCACTCTATTGGTTATATATTCAACAAAGTTTCAATTTAGTTGGAGTACTTGTTTTGTGATCCTTTAAGTCAACCCACTCAGAAGAATATAATGGCTAATTCATATCGTAAGTTGTTGGTTGTTGCTTAGGCTGAAAATTGCCGACCACGATCTTTACATTGTAATTTGGTGCATTGGATGGTAGTCATGTACACAACCAATAAGAATTAATGAAGATCAATACATAATGTAGGTAATATTAACATGATGGTTATCTTTTTATAATTCACATTCTTTCACCTTCAATCGCTCAAAGCGTTACACATAGAAAGTTTAAAGAAATTTCGGGATTTTTTGAAGTACAAGTTTTTGATAGGTGATAATTTTTCATTTTCTTGATCTTTTACAAAATTTGCATTCCATTAAACAAGATGATAAATTTAATCACATCTCTAGCGTTGAATTAAGAGGTAATGCAACTATTCAAGAATTTTCTCTTATGATAAGGAAATAATATATAAGAATCATGATGAAACATATTATTTTGACTAAAGAGACAATTTCAATGAGAAAATAGTAGCAGATTCACTCCCTTTAAAAGATGTCGAGAACGAATTACACCAATAAGTTGATAAATACAATCCATTCAAATAACGCAATCAACAAAAGATAAAAAGAATAAAGTGTGATATATATAGAAAATAAGAGGAGAACTTGTGGCAACAGCAGATACAAAATTTGTGGTGGTCAAAACACTTACACTTCTTAACTAAATTTGTGGTCGCCTAAACTTTTGCAAAATCTAACAACAAATTTTGTGGGTTGTAAAACCCTTACAAAATTTCTGAAGACTTTTTCAGCCAATAATAAAAACATATCTGAATTTACAATATGTGAGGTTTTTTTTTTTGTGAGGCTTTAATTTAGACAACCACAAATCTTTTTTAAGTTGCTCACAAATTTCTTGTAGTGTTTTTAATTGTTAAATTTTTTCAGAGTTAGTCAATTATAAATAAATAAATTTGATAATTGTATTAATTATAATTTATTATTTAAACCATAAACGAGATAAATATTTTCATCAATCAATTTGTTAGAAGGCGACCTTTTACTAATAAAAGTATAAATATATTTTTAATCAAATCAAACACCAAACCACTTTAAAATGGAATAAAGACTCAATTTAATCCTTCAAAATACACTTGTGTTAGTTGTGCACAAGTCTCACATATTTTTACAAGTAACAGTTATGTGGCACGTATTTTTACAAGTAACATATTTTGAATGTGGTTAAAAGGGTCTTCTTTGTTATATTATTGTTTTGATAAAATAATATTGATTATATTAAATGATGTAAAAAAAAATCGGTGATTTTTAATGTGTTGTTATGTATTTGAAGGTGAAAGGGGTGCAGGTGGTGGAGGGAAGAAGAAATAGGACGGTGGAAAAGAAGGAAATTTAGTGACAGAATACCATCTTATGTGACAAATATAGTGACACCTCGTTACAACTAACAGAAAATAATAACTAAATTCACGGTAATAACTATAATGATTAAGGGAGACATAATTCAAGAATTTTAAATTATTTGTTTTTTTTTTAAGGACAATTGTAATATTATATGTCACTTTTAAAGATTAAAATGAGTGTTTACTTTTTTAAAGTGAATTAGTTAAAAAAAATTAAATTTACTGTTATTATCTAATTATTTCGACCTAAAATATTACTACTTCTAACTCGTTACATGTATATTTAACTATTATGTTTTTAGGTTAAATATATTTTTAATCACTAAAAAATTTTAATGTTTTAATTTTAGTCTCTTTAAAATAAAAATACAATTTTTAGCCCTATAAAATTATTCAATAAAAAGTTTTAGTTCTTATTAAAATGAAACACAATTAATTATCGCTCAACATTAAAAAATTTGAATGATTTTTTACGAGCATGTTTAGAATATTAATTATAGAAATTTCCACCACAAAAAATATGAATTTTTTAACTTTCGATAAATTAAATATGAATTTTTTAAATATAAAAAAATCAAGATAAAAATAATGAAAATATGAAAAAAATTAAAATTTAAACTTACTTTTTTGGATAAATTTTTTATAATATTGTAAACATGCATGTAAAATTTATTTAAAAATCTATATTGACTTAACAACAAAGACTAAAAATCTATATTATGATAACTTTATAAAAACTAAAAATTGTATTTTTATTTTATAGAAATTAAAATTAAAAAGTTAAAATTTTATAGGAAATAAACATATTTAACCTTATATTCTTTTTCTTCTAAATTAAACACATTGAAATATCAACTTAGGTAGGAACACTCTTGAGTCAAAGTCAACGCAGACCCTTTCAAAGCTGACGAACCTGTTTTCATATAACCGGCCTCCATCGAAATTTCAAGATAAACTTTTTGTACTTATATATTTGGTTTTATCTATATAAATTAAAACATACCAGACATCAGACAAAATAATATATATATATATATATATATATATATATATATATATTTATATTTATATTTACGTGCATGATAAATTGTTAATATATTAATGACTAATGAGTCCATCTTAATAATTTTGAGGGTCATATGATATCATGATATTACATTAAGCTAACTAACACCATATATAATTGTTCTTTTCCAAAACCAAAGCTTGATCGTTTACATATTTTTCATGTGATACTCTTAAATTCTATCTATACATGGAACCAAAATCACCAAGATTATTTTTATCAGTTTTCTTATTGTCATTTGCATGTATTTTGTTCAATACTTCTGAATCAAAGTGTATCAATGGTTGTGACTTAGCTCTAGCTTCCTACTATATAAGAGATGGTTCCATCATCACATTAAGTAATATTTCAAACATTATGAAATCCAATGTTCTTACAAAACCTCAAGACATTATCACCTACAACAAAAACATCAATGACTCTTTCAACAGGGTTAATGTTCCATTCCCTTGTGATTGCCTCAATGGAGAGTTTCTTGCTTACACTTTTCAGCATAAGCTTCAGTTGAATGAAACTTATGGCTCAATTGCTGATTTTATTTTTAGCAATTTGACCACTGAGGAATGGATAGAGAAAGTCAATGATTATTCACCAAGTAATCTTCCTGAATTTGGAAAGATTAATGTTACTGTTAACTGTTCCTGTGGGAACAGAGAGGTTTCTTTAGATTATGGATTGTTTATCACATATCCACTTAGGAGTGAGGACACTTTGGAATCCATTGCAAAGCATACAAAACTTGAGGCTGAGTTGTTGCAGAGGTACAACCCTGGTGTGAATTTTAGCCAAGGAAGTGGTCTTGTTTTTATTCCAGGGAAAGGTTGGATTTTTATTTTGCTGTCATGGTTAATTTGGTCTTTTGATAAATAATGGAGATTTTGTGATTATTCTGGATTTGGTTTTCCATTTGTACAAAAGGGTATTTTTTTGTTGATCAAATATTTTTGTTTTAGTAAGGTTTGATTATTTTAGACCTCATAAAATTGGTAAATTTAGATGTAGTAAAGTTTGATTATAGCATAGTTGATGACATACAGAGAAACACATCTATAGCAACTGGACAAGAGGAGAGCTGCGTAGAGTGTCACATTAAATGAAATAGGGACCGATAACGATTTTATAAGTGGGAGGTATCTCTTACTCTAAAAATCGATTTTGTAGGGTTGAGTAACTTAGACCCAAATTTTAAGATTGTATGATATCAGAGTTTATCCAAGATCCATTGGTCCACCCGCTACCAGTTGCGTTCAAGATGTCCAATTTTGGGCATGAGAGATTGAGGGAGGTGCATTAAGACTCTCAAATTAGACGCGATAAAATCTATAACTGAGAGACATCCCTAACTAAACAAGTTAGTTTTGTAGTTTTGAGTTAGACTCAATCCGAATCGTAAGAGAATGTGGTTCAAGAGTATCTAATTTATAAGTGAATAAATGTATGTTTTATTGATTGGATATGTTTGTATTTGATGCATGATTTTATTCATTCATTTATCTATATTTTTATTTTAACTTTGCAGATGAAAATGGAGTTTATGTTCCCTTGTCCCATAGGTAAGTTTTATTATGTTACCCTTTATTATCAGTGCTCACACACAATGAATATTTATTTATGTTTGATTGGTTCCATCATTATTTCTATTTCTTTTTTCCTCTTGCAGAAAAACAGGTTTGGCCTTATAACTTATCATCGGAGAATTGGCTATATGATAACTATTTATTTACTTTTGGCATGTTCACAAACATATGAGTATTGAAAGAAAGCTAGTGCTTCTCTGAGCTTAAATTTCTATCCATATATATATAAGCAGGTCATTTAGCTAGGGGTTTAGCTACTGCTGGAATATCTACTGGTGGAATTTGCATGCTTCTGTTAATTAGCAATCTGTATATACATTAGATACTTTAGAAAGAAGAATCAAAAGGAGGCTAAATTGCCATCAAAAGATTCTATGGCACCTTCAACTAAAGATGGTATATGTACATTTTTCATACTCAAATTCCTTACATCCCCCTTATTTTCTAAATATGGTGAAAGAATATTTATATTGCATTAATATGTGGACAAATGCGGCCGCAACTGCAGTGGTAGATACCTCTAAAACTTTTATATTGCGGCCTCAGTTGCAATAGCGGACCGCAATTTAGAACCATGTCTCCAATGTTCATGAGTTGAAATTGAAACTAGTCTCTTGCAGATGCCAATGGTGATGGAAGAGCCAAATTTACTGTGGTGGACAAATCACCAGAGTTTTCCTATGAAGAACTAGCCAATGCTACTGATAACTTCAGTTTGGCTAACAAAATTGGTCAAGGTGGTTTTGGAGAGGTCTACTATGGAGAGTTGAGAAGCCAGGTTTGTAAAAAGCATAGTATAGTGACAAATTTTTCTTGTTTGTAACAATCTATTGTCCATTTTAGCTTATATGTTCTCTTATTAGTTAAGCTGTTTTCAATTACACAGAAAACTGCAATCAAGAAGATGAAGATGCAAGCAACAAGAGAATTTCTTGTTGAACTGAAAGTCTTAACAAGGGTTCATCACTTGAATCTGGTAAATTTTCAAACATAAACATGTTTTGTTTTAGCTTTAATTTTATATAAGTGATTGTTGCTTTATAAACCTACTTGAGTAAAATGTGTGTGTGTGTTTGAACATATATAGACCCATTATCATAGGTGATTGTTGCTTTATTGTAAGTTGTTTTTTATACAAAGTTCTATTGTTACATAATATGAATTCTGTTAGTAGTATTCCATCTAGAATGATATATAGAAAAAAGTATATGAAAATTTGATATATCTGATTTAATTTTAGATCAAATACATCAACTTTTCAAATGCTCTCTTTTTCTGTTATGAGTGTGATTTATGACCCTATCATCCTATGATTCTTCACATCTATTATGTAATTTTGTAACCTATGTCTAGCTATTGTATGTCCATATAGGTACCCTTGATCGGATATTGTGTTGAGGGATCTCTATTTCTTATCTATGAATACATGAACAATGGAAACTTAAGCCAACATCTACATAATTCAGGTAATATAACCCCATGAAGAGTGTCTATTTTCTGCAATGTTGCATTAATGTGAATACAATGACATGATCATAAAAGGATCAAGTGAAATTATTTGCAGAGAGAGAACCAATGGCGTGGTCTACCAGGGTGCAAATTGCGCTGGATGTAGCGAGAGGCCTCGAGTATATTCATGATCATTCAGTGCCTGTGTATATTCATCGCGACATAAAATCAGATAATATTTTATTAAATGAAAACTTTGCTGGTAAGGTAGAGCACTATACCTCAATAATCTGTGAAAGCTTCTTAGTTCTTACTATTTTCCTTCTTGAGTTAATTGTTTAAGAGTGAGATCATATATTACTCCTATTGCAGATTGCAGATTTTGGATTAACCAAGCTGAGTGATGTTGCTAATTCAACAGATAACACTGATCATGTGGCAGGCACATTTGGTTACATGCCACCGGAGTATGATGAGTTCTGCTTCTCTTTTTATGTGATTGATAAATGATAACTATCTTAGACATTAGTCATGATGACTCATGAGATATAAGATTATTTCCCTCCGAATGCGTCTGATGAAGAAGTTTTCTCAGTGTTACCATGATAAATCCGCATTATTTCTTAGCAGTAATGAACTAGACATAACTAATGAAAGGAAAAAGTAAAAACTAGTCCAATTCCTTAGTTTAATTCTACCATTCAATTTTGTGCAGAAATGCATATGGACGCATATCGCGCAAGATAGATGTATATGCTTTTGGAGTTGTTCTTTATGAACTAATTTCTGCTAAAGCAGCTGTGATCAAGATCGATAAACTTAGTACTGAGTTCGAGAGCCTCGAGATTAAAACCAATGAATCTACTGATGAATACAAGAGCCTTGTAGCTTTGGTAATTGATTGTTAATGTCTCACCACTTTTAAATTCTCAATTGAAAGCCTTATATGGTTATACATAATTAATTAGTGCCAATATATATGTTCATATATTGTGTTTTATCATATCTCAGTTTGATGAAGTTTTTGATCAAGTGGGAGATTCTATAGATGTTATAAGAAAACTGGTGGATCCAAGGCTAGGAGATAAATATTCAATTGATTCCATTAGCAAGGTATTTATTTATGAATCATAAAACATTTTTTGTGTTTCTGATTTCACAAGGCTAGGAGATAAATATTCACTTTTTTGATCCACTGGCAGATGGCACAACTTGCTAAGGCTTGCACAAACCGAGATCCGAAGCAACGCCCGACAATGAGAGCTGCTGTGGTTTCTCTTATGAAACTAAATTCTACCATTGATGATAGAACTAGGATAGATAGTGCAGTATTGAGTCATGATATGGAGCATGATTCAAATTGAAATTCCAGTGTGAAACTTAATACTATTCTATTATGTGATGGTTGTAAAACTTATTATAAGAGAAGAAGAACAGAAAGAAAAAAAATCAAAATGTTAATAATGTCTTCTATGAATAATTCTTTGCATCAGACATAAATATATATAGAAAAAGTAAAATCTAAAACCTTTTTAATCTAATACAATGTCTTAGCATTATAAAGTCCCACATCATTTAGAATATATCATAATTAACTGTATATAACTGTCTAACTTGCAACTCTGTTCGCTGAGTTGGGTAACGCCAGCTTGTCACCCAAGTGGGAGTAATAAAGTGATGGAACATGGCTATAGCTTGTTGGGCTGGGCTGGTTGTTGCAATATGCTGGCCTGCCCGCTCCAAGTTATGAGTTGGGCCATGGTACTTGGGCTAAGGCCTGGGTGTCGTGGTTACTAGACGAGAGGGCACTGCGTGAGGCTGGTTTCACAGAGCAGCGAAGACCTCTGGCTCATGACAGTGGAGGGATTACAGGCTGCTGCACTTCGAGCCCAATAAGCCTGGTGAGCCTAGCTTCTGAACCATCATTTTTTTGTCGTGAGCCTAGCTTCTGAACCATCATTTTTTTGTCCCTGTTTCTGGATGGATTACCAAATTGACATATTAAAATTCCAGTATAGTTTCTTAAAAGATCAACTAATGGTGCTCCTCTAGCTACACTGGCTCCACTAATGTTTAACCTCTTATTGTAATCATGTACCACCTTATTTCATAATGAAATGATAGGAGTTTATTATTGTGATAACAATTGACATCTTCTATTTTCAAGAGTGAAATCATTTTATAAGTGGATAAGATGTGTCAAGATTATACTTTAAGTGTTAATTCGGTGATAAAAATTTAACTTTGTAATTTTAAAAAATCGAGTTCAAATTCATTTCATAATGGGTGTTAAATAATCACTAGTGTCATTTTGATATATAAAAATAAAAATTTCTCTCTTTTCTCAATTTTTTAAAAACGATTCTACTCATGTCAACTTAATGTTTATATATCAAATCATTTATTTTTTTTGACTAAATTTGTTATGTATATCAAATCATATATTAGTTTACTTTGTGATTAACGTAGAACCAAAATTTAAACTATTTTCAATAAACAATAGAGCATGATACGTGTCTATCAATTAATTATTGTATACAATTAAGCCCAACAGCATGCACATGGCCTTATCAATCAAAGGACTCTAATTTTTTTTTTTTTTTTTATAATTAATAAAATGAAGATGGATTTTTTTGTGGTCAAAATGTGTTTTTGAAATTTTATAAGGACTAAAGACTTATTTTACTATTTTATTTTATGCTTAATTGCAGTTTTGGTTCTCTTATTTTAAAATCTAACAGTTTTGGTCTCTCTCGAATTTTTTAACTAAAAAATAATGATGTAACATATTTTAAACGACATTGCATATGATACGATGATGTTAATTGATTAAACCTATTAAATTACAATAAAATGCTCTAAAAAATTTCACTTTTAACTTATGAAATTATTCATTTTTTTAATTTAACTAATAATATATAAATATTTAATATATATAGATAGTTCTAATCATGCGATCGTATATTATGTCATATAAAATATATTAAATTACTATTTTTTTAGTTAAAAAAATCTGAAGAAGAGATGCCAAATTTTAAAATATGAGATCAATTCTAAAAGTTGGTGAAAATAACAAAATCAAACTTATAATAAATCTCTTTTTAATTATTTTTATTAAAAACTCAATTTTTAAAATTAAAATATGAGTTTCAAAATATTAAAGATGACACTGATTGGATATATCTTCTCTAATAGTGATCTTATTGAAGAATTGATATCTACAAAGACACCCATCACCTGTCTCTAATTATGTTATATAAAATATTAAAAAGAATATCAAATTAAACAGAGATTTGCAACTGGTATTGTCAAGTATAGATTCCATTTTGATTTTTATGATAGTAAAGTCAACCAAGCACAGCTACTGCATAGGCGTGGCTTAGAATTAAAAATTGAAATTATGATGTTTGTTAGAGTTATGAGAAGGCACAATGTGTAGTGGTTGCACAGCTACCGACAGGGTATGCATTTTGAATACAAAGGATTAATTTAATTAAACGAAGCTAAACATTTTTCAATCAACAAGATTCCCTCCTCCCTTTGGAAATGCCCCAAATATTGTTCATAATAATAGACCCAAAAAATAATTGATATCCTAAGTTGCTGCTTAAATAAATAAACAAAGTGATTAGCATAGATAACAACATCAGATAGTGATGTTTCATTTATTTTTAGTTAAAAAAATTTCTAAATTAGAATTATTTAAAAATGTAGTGTAATTATTGTTTAATTTTCAATATTTTATATATTTTTATGTCAAAAAAGAGATTCTATAAATGTTTTAATTATTAATGACAATTAAGCATTGTTTTTTTACTCACAATTAAGCAATGCTTAATTGCAAAAGGATGACTATCGGTATCCTTAGGGTAAAATAAATATAAACAATTTATTACACATTATGAAAGAAAAGTTAAGTTGTTTATAAAGTAAAGTATAATATCTAGAGTGATTTTTTGAAATAAAAAAAGAAAGAGGTTATCTAAAATAAGAAAAGAATAATGAAATATGGTTCGGTAATAACACAATATACAAAATGGTAATAGGAAGACCAATATATCATAAAAATAGTGTAATCAACAATTTAGAACAATATTTTAGTTTTGTACCTTAAACCTGAGCTAAAATCAAACAACTTTTACATAGACTCAAAGTGAAAACTTGGATATAATAAAGTATCCTTAAAGTATCCTTAGTCTTCACAATTATGTACTTTGTACTTTTATTATAATAGTGATATAGGAACATTCATTGAAATTATCACTACATGAATTAATGACATCAATTCTACCAATTGCACTTGACACAAATTGTTACAGCTTGTGCTCGCATCTGTGTTGATTTGGTTAAATTCAAAATTATATGACAGTTTATAAGTAAATTTCATAATAAATTCTCAATCAAGGTTGTGGTTTTCTCTGACTTTACACAAAATGTTTCTCGGATAATCTAAATTTTCTTACCTAAAAAAATAATTCATGTCAACTCATATTCTAGCAACTCTTACTGTGTTCCCTCCACATTCTCTTAGAAACAGTCAAACGGGTCCAAACATGCATGTCTGTTCTGATCATAAAAGCAAAAATGTGACCATATCAAATTTATATAGTATACTATTCTTACATTCACAAAAATAAAATTGAGAGTTGAGTTAGAATCACTTTCCATATAAAAAAATAAAATAAAATAAAAAAGCTATAGTCTATTAATTACAAGAGCTAGAAAATGTGACATTACTTTCAACAACAGAAAATTGTATTGAAAGGCCAAATATAGAGTCCTAGAAATCAAGTTTTTGTTGATTTGAGTTGATTTCTTTTTCTGCTTCTTGCTTTTCTTCAGCATCCAATGAAACTCAAAAATATCTTTCTATTTTTTTTCTTTATGTTTTTGGAGTGTGTTTTTTTCAAAGTTGAATCAAAATGTGTTAAAGGGTGTGATTTAGCTTTAGCTTCTTACTACATCAAGCCACCATTTGAATCCACAAATATATCAAACTTTATGCAATCAAATTCTGATATTATAATCAGCTACAACAAACAATTAGTATCAAATAATGGTAAACTTTTTTCATTTTCTAGAATCAACATTCCGTTCCAATGTGAATGTATTGAAGGTGAATTTCTAGGACATATGTTTGAATACACAACAAATGAAGGAGATACTTATGATTTAATTGCAAATTCATATTATGCAAGTTTGACTACAATTGAGCTTTTGCAAAAGTTCAACAACTATGATCATAATCAAACATTGCCTCCTAAGGTTAAGGTTAATGTCACTGTCAATTGTTCTTGTGGGAATAGTCAGATTTCAAAAGAATATGGATTATTTCTTACATATCCACTTAGGTCTAGTGATACTCTTCAGAATATTGCGATTGAATCTAAAGTTGATGAAGTGTTGATACAGAATTATAATCCTAATGTCAATTTCAGTAGAGGCAGTGGGATTGTGTTCATTCCAGGAAGAGGTATGTAACATGTTCTTCTTTACAAAGGCTAAGTTACTCTTTTATTCTTCTTCAAACTATATATAATGAATTTGCTTAAATGTTTTATTTATTTATTTTTTAACTTTGCAGATAAAAATGGAGATTATGTTCCCTTGTATCCTAGGTAGGTAACTTTGATTGTCTCACTTTTCATGTTGAAAGCTTATAGAAATGGTTCTATCATTCTAACTTTCATTTTTCTATTTTTTCCCTTTTGCAGAACAGGTTTGGCCTTCTTCTAAGTCTTTGTTCACAAAAAACATGAGAATGTGAAAAAGGTTAATGCTTCTTGTGAGCTTAAATTTTCTTCAATATAATCAGGTCTTGCTAAGGGTGCAACCGTTGGTATATCGATAGCCGGAATATTCGGATTTCTGTTATTCGTTATCTGTATTTATGTCAAATACTTTCAGAAGAATGAAGAACAGAATACTAAACTGCTCGAAACTTCTATCGCGCTTTCAACTCAAAGCGGTAATAGCAAATTTTTGTATTCATATTTGCTCGAAGTTCTTTTATCTTATGATATAAACACTTAAGAAAATAGATTATGGCATGTTCATTATAAAATTTTATACGATAGTTTATAAAACAACTTATACCAAAATATTTAAAGAAGATTAGTGTTGCTGATTTTTTGTTCCTGTTATGTGGTGAAGCATCTGGTAGTGGAGAATATGAAACTTCAGGATCCAGTGGACATGGTACTAGTAGTGCTGCTGGACTTACAGGAATTATGGTGGCAAAGTCAACAGAATTTTCATATCAAGAACTAGCTAAGGCTACAAATAATTTCAGCTTGGATAATAAAATTGGTCAAGGTGGATTTGGAGCTGTTTATTATGCGGAACTTAGAGGCGAAGTAAGTAAAGTCTGGTTAAGAATTATTTCAACTAAAATTCTTGAACGATTCGTCTTTAACTAAATTTAATGTCGTACAATTTATATTCTATGCAGAAAACAGCAATTAAGAAGATGGATGTACAAGCATCAACAGAATTTCTTTGTGAGTTGAAGGTCTTAACACATGTTCATCACTTGAATTTGGTATAACATCCTTTAAACATCTTAAGCTATATATAATATATTTGAGAGAGATAATTAATCATTTTTATGTATGGACAAACATAGGTGCGGTTGATTGGATATTGTGTTGAGGGATCACTTTTTCTTGTATATGAACATATTGACAATGGAAATTTGGGTCAATATTTGCATGGTATAGGTAAGATCACCAAAAACATATGCTAATATATATTTGGATTAAACAAGTTTTTAAACTCTATAAAATTTATGTAATAATTTTTTCTGATTTTTTAATTCTTATAAATTTTCTATTTTCATTTTTTATCTCTATTTTTAAGTTAAATCATATGTATTGTTCTAATTTTTGAATGATTTTTCAGTCATTTTTAAGATATTGTAAACATGTCTCTTACACAAATTTAGATTATTTTAGCAAAAGACGAATTAAATTTGAATTTTTAAACATTTGATGTTTAAAAATTCATATTTTGTTATAAAAAAATTTGTATGGGAGATTTGTATAATATTCCAAACACAACAGAAAATAAATTATTCAAAAATTACAAGGGTATAAATAAGTTGATTAAAAGCAGATACAAAAATAAAAATGATTAATGATGGTAACATGATTGATTTCAGGTACAGAACCATTACCATGGTCTAGTAGGGTTCAAATTGCTCTAGATTCAGCAAGAGGCCTTGAATACATTCATGAACACACTGTGCCTGTGTATATTCATCGTGATGTAAAATCAGCAAATATATTGATAGACAAAAATTTGCGTGGAAAGGTTGCAATTTTTACCAATCTTAATGATCTGTTTTCCAAATTAATTTTTTTTATTGTTTCTTTGAGATTAATTAAACTATATTTGTTTTTTAAATTCAGGTTGCAGATTTTGGATTGACTAAACTTATTGAAGTTGGAAACTCCACACTTCACACTCGTCTTGTTGGAACTTTTGGATACATGCCACCAGAGTATGATTTGTTTTCATTTTGTATTCAATTTTGAGTTTAATGACTATATAATGATGAAGGCTTTTGTATGTTTAATTAGTAAAATCAAATTCCATATTCAAAACATGTATATCATCAACTAAATATAAGCTTCTTCAAATTTTGTAAGTTATATTCAGGTCATATCTGTAGCTAATGTACAAATCTTGGTTAATTGATTAGATTTTTTGTTGTTGTAGATATGCTCAATATGGTGATGTTTCTCCAAAAATAGATGTGTATGCTTTTGGAGTTGTTATTTATGAACTTATTTCTGCAAAGAATGCTGTTTTGAAGACAGGTGAATCAGTTGCTGAATCAAAGGGTCTTGTAGCCTTGGTAGGTCTAAAACCCCTTTTTCTAACTCAATTCATATTTTTTTTTTATAGCGAAATGTTAGTATATTAGTAGTTATGTAATTTTAAAGACAATTAACAAAACGCATCTACGCGAATCAGAAATGAAGTTAGACATGACTTGTTTTGCATTGCAGTTTGAAGAAGCACTTAATAAGAGTGATCCTTCCGAAGGTCTTCGCAAACTCGTGGATCCTAGGCTTGGAGAAAACTATCCAATTGATTCTGTTCTCAAGGTAGGAAGCAATTCTCTTAGAAAAATATTGAATGTTCATCTTCCATTTTTTTCTTCAATTTTTGTTATACAAAAAAATATACATGTATTTTATGTGGAATAGTCTAACATTCAATATAGTACATAACATAAGCAAAGTTATTCCTAATCTTGTTTTGTGGATTTAGGATCAAGATTCAATGTTTAATAATTATACGTTTAAAGTGTAAATAGAAATGTTCAATCATATTTCTTTATCTTATTACTTAAAAAAATATTTTAAGAAACAATATAATGATGTGATTGTGATAAGCTGATGAAACATGATTAGTGTATAGTTACTTAACTCAATTTTAGACACTATATTTTCTTTGATTTTAGGGTGTTCTTGCCAATTAGACAGTATTATTTAAACATAATTTGTAATCTATAACTCTAAATTTGTATTATAGAAAAACATTGTAAGCACTATGAAGTTAGAGACACATACACAATTGATCAAATTTCTCTAAATTGTAAACAGAGTTGTTGTTCTAATTTCTTAACGCATTTTGGTGAATGTTTGAATTTTAGATGGCTCAACTTGGGAGAGCATGTACAAGAGACAATCCACTACTACGACCAAGTATGAGATCTATAGTTGTTGCTCTTATGACACTATCATCACCTACTGAAGATTGTGATGATGACACTTCCTATGAAAATCAAACTCTCATAAATCTATTGTCAGTCAGATGAAGGCTCTCTCGTCCAAATTGAATGATGGTTGTTAAAACTTTTAGAAGCATACAACAAAAGTTTGTATTTGTACATGAAACATTGCAGTTGGAGAGTTTTTCGTTGTGTTCAATTTTTATTTCCCAAAACGATTAAAAAAAAAAAGAGTAGTAGGTCTTCCTGTAATTATTTTTAGTGAAGTTGTAAACATTAAAGTACGGTTTATATATGTTTATTTTTTTAATATTGATTGTATAAAGTTATTAACGTAGTTTTATCAACCGAGTTGGGTCTAAAAGATGATATTAGTTTATCAAACACAACTAACCACGGCTCTAATCTTGATATTCTAATAAGTTCGAAAGTTGTTTATTTATTTTTCGAATTTCATTTTAAAATCGTCTTAACATGCAAGTTTGATGTTTCACATAAAGAAGGTAGCGGAATACTTATTTCTTTTATAATATATTATATGATAAGTAAAATAGAATGTTTCTGAAAAATCTCATTCATTGATTGAATAAAAGATTACAAATGATTACCGAAGAGATTATATTGGGTGAATAACTCTTAACCTCCCTTAAAAAACTCAACCAACTATAAAAAAAAATATAAAACTAACTAATTAATTATATTCGAGCATATTATGTGCATATATCTTTCAATGAGGATTCAAATCGAGTTCACTACATTATGGGAGTATGACCATTTCTGCTGGAGCCGTTGCAATCAATATTCTTTAACAATATATATATATATATATATAATCAACCCCTTATGTATTAATTAATTAAATGGCTAGTTACAAGCTTATATATTCTTTTCTTCATACAAATCAGAAACAGGGGTACTGCAACAAGAAGTTTGGAAGGAAGGAATTGATGATATAAAAAATGTACAATATATTTAATTTTGTTAAAAAGAAGATTCCAAGTAGACATAGATAGTCTTACAGCTTATGATGTGAATATTTTATTTTTGCTTTCAAATATACATAAGATAAGATTCTGTACATGTTAGCCTAGCTAGGATATATAGTGTAACCAATGATCATACATAGTAGCTAATAGGTATATATTAAGTTTCATTAAAAAAAAAAATAGATATATATTAGTTAAGCAAATCATGGAATTAGAAATGAAGTGGATGGATCAAATCAATGAGGAGATAAAGAGCAATGGTCCTTCAATAGTTGATGAGAAGGAACAATGGAAGAAACATTGCATTTACAAAATACCCTCAAGAGTCACGGAATGGAACAAAAAGGCCTATAAACCCCAAGCAATTTCATTTGGTCCTTACCATTATGGGGAGGAACATTTAAAGCCTATGGAAGAACACAAGCATAGAGCACTTGTTCATTTCCTAAAGAGGTGTGAAAAGCCCATTGAGTTGTTATTCCAATGTATGGATCAAGTGGTTCAAGAGTTGAGAGACTCGTATAAGCCACTCGATCCAATTTGGATATTGGACTCACCAAAGTTTCTTAAAATGATGATTCTTGATGGTTGTTTTATTTTGGAGATTTTGAGAGCTAATGATTGTGTTCCGGATGATTATGATGAGAACGATCTTGTCTTTGGTGAACATGGGAAATTTTATGTGATGCCATATATCAAACGTGACATGCTTATGCTTGAGAATCAATTACCTATGATAGTTCTTCATACATTGATTGAGGTTGAAATTGGCACTGATCATGAGGTAATTCATTGGCCATTTTTTCTCTTAGTCATTTACTACCTACATGCATCCTTAAATATAGAACTCTTTTTAAAACTCTTTTAAAAAATTGGCTAAATACATCTTTTATGTTATCTGTTTAGTTTTTTATAATTTGTAACAAGTTTTTTTTATAATACGTAATAAGTTAGTTCTTAAATTCTATATTTATAATAAATTAGTCATTTAAAATTTTAAATTTCTTTTATAATGCGTAACAAATTAGTTCTTAAATTCTATACGCAAACAAATTTTTTGTTATACTCTGCATTTGAATTGTGACTTAAGAACTCGTGATGTTTCTTTTGCACTTTTATAATCAAAGAGTCATTTCATTAATTCATCCATTATACTATTCTTTTACCGGATTATCAATGTTCAAAGTTAAAGATAAATATCAATTGAATTTTCTAAAGCAAGATTCAATATATATGAAACATTACAGGAAGATCTTCATGAGTTGTTAAACGAGAAAATCGTCAAGTTATTAAAACCTAGCACCCCTTTAATTCGAAGCATGGGGAAATGTATGCACATATTAGATGTGCACAGAAAAAGCCTAATTCAACAAGGACCAACCCACCCAACACGCATGCCCAAAGCAACAAAAAGAAATTGGTTGAGTTTAGAAGCTGGAGAACCAATCATTCGATCCGCAACAGAACTCCATGAGGCTGGAATTCGCTTCAAGAAAAGCAAAACATATTGGAGTCTTAGAGATGTTTCATTCGATCAAGGTGTTCTTAGGCTCCCAACTTTGGTGGTAGACGACACTACAGAATACATGTTCCTCAATCTCATTGCCTTTGAGCGTCTTCATGTTGGAGCAGGTTGTTAGAATCTTGATAGAAATCAAATTTCATAATACTGAACAAGTTGTTAGACTCATATGAATTTCAACCAATAGAAAATAGTATGTTGAAATATGTATGTTAGAAAGTATCTTATTAGCACTCTGTTATGTTCTTTAAATAGAATTAGTTGAGACTTAATAAATTAACTATCTAAAAAGTAACTCTAAGTATGTTTTTTACATTTAACTAACTGCTAACTTTTATATCTAGTACAGGTAACGAGGTAACCTCGTTTATATACTTTATGGACACTATCATCGACAATGCCATGGATGTTGCACTTCTCAACCGAAGCGAGATCATATTCAATGCTCTTGGGAGTGACAAAGTTGTTGCTAAATTGTTCAATTCATTGTCTAAAGACATCACTGTGGATCCAAATGGAGTACTTGATGTGGTGAGGATGAGTATGAGTGATTATTGCAAGAAACCGTGGAATAGATGGCGTGCAAATCTTATTCAAACTTATTTTAGGAACCCTTGGGCTATTGTGTCTCTTGTCGCTGCTATTTTTCTTTTTGCTCTTACTATTGTTCAAACTGTATACACAATTCGTCAATTTTATCAAAATCCAAGCCCAAGCCCAACTAAGTCACCTGTTTTTCCAATTACTCCAAGGCCTCACCATATTCCATAATCACCCTATTTAGTTTCTTGTTTTCTCCTTTAATTTCCATATATATTTGTAATTCTTTTTTATTTTGAATATTTTATGTATATTTCATGCTTGATTTGTCATTGAGACTTTATATGGAATCATTGTTGTTATCATGGTTTTAAATAATAGTTGCGATCACAACTTAAAAACATGACAATATCGGTGAAAATTGTGATGCAATCTATATTACAGTTGTGTTGTTGTTACGGGGTTGCGGCGACCTTCAAAATCGTAGTTGAGGACTATAATTTAAAACAATGATTATTACCTTTGATTAAGTGATTGTAACTATTATGAATTTATGAATTCAAAATTTGTTTGTTTGTCAAAAAAATGTAGGATTGATTTTTTTATCATCTGTATGTAACGTCATATTCTTATTCATAATAATTCTCTTTCTATCTCTCTTATCTCTACTACCAATTTTATTTTTTTACTTATTTTTATTCTTTTTGTTAATGGTGATGTTTTGATCTATATATAGATTCAACTATTGGAGGATAATGATTGAACATTTTAAAAAGTTAAAGTTATATAGAGGGTGAGATCTATGATTTTAAATTGTGGTTGCAGTTGCAATTGTAATTATGTTGTAAACTTTATATTGCAATGAAATATAGGAAAATGCGATCGATGCAGTCAAAATTGCAGTTATGATTTCGATATAGTGATTTCAATCCATATTACGACCGCAATTGTGGTTCCGTACTGTAATTTAAAACCATAGATGAAGTTAAAGGGAGTGTAGAGGTTATGAACTAGGAGGAGTTTCCATGGTGTGGGATCATGAACTTGTCCCATTGCTAAGGCGAAAGGAGAAGCTACATTTTAGACTTGAGATAGACTATACCATGCAAGGGTGTGGAGTCACTATAGGGTGTGGAGTCCCATTTTTAACGAGGGTGTGGAGTGTTGCAATGCTTTAGGTATGGTAAAAGAGGAATTTAGATTATCTATTTTTTTTACTTTCAAAGGTAGAGTAAACTTTAGGTAATTTTTATGGTAAAATAAAATAGAAAGTGATGTTTAGAACGGTGAGAGAATTGAGAGAGACCAAATATAGAGAGGGATAGAGAGAAATATAGGAAAATGTAAGGAAGCAAAGGTAGACAATTTTTGTAATGAGAGAGCTCCTAAAAAGTTTACTACGAAATGTGCAAGTGAGGACAAAGTACATGCTCAAAAAATATTCATGTTGATTGGTGAGAGCATCCGTCGAACATGCAAGCATTCAATAGAAAAGTTACAAATAATATTAAAATGGGACCTTCCCCTTGTACGTAATGGTTCAAATATCACCTGTATATCATAACCACCTAAACATGTGAGACCTAGTGTTGACGGGGATATAAAGTATTATGTCAAGTGCTTGAGGCATGATAAATGAACGACTCTTCTAAGACTAGTGTTAACACCTAGTGTTGACGAGGATATAAGGTATTACGTCAGTGCTTAGAGGAGGGACACATTAATAAATTGAATATACAAAGAAACGGGATGAATCCAAAGAGTCATATGAGATTGTACATATAAGGATGACCTCATAAAAAGTTTTCTAGAAAGTAAATAAAAATCACGAGAAAAATAAATTGTTGTTTTGGTTTTAGGGGACACTTATCGATCCTACAAGTACTGAGGTGTTACAAATGGTATTAAAGTCAAACATCTCTCAGTACAATGTGGTTTAGGGACGTATCAATAAAAAGATATCATTTTTCATAAGCTTGTGTTGTAAGAATTCTATAGTTAAACTTGTTTGACTTAAATCACTTACAAAATGAGTGGTCTCATGAAAAGTTTTATATAGAGTGCGTGATTGATGACAGAAAATATTCATTAATTCTAAGAGTTACCACTCATCCTACAAGGCTTTAGAATATTATGGTCTCTTCTTATTTCTTGATTTTGATGCAATGACAATTATAACTTTATAAACTTAATAAAAACATTAATAAAATTTTAACTATCCGTAAGACCTAGTTTAACTGAAAAATACCAATATTGTTAAGTAGAATATCATGTTCTAGATTCAAACCCAGAACCTTACAATTGTATGCGAGTTTCTTTATTATTTTATCTATAGACAAGAAAAATCAACTAAAAAAAACCTATTGATAAAATATTTGTAGAAATTAATATCAATAGTCAATAATAACACCAATTTTGTAAAAAAATAAAATAATTAATTATAATAATCATAAATAATTAAAAAAGTACATATGTTTTTTTTATATCAAAAATTTAGGGTGGATGGATGATGTCTCAGTTCAAAGTAAAAAAAAAAAAAATTACATACTTTTTAAATGGTATATCCTATACAGTTATCATATATTATCCAATTGAGTTTTACGAAATATATTAGAAGTCATACCACATAAAACTCAAAATTAAAATTAAAAAGGTTTAACGAAGATATCAATCGAAAATATTTTACACCGTTAGTCTAAATCGTTGATTGAGTAGTTATTTAACAATTAACATTATAATTATCTAATGATATGATAAAATTAAGGATTATTGTTTATTGTCATTGTAAAATTAATTTATACCAACAATGCATCGTTATTTTTCTCAGTATGAAATGTAGTTAAAAGTGAAAATAATATTATTAGAATTTCAGAAAAATGCAGATGTATGAGGACTAGTTATACAAAAGAAGAAAATTCCAATTTATCAAAAGGAAAATCCAAATGGACTTCATTTCATTGGAGAATTAGTAGGCTTGATAGAAAACCCATTGGGTTGGTGGGCCCCCGAAGAAAGGCCCAGATCTTTCTCGAACAGAAGGAACCAACTAACCAACAACACTTATAAGGAAGGATTCAACAACTCAAACTCAAACTTCATTCATCGATTAACTTATAATCAATTTAATCATAACCTCTTTTTCTTTTCTTAACCAACACGAGAGAGAGAGAGAGATGGATTTTGAACTTCGAAGAGCGAGCGAGAAGATAGCGAAAGAGCAAAAGGAGAGAAAGGAAAAGGCGAGATTGAAACTGCAAAAGGAAAAGAAAGCGAAAGAAGATGCTCGAATACAAAGCGAAGCAATCGAAGCTGCTCAAAGATCTCGTCGTATTGATGCCGCTGAAGCTCAACTCAAGGTAACATTTCACTCTTTCCTTTTTCTTCTCATTCGATCATTATCATTCTGTTTGGTTCTTTCAGATTCATCTTCATGATAACACTTGTGCGATTTATTTTGTGTTCCTTTCGTCGTGGAATTTCGAGGAAAATAAAAAAGGAACCTAAAATTTTAATCTCAAAACAATTATTATTATTCCTTAATTTAACAATTTTTAGAATGATATGGGAAAAATACATTAGGTTTAGACAATGGAAGATGGGTGTTTCTGTGTGCCTATGGTGTATAAGTACAGGTACGAGTACATGTACGAAATACGGTATTTTAGCATAGTCATTACTCATTAGTTAAATGTTATGTAAAATTAAGTTCAATTCTATGACTATCTAATTTCCATCTTTTTCTTTGTTGTTGTTGGCTATTCAATTCATTATTTCTGTCTTCCTTTTGTAAGGATTGGAGCATGTCATATTTTGTCCCTTGTTGCGTATAGAGGATGTTAAAGAATCCATTTTTGTATTTTTTTATTTGTATATATAACATTTTTCTAGTTTCGTTTTAAAATGGCGTTATGTTAACAATTATGTACATGCTTCATAATAGTTCTAATCATGGACAATTTGATATTTGAACATTCTGGTTTATGCCCCCAACTTATGTGAAGCTCCTGAATATGTTTGTGGTGGCATGATTGTCAAAGGATCAGATAGCAGTTTATTAGGAAGGAGTATGTAGGTAGTCTATTGTTTTTCTATCTCTTTTTTTTTTCCCATTCTTTTACATTCAATGATTTTGAAATTCGAAATGTATAATCGTATTACTTAACCCTTATCCCTCTGCTCATTAAGATAAACTTGCCAATCTACAAATATGAATGTTTATCATACCTTTGAGTCTATGGATATTGGATACTGCAATTACTTCCTTTTATTACTAGGATTTTAACGTAACAATACTAAATTCATCATTCATTCATTTACTTTTCTCAATTCAGGCTGACCAACAGATGCAAGAAAACCTACTTGCTGGGAGGGGAATTGTTTTTTATCGTTTACTAGAAGCTGTACCTTATCAAGGTAGTGGAGATAAGATCAAATTGCCTCCTTCTTGTTTTACAGACTTGTCTGATCATGGTGCTCTTGATAAGGGACCGATGTACTTTCAGTTGTCGTTAATTCAGAAGGAAGGATCTTCAGGCATTCAAGGTACTGATGAAGACAAAAGGGGAACCACCCATTCAGGAGTTTTAGAATTCACTGCTGATGAAGGTTCAGTAGGTCTTCCTCCTCATGTATGGAATAATTTATTTTCTGAAGGTTTTATGGAATCTCCATTGGTTGAAGTCCGTTATGTTTGGCTTCCAAAAGGGACTTATGCAAAACTTCAACCTGAAAGAGCAGGATTTTCTGATTTGCCAAACCACAAGGCTATCCTTGAAACAAGTCTTCGGCAGCATGCTACTCTCTCTAAAGGTGACATTTTCACTGTAAACTATGGAGAACTTGAATACAAATTAAGGGTGCTTGAGTTAAAACCTTCTTCAAGTGTATCTGTTTTAGAAACAGATATTGAAGTTGACATAGTTGATCCAATTGAATCCTCGGAAAAGACTGATCAACATGTTTTAATTCCAGTTGTATTTGGGACGTCACAAATTGGAACAGTTGATGAAGGAAAGTTTGTGTATTACAAATTTTCAATTGACAATGGCACTTGGGAGAAAATCTCTAATGGGAGTTCTAGTATCGAGGTAAAACTAGAAGCTGAGACAAATGAGGGAGACACTGATCTTTTCATTTCTAGACATCCTCTCATTTTTCCTACGCGTCACCAGCATGAGTGGTCTTCCCATGATATTGGATCGAAGACTTTGATTCTCAGTTCTAAAGATAAAAACCTAGGTGCGGAGACTTACAGCATTGGTGTATACGGATTTAAAGGAATGACAAAATACAAACTATCAGTCGCAATCCAGGATAATTTCAACCAAAAATTGGGTCAGCAAGCATCATCATCTTCCATGTCATCCATGGAATTGGATACTGAACAATGTAGGAATTGCAAGCATTACATACCTAGTAGGACAATTGCGCTACATGAAGCTTACTGTAGTAGGCATAACGTTACATGTCAGCATGTAGGGTGTGGAATTGTTCTTAGAATTGAGGAGTCCAAAAATCACATTCACTGTGACAGGTGTGGTCAAGCTTTCCAACAAGTAGAATTGAAAAAGCATATGAAAGTTTTTCACGAACCACTTCGATGCCCTTGTGGAATAATACTTGAGAAAGAGCAAATGGTAAGTAGCATCTCTCACACCTCTCTACTCTAGTATTGTTTTATTTTCCCACCCATTTTTCTTATCTTACTAACAAATGTGGTGTAGCTATTGTTTGCTGCTTTAATGTTTTAGTCAGTATTCAATTAATGTCCTAGTCAATTAGAGGACAAACTCAATCTGCCAATTTGAATTCATATGAAAAGATGCAAAAACTATTAGAAATCAAACTTTTTTTTTTATGTTTTGTAGGTGGAACATCAAGCATCAGCTTGCCCTTTGCGGCTAATTTCATGCCGGTTTTGTGGTGACATGGTTCAAGCTGGAAGTTCTGCCATGGACGTCCGTGACAGATTAAGAGGATTGTCTGAACATGAGAGTGTTTGTGGGTCAAGGACCGCACCCTGTGATTCTTGTGGTCGCTCAGTGATGTTGAAGGAAATGGACATTCACCAGATTGCTGTTCATCAAAAAGGCTAAGTCTGATGTGTTCACAGCCCTTGCTTCTCTTAAAAATAATAACTTAAAAGATTGCATCTTGGTAATTAATTATATAGAACTTAAGAGAAACAGGAAAACAGATTGGAAAGATGAAACGTTTGTATGTGTACCATGGATTTGCGTCATTTTTAAGAGCAATATAAGTTTGAAAACAACATTAGAGTATACAAGGAAGAAATTGTAAAGTTATAAAAAATTAAGATTACCTTGATTTTTTTCCAATAAAAGTCCCTTTTAGTAATACAATTAATGTATACAATTTTTTTCTGACAAAAATGGTATAGGTTTTTTTTTTAATTTTAATTTTTTAATTTTCAGGTTCTTAAGGAAATGAAATTATAGTAATTCAAAATTCAAATGAGATGTAAATAAAGTCTGACTAATAAGTTTTATGTTAGTATAATGTTTTTAAAAATGTAAATAATATATCCACACTATATAATATATTGCCTGAAAATTTTAATATTTTTCATCTTAGTTTAAATTTTTTTATAGAACCGATTTAAAAATCCTGATTAATATAATGTAAACGAAACCCTGAATAATACAGAACTGATCATATATTTTCATGGGCAAAAAAATTGCTTGATTAATTACACTACCTAGGTCCTACATGGCTCATATTAATTATAGAGACTAAAAAAAGTGTTTGAATTACTAAAAAAAAATGAAACATTTATTAAACGATTAAATAAAGTATAATGCCATAGCAAAATATTTTGACCGACCTTTAGCAGAAAAAATGTATATACTTCACCATTTAACTATTCAAATTAAGTTTCTACATTTTGTTAGACTTGATATCATGTCTTAGATTTAAATTTAAAATTTTACTGAGTATAGTTTATTTATCATTTTATTTACAACTAATTTTATCGTTTTACACTTTAGATGTTTTTAAAAATATTAAATTAAATAATTTACTGATAATTAGAGGAAAATCATAAGATAAAATGAAGCAAAAAATATTTGAGGTTAGTAATTGGTCTTATCCGGGAAATGTAACCTTTT
>JBBPBQ010000004.1:47130273-47174160 GCA_037974755.1 Cicer yamashitae
TGCATGTTAAAAAAGTTAGGCTAAGTTTTATTTGTTACCTTTAATTGTTTATATTTTATATTTGATATGATCTTTTTGGAATTTAAGTATCACAAATTAGTCCGCTTAAATACGCATTTTATTATAACTTATTCAAATAAATAATTTAATCAATATTTAGATTAAAAAAATGAGCTGATAAGCCAATAAGATTAAGTTCTATAGGTTATAATAATATTGTTAATTGTCTTTCAACTACTAACTGCTATTCAAATTAAGTTTAGATTTAGTTTAAGATCTACACAAATTCTTTTAAAACAATCACATTATTATTATTATTATTATTATTATTATTATTATTATTATTATTATTATTATTATTATTATTTTATAAATCAACATAACCTCCACACAATTGTCTCATACAAAACATAACTTTAATCTTTTAAACGAAATAACTATAACAACAACTTTCAACACATATTATTTATGGAAAAATTATTATTTTTAACATCAATAAGATTTTTAAAAATTTCTTCAACACTCAAACTATCACAACATAAAATCTTAACCAAATAAAAATTGAGTTTGTAGCCAATAACGATTTTTATTGATTAAAACACGATCTAGTCTCTATAATGACTTCTACCGGATAAAAATTAATTTTTTGACATAGATAAACATTTTCAAATACTTACCAAAATATTCGGTCAAATTAAATAAATCATGTCATACACATATATACTTTTCAAAAACAATAATTGAATAAAAACTATATTTCACACATTACTAATAATAAAGAAAAATGTGGGTGTTACATGTCATTTTCCTAAAGGCGCCACAATAGTCGCGCATTGTACATGCCTTGTATACTGGCGATCGTTCTCCGCCTTGTCAGTCTCAAGCGTCACATATCCACCAACTTCCGCTTAGTTCATCCCCGAACCACAACGTGTTGAGAGAAAGTTGCTCTAATATCATTAATGTTTTTACTAACACACACACACACACACACGTAATTTATACAAAAAAATTTCACTGATAACACACGTCATTTCACAATTGGAAAGTTCACCCACAACGAAATAAATTATGCTCTTAACGTAAAATAAGGATCCGAACTCTTTTTAAGAAATAAAAGAAAAATAGATAAAATAAAATTAGCACGGCTAACAAGGTTAATAATAATGAGTTGCTTTTTTTTAATCGACGATGAGTCATTGGAATAATTAATTTATTCTACTTATTTAGTCAATTACTTAAAGTGACAACAATTATAATCATTTAAATATAATCCTTAAAATACTTCTTAACACATTTGAGAATATGAGAGTGTTAGCGTCGTCACTTCCCGTGACCTCTCATGTATGTCAAATTCCTTTTTAATCCCATAAGTCTTCTAAAATTGACCAGTTATAAAATAAGAAAAACAACTAAAATAGACACATAACATAATTATTTAATTACAGCATTCACACTGAAACCATAGAAACAAAGGGAAACAAATTAAGGTTCATTTAAAAGTTGAACAACACTTTATCTGACCAAATAATTCACACAAGTACTTGTACTTGCATTTGTACAACATGAAGAATGATCTTGCTTCTTATATTCCTTCATGAGGCTTGTCTTTGATTCTTCCAATTCTGGGCTGATCCTGTTTTAGGCTTTTCCTAGCTTATTCTTGATACAAAGATAAGATTGACAAAGCTTCTAGAATGCAATCTTCTGCTCAGGATTGATCATTCTTGATTCTGATCGAAGTGAAGATCAATCTTCGTTTTGCAGAAGTCTGGCAGGATTGATCATTCTTGATTCTGATGGAAGTGAAGATCAATCTTCGTTTTGTAGAAGTCTGGCAGGATTGATCTTCGTTCTGCTGTTTTTGCTTGCTTTGATTTTAATGATGTTTGTTTTGAATTGCTTGGTACCTATCTTGTTTAACACACTCAAATGCACAAGTTAAATATCAAAACACTTAGAATCATAATTATAATTCTTAATTAACCTTTTGTTTAATTATCATCAAAACAATTAATTAGCGATTTTGTCTTAACAATCTCCCCCTTTTTTATGATGACAAAACATGTTAATTTAGATTTTCTAATTTTGATTCTAAATAATAATTCAGAGAGTTTTTTAATAAAAGACTCCCCCTCAATATGTGTTACGAAATTGAACCAAATAATGATTTCATTAATATCAAAAAGAAGATCATTACAAAGATGGTTCAAACCAAAAAAATACAAGCAGCATGATATGAGAATTACAATTCAGCATGATATGAAGACTATAATTCAGACATTAAAATCTAACGTTACATCTCCCCTTTTGTCATAGCAAAAAGGAACAGGAGAGTACAGTGAAAACAGAGAATTAAAGTGTTAAAGAGGGTGAATACCCTTCTGATGAAAGAGACAAGGAGGGCTGAGGTATCTCTGGAAACACTGGAGCAGGATTCTGCATAGGTGGATCAACGCCTAGTTTGGGAGCAAGTTGAGTGGTCATACAATCCCTTAATATAGCATGTTCTTTGTCATGATGTGCTTGCCTGGCAGCAATGGATTGGAGAGCAGCAAAATTTTTTGGGATATCCCTGCAAGCCTTGGACGAATCTTTTTCCAGTTTTGTCCTTTTTGAAGGACGTGGTTGAGCATCAATAGGAGTGTTGTGTGATGGGGCAGCAGATGTGCAGAAAGTAGACAACAAAGCAAAATTGGTGCTGATGTGTGGGACAAATGATGGAGCAGAATAAGGTGGAATGGTAGGGCTAGTACTGTCATCAGGAAAAGTCAAGAATTGACTTATACCAAAGATGGATGATGTAGTTGTTTTTTGTGGTGAGACAAAAATAGGAGACATGATGGAAGTTTGTTGAATTTGAAGAGTAGGGCAGAGGCTTCCTTGGAGGTCTGGTGGATTTGGAGAGGATGGTGAAATCACATTTTGAGGAGCTTCCTGAAACGAAGATCATTCTTCAGGATTTGGTGAAGGGGAAGATCGATCTTGAGAGGCAGGATAGTCTAGATTAAGTGGAATTTTTTCACTTCTTTTTCTTTTGATTGGTGGAGCTGAAACAGATTGAGATGGGAGTTGTTTCATGTGTGAAATGTTCTTGGATGTGAATCTGGAAATCTTAATTTTGGACGTTTCACTTGATAGTGGAATTTGAAAATTTCGGAAGATTTTTGAAAGAACCATGCCGTAAGGGACAATGTTCCTTTTATAATCTTTTTGAGCAGCAACAATCATATGTTGGATAATTAAATAAGGAAGATTAAGCTTTTTACCATGGAGAAGATGATAAATGATAAGAGTATCATTATCAGATACAAACTCGTGACTGCCACCGTGAGGGAGGATATAGTTTTGACTTATGTTGTTGAAAATTTTTGGCAGTGGTTTCAACTCAGCAGAAAGGTTTTTTGTTGAGCCATCAATTAATAATTCTTGATATACCTCATCTTTGGAGAGGTTGAGAGTTGAGAACCATTCTTTTCCAAAAATGGTGAGTCCTTCAGTGGGTAGTTGCAAGATGTCAGCTAGCACGATAGGGTCAAGGCGGATTTCTACACCTTTTAGGGTAGACACAATGAGGGATTTTTCTGGAAAGACCTCAGCCTTACAGTAAAAGGCACGAATGACATCGGGATAAAAACAATCAGATAGTTTAAGGAAATCAGTCCAACCAAGGGCATTTGTGTAGTGCTGGATGGAAACGCCTTCAAGTTGCAGACTTTTAAAGTAAAAAACACGACCAATTCCAATAGGGCATTGAGCCCATTTTTCAGAGAAAACTTTCTGGATGAGGGGAACAATCCTGAGTGGAACGATCTTGATGGTTAAGACTTGGTGAACGATCATGAGGGTTTGGGCTTGGGGAACGATCTTTAGGGTTTGGGCTTGGGGAACGATCCTGAGCCGTTTGTTTTGGTGAAGATAGTTTGTCAGATTGATCCTGAACAGTGGATCGTTCTTGAGGAATCGAAGATTGTTCCTCTGATGGTTTTTGCTTTTTAGATGATTTTGGATTTTTTTCATTTTTGGGAAGCCAAGAAATCTGAAAGAGGTTCAGTTGAAGGAGATTTGGAGGGTTTTGGTTTTGAAGTAGTGAGTTTGGTTTTGGTTTTGGATTTTTTGGATGGAGATTTTGAGGCAGATTTAGATTTTTCTAGTTGTTGAGGAATGTGTGAGGTTTTTAATTTTTTGGATGATTTAGATGGGGATGGGCATGAGGAGGAAACGACTGGAGTTTGTTGAGATGGGGGGTTTTCAACATCATCATCATCAGACATAGTATAAACAGTGGTATCAATCTGTTTAGGTTTAGAAGTACCTATACCAGCAAGAATACGCATGAAGCGTCTTTTTGAGGAAGATGAACTTGAAGTGGGTTTCTGCATTTTGCGAAGATGGGGAGGGGTCTGATTGAAAGAGGGAAGGGGAGCTTGAAACAAAGGAGGAAGGACGGTGGAGAGAAGGGCGAGAGTGAGCGGAAGAGTGCTTTCTTCAGGGGAAGAGGAAAGATAATCTGAAAATGTTTTATCAGAGGAAGGAGAGTGAGGGGTGGGTCTGGGAGAAGGAGAGGGTGATCTGACAGGGGATGGAGATGGTGATGGTGAGGGAAATGGAGATGAAGTAGGACGTTTGTGAGCGGTGGTTTTCGTTCGTGCCATTTGTGGGTTGAAAAGAGAGAAGAAAAAAAACTTTGAATTTGTTGATGAACACGAAGAGGGAAGTTGAATGATTAGATAAAAAGATTGTTTTTGTTGTTTTGTAAAAAAAATAAAAAAATAATAAAGAAAAAACTTTGATCTGTTGCAGTTGAAGAAGAGATGGTGCCATGCGTGTTGATTGGATGGGAGGTGGTAGTTGCATTGGGAAGGAGGAAAAATGGAGGGCGTGTGTCTGGAGCCGTTACCTTTTTCAAAAAGGAGGCAAACTTTTCAGATGAAAGAGAAAAGTAGTAATTATGAAGAACGAGGATTGTTCTTGAGTTTTCAGACTCAACAAGAAAAAAAAAACGAAGATCAATCTTCGTTATGACCAGAATGTTCCTGTTTTAAATTTTTCAATTTTGTCCAGGATTTTTAACTATTTTTAGTCGTTCTTTGATTGAATTGAAGCTATCTTCAACAAGAGGCTTAGTAAAAACATCAGCCAATTGATTTTTTGTATCTACAAAAATTAATTCAACCTCCTTTTTACTAACATGATTCCTAATGAAATTGTGCTGAATCTCAATATGTTTTGAACTTGAATGTTGAATAGGATTTTTTTGAGAGATTAATAGCAACTGTATTATCACAGTATATTGGGATATGAGAGTACCTTACTAAATAGTCTTCAAGTTGATTCTTGATCCATAATACTTGAGAGCAACAGTTTGCTGCTGAGACATATTCGGCTTCAGTTGTTGATAGGGTGATCGTGTTTTGCTTCCTACATGACCAACTGATTAATGCTTCTCCTAGGAATTGACATGCACCAGTTGTGCTCTTTCTTTCTATCTTGTCACCAGCATAGTCGGCATCGCAGTAAGCTACAAAATCAAAGTGAGAACCTTTGCCGTACCAAATGCCAAGATCAGTAGTACCTACTAGATAACGAAATATTCGTTTAACTGTAGTTAAATGAGACTCTTTAGGTGATGATTGAAACCTAGCACATAGGCCTACTGCAAAAACAATGTCAGGTCTACTTGCGGTTAGATAAAGTAAAGAATCAATCATTCCTCGATATTCTTTTTCAGAAATTGATTGTCCTTTTTCATCTTTATCTAATGAGGATGGTGGATGCATGGGAGTTGTCATGATCTTGGCTTCATTCATTTTATATTTCTTTAAAAGATCTTTGATGTATTTTTCTTGACAAATTAAAATGCCATTTTTATATTGTTTTATTTGTAAACCAAGAAAGTATCTCAACTCACCCATCATGCTCATTTCAAATTCACTTTGCATGAGATTTAAAAAATCCTCACACATTTTTTCATTTGTTGATCCAAAAATAATATCATCAACATACACTTGAACAATTAATAAATCATTTTTACATGTTTTCTTAAAAAGTGTTGTGTCAATGTTTCCACGGGAAAAATTATTTTTAATCAAGAATGAACTTAATCTTTCATACCAAGCTCTAGCAGCTTGTTTTAAACCATACAAGGCTTTTGTGAGTTTAAAAACATGATTTGGTTTCTTTTGATCCTCAAAAACTGGAGGTTGACGAACATAAACTTGTTTATTTAAAAAACCATTTTAAAATGCATATGCAAGAAGAATTCGAATGGCCTCTAACCTTGCAACTGGAGCATAGGTTTCATCATAATCTATTCCTTCTTGTTGATTATAACCTTGAGCAACCAACCTTACTTTGTTTCTTACCACTTTTCCTTCTTCATCAAGCTTGTTTCAGAAGACCCATCGTGTTCCAATGATGGATTGATCTTGTGGATTAGGAACAAGAGTCCAGACTTCATTCTTCTCAAACTGAAGAAGTTCTTCTTTCATCGCATCAATCCAGGATTGATCCATTATTGCTTCTTTGATTGATTTTGGCTCAACTGGGGAAATCATTGCCATGTTGCTGTTTGCATCGTCTTTGAATGATCTCCTAGTTCTAATGCCATCAGATGTATCTCCAATTATTTGATTTGGAGGATGATCATCTACAAGTCTCCAGCTTTTGGGAGGAGTTTGAAATGGAGACTGTTTATCAATCTCGTTTTCCTGAAGATCAATCTTCTGCGTTGGCCCAGATTGATCTTCCTCATCCTCATCTTTCTTTTCCAGCTCAAGATCATCAAACTCATTAAATAAAACGTGCATACTGATTTCAACAATTTTAGTTCTTAAATTAAAGACACGATATCCTTTAGATTCCGTTGAATATCCTAAAAATATGGCTTTGTCTGATTTCGCATCAAATTTTCCTAAGTTGTCTTTATTATTTGAAATGTAGCAATAACAACCAAAGATATGAAAATGTGAAATGTTTGGCTTTCTATTTTTCCAGATTTCATATGGTGTTTTATTTATAATTTTTCTAATAGAAACACGATTCAAAATGTAACAAGAGGTGTTTATGGCTTCAGCCCAAAAATATTTTTCCACATTGGATTCTTCCAAGATCGTTCTTGCCATCTCTTGTAATGTTCTATTTTTTCTTTCAACAACTCCATTTTGTTGAGGGGTTCTTGCACAAGATAGATTGTGAGAGATGCCAAGTTCTTCAAAAAATGTTTTGAAAGATGCATTTATAAATTCACCTCCATGATCACTTCTTACAGTGATTATTTTTTATTCTTTTTCATTTTGAACTTTTTTACAAAAATTTTTGAAGGCATCAAATGCATCATCTTTTTGTTTTAAAAATAACACCCATGTGTATCTAGAAAAATCATCAACAATTACAAATCCATATTTCATGCCTCATAAGCTAGTGGTTTTGATGGGACCAAAAAGATCAATGTGAAGTAATTCAAGAGGTTTTGTAGTTGATATAAATTCTTTTGAATGAAAACTACTCTTGACTTGTTTTCCTTTTGCACATGCTTCACAAACTTTATCTTTTTCAAAACTGATTTTTGGAAGTCCTCTAACAAGATCTAATTTTGACAGATTTGAAATTGTTTTCATACTTATATGTCCAGTTCTTTTATGCCATATCCATTTGTCTTTATTCATGGACATGAGGCAAGATTCAACTGGTAATTCTTCAATGTATAAAATGTAAAGATTTTTCTTTCTGGATGCAGAAAAAATGATTTTTCCAGAAGCTGCCATTCTCACTTCACATATGTTAGGTTTAAAAACAACTTCAAAGCCATTATCACAGAGCTGACTAATGCTGAGAAGGTTGTGTTTTAATCCTTCAACATATTGAACATCATTGATTTTGGCAGAATTTATTTTACCTATGGTTCCATTTCCTTTGATTTTGGCTTGATCATTGTTTCCAAAGGTTGCGGATCCTCCATCTTTTTTGATGAATGACATGAAGCAGTTCTTGTCACCCGTCATATGCCTTGAACAGCCACTGTCCAAAAACCATGGCCTTTTCTTGACATCTTGACATCCATCCTGCATGATGTTTTGTATCATTTTTAGGTACCCACTTTATTTTGGGTCCTGAGGAGTTAGTTGCAAAAACTGATTCTTTCTTGGTGTTTAAAGTAGTCTTAGAATGACTTATCTTGGGCCAGGAGGGATGATCAGTTGTTTGTTTTCGAAGGGATTTGGAAAAACGACTTTCAGCAGATTTTGATAAAACTCTAGATTGATCTTCGTTTTTAATAGCATTCGAAGATTGATCGTGTTTTTTCAGATTTTGAGAAAAATTTGCCTTTGCTCTAAACTGTTCTTCCTTTTTAAAATTCTTTTTGTTCCTGATTTTTTCATCTCTTTTTTTAAAATAGCATGCAAATTCCAAGTGTCCAATTTTGTTACAGTATGAACATTTGATTTTGCAATTTCCCTCTTTTCTTTCAGGAACAAAGAAATTTTCATACATTTTTTATTTTTGAGTTTTATCAAAACCAATCCCAGCTTTATCAAATATCCCTACTTGAGATCCCATGATTTTCTGAAATGTCTCAGTAGCTTGAATGAAATTCATTAAATCATTTTTAAGAATTTCAATTTCAGCCTTGAGAAGATCGTTCTTCGTTTGAGATGAAGATTGATCCTGGTTTTCAGAACCTTCAGATTCAGAATTTTTGAATTGAGATTTTTTCAAGTTTTGAATGATTTCCTTGAGTTCATCATTCATAACCTGTACTTTCTCTTTTTCTTTATGAAATTTTTCTTTAAAGGAACTACATTTTTGAATGAGAAAGTTTGAATCATTTAGCAAATTATCAAATTCGATTTCCATTTGTTTGCATACAAAACATGGTTCAGAATCTGTTACCTCAGTATCTTCATTGTTGGCCATTAAACACGGGTTTGCTTCTTCTGGTTCTTCCATGTCTGATTCATCAGAATCATCCCAGGTTGCCATCATTGATTTTTTCTTGAAAGGGAATTTCTTTGGCACCTTCTTGTTTAATGGACATTCAGTTTTGTAATGTCCTTGCTTATTGCATCCAAAGCAAGTGATTTTGCTTTTATCTATTTCAGCTTTGAACTCCTTTTTCTCTGGGGATCCTCTTTTGATCCGATCTCTTCTCCTCATCATTCTTTGTATCTTTCTTGTGAGAAAAGCAATCTCTTCATCAACATCTTCTTGACCATCTTCTGAATCACTTTTTTCAATTATTTGTTGAACACTTGGTAAGCTTTGAGATACTTTTAAGGCTATTACTTTGCCTTTCTTTACTGGTTTATCTTCCAGCAATAGTACCTCATGCGCCCTTAGTGTACCAATCAGTTCTTCCAGTCCCAGAACTTCAAGATTCTTTGCTTGGCTAATGGCTGTCACCATTGGTCTCCACATGATTGGAAGACATCTCATGATTTTTCGTACCCTGTCTTGAACTGAATAAGCTTTGCCAAGTGAACGCATTTCATTTACTATGGTTGTGAATCTTGAATACATTTCATCAATTGTTTCTCCATCATTCATTTCAAACAATTCAAATTTTCGAATACCAATATCGATTCTTGTTTCCTTAACATGACTTGTTCCTTCATGATGAGTTTGCAATGTGTCCCAAACTTTTTTGACCGTATCGCATTCATCTACTCTTTCACTTTCTTCCCTGCTTAAAGCACATGATAAAAATAATTGAGCTTTTGAGTTTAGGAGTACCTTAGATTTTTCATCTGCTGTCCATTCGGCTTCTTTCTTTTCAGCCGATGTTGGGTCGTTCTGATCCACTCTTGGTATGAAGTCTCCATCTGTGATGATTCTCCACATACCAATGTCTTGTGACTTTAGGAACAATTGCATTTTGCCTTTCCAGAAGTAATAATCTGATCCATCAAAGTATGGTGGTCTGTTTGAAGACCCTCCTTCAGCAATATATTTGGCTTTTGACATTGTCTTCCTGAATCTTTTGCTCTAACACTTTTTGAGTGTTTAATTTTTTAGAGACTGGCTCTGATGCCAATTGAAGTAACAATATCAATTATAAGAAATGGGGGTTTGAATTATAATTGCCCCTTTTAAAAATTTCCTGTTTTGAAACTAAAAGTTTTACTCAAGATTGATCTTGGTAATACGAAGAACGATTTTGGTTAGTGTAAAAACAGCAATATTGATTTTATCAATGAAAAAACTGATTGTAAAGCAAGTAGTAAATAAAGATAGAGATAGAGAGATTACTCAAGCATATATCCTGGTTCACCCAACTTGGGCTACGTCTAGTCCTCACAATATGTGAGTTTTTCCACTAAGTGCTCAAGGCAAGATTGTTCTTGGTTGTTACACAACTTTCGTAGATCAATCTTGATCTTTACATAACTTCCACCTTTCTACCTTAGAAAGGATTTCCAGATTTACCTTAGCCTATTCCAGTAAGGATTTTACAAATTACATTTTACAACATAAAAGGATTTCCACACACTTCTCAAGCTATGATGATACACTAGCTTTGAGTTACAAAGTAATGATGATGAAGATGTTTAGAATCTTAATATTACTCAACTCTTGTTTGAGGAATAGATTCTGAAACTTAGGACTAGATTGTTACTGATTTCACCACAACACAAAGAAACATATTTGCAAGCTAAAGAATGATATTTTGAGTGAGCTCGAATATGAATGTAAGATTGATGCTTTGCTTGGCACTTTTAGTTGTGTTTTGTTCTTCATCTTGATGTTGTATTTATAAGCTCCAATAGAGGTTAGGACAGCTCACATAGCCGTTGAAATGAAGCCAGCTGTCATAGGACAGCAAGTGAACTGAAGCAGGCCAAAAGCAAGAGTGAAGAAGCTGAATCCAGGAACATTCTTGCAGTCCAGGATCGATCCTCAGATTAGTTTAAGTGATCTGACTTTGTACTCGATCCAGTACTGTTTCTGAGGTTGCTTGCGTGCTTTTGAGTCAGTGTACAGTCTTGATTTGATAGTACACTGTGATGTACTTTTACAGCCTGTACTTGTACTTGCATTTGTACAACATGAAGAATGATCTTGCTTCTTATATTCCTTCATGAGGCTTGTCTTTGATTCTTCCAATTCTGGGCTGATCCTGTTTTAGGCTTTTCCTAGCTTATTCTTGATACAAAGATAAGATTGACAAAGCTTCTAGAATGCAATCTTCTGCTCAGGATTGATCATTCTTGATTCTGATCGAAGTGAAGATCAATCTTCGTTTTGCAGAAGTCTGGCAGGATTGATCATTCTTGATTCTGATGGAAGTGAAGATCAATCTTCATTTTGCAGAAGTCTGGCAGGATTGATCTTCGTTCTGCTGTTTTTGCTTGCTTCGATTTTAATGATGTTTGTTTTGAATTGCTTGGTACCTATCTTGTTAAACACACTCAAATGCACAAGTTAAATATCAAAACACTTAGAATCATAATTATAATTCTTAATTAACCTTTTGTTTAATTATCATCAAAACAATTAATTAGAGATTTTGTCCTAACAAGTATTTTAACAATAAATATATGATTTATCTTTTTGAATCATTTTAATATGTTCATGTCCAAGACATTATAAACATCTTTCGTAAAAAACATTAGAATAATTTAACGATAATTGAAATATATATAAATTTTTAGGTTTTTGGTGCTTAACCAATTATCTTTCGTTAAAAAATTATGTATTTTTGTAGAAAATATTTTTATAATATTATAAATATATTTGAAAAAATAAAGCAAAATTTTAAAGTACATGCAAATTTGACTTAAAAGTAGAGATAAAAAATGACAAAGCAAAATCTTTTTAAACTAAAAAGTTAAGAAATTTTTTCTAGAGACTAAAAAAAGATGTTTATAAAGAGTAAAAGTTACTTAATCTTTCTTAACTTCAGTTTCAATTTAGGTCAAACGAGTCATTGCTAATAAATGAAAATTTTCAAATAAATGAAAATTTTCACATGCTATGATGCATAAAAAAATAAGGTATGTGTGCATCAATAAAAAAAATATGATTCTTTTTATATACTTTAATTAAGATAGTTAAATTATTTAATTTACAATATAAAATCACAATACTCTTAAAAAAAAATACAAAATCATATTAAAAGTTTAAAAAGTCATAAATTATATTCGCTTACAACAACAAATTAAGTCAATATAAAAAAAATTATTAATTTCACTCACAATAAAATAATTAAAAAAAAACAAACAGTACTATGTAAGTATCAATTTTCAAAGACATATCCATATTTCATACATCACATGGAAGAGTAAATTAGTTACAATTTTTAAAAGGACTCTAATTTGAGGGCTACATACGGTTCAAATTAAATGATTTGATCTTCTCTTTTAGATGTTAATTTAATTCAATGCCTGTTTTTATTTTGTTAATATACAACAAAAAAATTCTATGAATTCTAATTAATTTATGTTGCTGTCACAATTCTCATATCACTAAAGTTGCAGCAACAATAATTCATCGCACTAAAGTGCTCCATACGGTTGGAAAAAACATAAAGTCTACTACTAAGACACAATAATTCATCGCATTAAGCATGTGTTTTGTTCTCATAAAGTGATGGGAAGGAAGGGAATATTTTTTAAAAAAATGGATTTGGTTTAAATTTTAAGAGCAAAGGAGAGTTAAATATCTCGTGATTTTTGTTCTAAATCGTTTAAATCTCTCCACTCCCTTCTCGTCCAACTAATTTTCAATCGAACATATTTTTATTTTTTTCCTTTGATTTCCCTCTAATCTATTGAACTAAATAGACCCCAAGACTCGATATTGGTCTGGAATAGTGGATTTATATTGGTATATGATGAAGAGGTAGAAAGACTAACGGTTCAAATAAAATGTAATTTAAATGACTAATTCGAAAAAATTAAAAAACATAAAGGACATGTCTAAGATATTAATCAAACTTAAAGGACCGTAATGAGTTTTCTTTATTGGATTGAAATAATTTTAAGAACTTTTTTTCAACTTCTTTTTCAATAAAAATTAATTAAAAAAGTATTTTTTTTTTAATTATTTGCCATATTAGTACCGCCATGTACATGTTAGTATCTTAAAAGCTACATGACAATTTTTTAACAAAACTACAAACGAGTACAATAGATCTTAAAAAATTTAATTTGTATTTAGTTGTCAATTTACATAAAACCATTGTGGTTTTCTTATCTTCTTACTAACAAATATGGTAAAGCTATTGTTTGTTGCTTTAATCTTTGAGTCAAATATGGACGTCCGTGACAGATTAAGAGGATTGTCTAAACATGAGAGTGTGGACGTTCAGTGTTCACAGCCCTTGCTTCTCTTAAAAATAATAACTTATGTTGTGAAAGATTACATCTTAGTAAAAGTCTTCGTCTTCCCTTGTAAAGGATCCTATTTTAATTCAATGCAATTTTCTTTTTTTATTTTGGCTCTTTCCCATATTAAATATACACCAAAAGAAATTTATGGATGCCAATGAATTAATGTTGTTGTCAATTATCACATCACTAAAGTTGCATCCACAAAATTTCTTCGTAGTGCAATGCTCTATATGGTTGGAAAAAAAAGCATCTCCTACTAGTCTTTTATAAAGAAAGAGCATACTAAGATTCATTACCGATGCTTAAATTTTAGTTAAATTTTCTATTATAAATATAGACTAATCAATTGGTACATTGATCCAAAATCATAACAAGTAAAAAATATATATATTGAGAAGAGTGTAAAAATGAAGTCTTTTTTTGTTCTATTGACTTATCTTAGATTCTACCTGTTTTTATTATTGTTGCTTACTCACTTTACTTCCTATACTTTCTCATTATGCAACCATCATGACAAGTTTGCCTTGTTACAATTCAAGAACTCATTTGTTATCAACACATCATCCACACTTGATATTTGGTATGGTTGTTCCTCTTTTTCTTTCAAGACAGAGTCTTGGAAAAACAATACAGATTGTTGCGAGTGGGATGGTGTCACGTGCAACCCCGTGTCAGGTCACGTGATCGGTCTGGATCTCAGCTGCAACAATCTGAAAGGAGTATTATATCCCAATAGCACTATTTTCCAGCTTAACAACCTTCAACAACTTAACTTGGCTTTTAATGATTTTTCTGGTTCTTCGGTGCATGATGATATTGGTGATCTCGTGAATCTCACACATCTTAATTTATCAAACACCGACATTAGTGGCCATATTCCCTCCACAATCTCTCACTTGTCAAAATTAGTATTACTTGATCTTAGCAATAACAGGTACATGAGACTGAAACTTAATCCATTCACATGGAAGAAACTCATTCATAATGCTACAAAGTTAAGAGAGCTTTATTTGGAAAATGTGAATATGTCTTCAATAAGAGAGAGTTCTTTGTTGCTTCTAAAGAACTTGTCATCCTCTTTGATCTCTCTTAATCTAGCATCCACCGAGTTGCAAGGAAATTTTTCAAGTGATCTCTTCTTTTTACCTAATATAAAAGTACTAGATTTGTCAGACAATTATAATTTTGGCGGTCAACTTCCAAAGTCCAATTGGACCAGCTCTCTAAGGTACTTGGACCTATCTTCCATCACTTTCTCAGGTGAAATTCCTTATTCCATAGGCCAGTTGAAATCTCTTACTGAATTAGATCTTTTTGGGTGCAAATTTGATGGGTTGGTTCCTCCATCTTTGTGGAACCTCACTCAACTCAAATACTTGAACCTTGCAGACAATAATCTTGAAGGTGAGATCTCTAATGTTTTTGGAAATTTAAACAAATTAGAATATTTATCAATTTCCAATAACAATTTTAGTGGCCAAGTTCCATCAACATTGTTTAATCTGACTCAACTTTCTCAACTAGATTTAGCCTATAATAACTTAGTAGGCCCCATTCCAATTGAAATCACTAAAAATTCAAAATTAGAAATTTTGTGTTTGGAGAGCAATAAGTTAAACGGAACAATTCCGCGCTGGTGTTATTCCTTGCCTTCGATGTTAATGTTGGCCCTCGATGACAACAAACTCACAGGGTCAATTAATGAATTCTCAACTTATTCTTTGACGTATCTGTCTCTCTCTAATAACAACATTGATGTTAATTTTCCAAATTCATTGTATAAACTTCAAAATCTTTCTCTGTTACGTTTGTCATCAACAAACTTGAGTGGTTCTTTTGACTTCAACCAATTTTCAAATTTTAAAAAACTACATTTTCTTGATCTTTCACACAGTAGTTTTCTTTCTGTAATTGATAGCAGTGTTGAATCCATCTTACCAAGCCTTGAACAATTACATTTATCTTCTTGTAATATCAAACATATTCCTAAATTCTTAGCACGACTTCAACATCTGTACATATTAGATCTCTCTAATAACAAAATTCAAGGGAAAATTCTCAAATGGTTTCAGAAGAAGCTCTTACAGTCGTGGAATGACATTGAAATTATTAATCTCAGTTTCAACAAGTTGCAAGGAGATCTTCCAATTCTTTCCAATGCAAGTTCCCTTAGAGTCCTAATTTGGCTCACAACAATTTAAAAGGCACCATACCACAATGCCTGATAGCATCTCCTTATCTTTATATATTGGATTTGCAAATGAACAACCTTTCTGGAAGCATACCTACAAACTTTTCCAAAGGAAATTCCTTTCAGACTATAAAGTTGAATGGAAATCGATTGGAAGGACCATTACCACACACTTTGGCTCAGTGCACAGAACTTGAAGTTTTGGACCTTGGAGACAACAATATAGAGGGAACCTTTCCCAATTGGCTAGAAACTCTACAAGACTTACAAGTTCTCATTTTAAGATCAAATAAACTTCATGGTCCAATCACTTGTTCTACCTCTAAGCATTCATTTTCCAAGTTGAGAATTTTTGATGTCTCTAATAACAATTTTAGTGGTCCCTTGCCAACATCATGCATCAAGAACTTTCAAGGAATGAAGAATGTAAATGTCACCCAAACTGGTTTGCATTACATGGAAAGTTACAGATACTACAATGAATCTGTGGTGGTAATAATGAAAGGTTTTTTTATGGAGCTAACAAGGATATTGACAACATTCACAACTATTGATTTATCAAATAACATGTTTGAAGGTGAAATTCCAAAAGTCATTGGAGAATTAAACTCTCTCAAAGGCCTTAACCTTTCAAACAATGGAATCACAGGTACCATTCCACAATCTCTTAGTAATTTGACAAATTTGGAGTGGTTGGACATGTCAAGGAACAATTTGACAGGTGAGATTCCTGAGAGTTTGACAAATTTGAATTTCCTATCTGTGTTGAACCTTTCGCAAAACCAGCTTGAAGGAATCATACCTACAGGTAAACAATTTGACACATTTGGAAATGATTCATATGAAGGAAATGCAATGTTATGTGGATTGCCATTGTCTAAATCATGCAAAAATGACAAAGATCAGCTACCACAATCAACATCTAATGATGAAGAGTTATTTGGATTTGGATGGAAATCAGTAGCAATAGGATATGGATGTGGTGCAGTATTTGGAATGTTGTTGGGATATAATCTGTTCTTGACTGTGAAACCAAGATGGCTTGCAACTTTTGTTGAAAATATGTTTAGCATAAGATTGAAAAGGACAAACAACAGAACTGGTGCAAATCGAAGAAGAATGAACTAATTTCATTTTTCATGTGGTACTTTTCAATTATATATAGATATGGTTGTTTGTAATTTGAACTTGTGTGTTTCAGTAATGTAATCTTATGTATTTTAATTTCACTATGTTGTCTATTTCAAGTTGTTATACAAATAAGAAGATTAGTGATCAACTTCTTTCATCTTATTTTCAATATTTTGTTATGTATATATCCTTTCTAAAATATTCTCAAGACTTCATTGCTTTGATTTTTGAACTTTTTTATTCAATTTGATGCTTTTAATTTTTGTCATGGATGGTGCTTCGAATGGATACATGAGTATCTTTATCTTTTGAAGAATGCATGAAGTTATTGTATTTGAAACGATATCATAATTCATAAGTATATGCTCTTTGTGTTATTTACAAGAGCATCTAGCTTATTCATGTAAATAAAAAAGAGCATTTAGCTTATTCTTCCTTTTTACTTATAAGGATTTGATAATTTGTGGTATTACCTACGTTGTTGTGACTCTTACTTATTGATTGGCATTTTACTTTTATCTAGTAATTCATAAGCCGGACTTGTTGGAACTTGTTTTATTTTTTATGCTCATAATTTTTTTATTTTGTGACATCTATTATATATATTTAAAACAAACTCCCTGCCACCTCATAGTAATTCTTTCTACGTGTACAAACATATTCCACCTCAGCAAAAATGCTGATGTGTACGCCTCCGTTAGAGAGTTCTCTTGTGCATTGTGTTTCACCTCATTTTTTGTCTACTTAGTTTCTAAATAATTTTTCCCTCTTTTAATTCTTCTAATCCCTAATTTTTTTTAAACGCTCTCTCCTTCATCTTAATATCCTCCAACAGTTTCTTCTTTTCGATTCTAATGTATTCACTTTGTCGCTAAGATCCTCCAACTGTCTCTGCTTCCTCATCCTCTTCGACGTCCCTCCGCGGTCAAAAAAAGTGGTAACGTCCCTCCGCGGTCAAAAAAAGTGGTAACGTCCCTCCGCGGTCAACTTCTGCTTCCTCATCCTCGACTGTCTGGCCAATTCACGATTCACAATCATCCTCTCGGTCCAAAAAAAGTGGCAACGATCGTCGACCGTCTCGCCTATTCACAATTTGAAATCATCTTCTTCGACGTCTCTCTGCGGTAACTCTTGAAATCATGAAATCTTACTTAGATTATTATCAAATTGTATACATAAAACAAACCTTCAAGTCATCGATTGTATTGACGCAAAATCTATTTGTAAGGGGATGACTAGATGTAGCAAGAGTCATCTACAAGAAAATAAACAAACAAACATTATTATTTTCTTTTTTTACCAAATTAAAACTTTATACATGAGATAAGATATTAGATACTAATATTTACTACTTCAATGTATAATCCAGTTTTAAGAATTATTCGTTTTTGAAATTTTAAAAAACTGTTTTTTTTTTAACCAAAAAATATATTTCTCCTTTTTGCACAATTTCTATGAGATTATAAAGGCTCTATAAATTTAAAATTATTTTATATTGACAATCAATTACAATAATATATCCAATAATTGCAATTAAAAAACTATAAAAAAATATTTAATAATAATTGATGCATTGACAAGTTATGATTAGTCGTTAGTATAAAATAACTTAATCGAACATTATACAACTTTAATCTTATTTTATATTGATTAGCTAAGCTTCTTCAACTATTAAGGAATTTCCCCCTAGTCCTATTGAAATCCTTGACTATATTAAATGTCAACAATAAATCTTCTAGTCTTCTGGTTCAAGGTAGTGGAGGAAGTAGAGGGGATGAGAAAAAAAGAATATTGATATATTTTAGTTTAAAAGAAGGAGAGGAAATGATGAATTTTTATTGATTGTATGTCTGTTTCAAGAGGATGGGATGAACTTTAAATGAATTTTATAAGTTTCAAAAAGAGGTCTAGAATGATTTTTGCTCTCATTTCTTTTTTAAAATATTTCCTCTTAAAAATGAATCACATAAATATTATTTAAAATATTTTTTTCATTCTCCTTCCCATAAAGGAATTCTGAAAAATAAAATTTTTTATTGGAACTAAAAATAAAATTTTAAAATTTTATAGAGACTAAAATTTTATTTTATATTTTGTTTATTTTATTACAATTGCACTTTCTTATGAGCTTAATTTTTAATATTAGAACAAAATTTCCAAAATGTTTAATACAATCTTGCGTATAATGAACATAACTATTATATTTTGTCTCAATATAGTGTTTGATCAACGTTAGCATTTCTATAAATGTTATTACTCCATAGCCAAATATAAACAATAATGGATAAAAAAATTGTTTTATTTGATACAAATTTTAGATAAAAGTATTAATTTATTTATATTTTATGAATTTAATTTATATACATTGTCAGTTAATCACAACCGTTACAAAAAAAAAAACTCTTATCAAAACTACTTCTAAAGTAATCCTTATGAATAATTGTGATGTGTAGACATTGTAAATTTTTTTATATTGATGGTGTACAACAATTAAACTCATACTCCCTTTGTTCCAAATAATCGATCCGTTTGTAAAAAAGTTATTTCAAAATAATTGACCATTTTAATGTACTTATTTTCAATTGTACACTATAATTAATGTTACTTATCAAAACTACTTCTAAAGTAATCCTTATGAATAATTGTGATGTGTAGACATTGTAAATTTTTTTATATTGATGATGTACAACAATTAAACTCATACTCCCTTTGTCCCAAATAATCGATCCGTTTGTAAAAAAGTTATTTCAAAATAATTGACCATTTTAATGTACTTATTTTCAATTGTACACTATAATTAATGTTACTTGAATCATTTCGAATGTATTATTTTTTGCTATACATTTATGACATTGATAATACTATTAAATATTTGGAAATAAATAATTTCTAACTATTTCATTATTCACTCGAAGTCTTAAACATTCACAAACTTTTCTTGCCTATAGTTTTTTTCAACCACACTTGAAGTTTCTTGACCGTGTCAAATAATTATTTGAAAATTTCAAGGCACACACGAATGAATTGTTTCAATATTTTGGATTTAGCAAACTATCACTCACGAATGAATGTTATAATATATCACAAAGCACATAATATTATTTAGTGCATGCTTAGATCGACAGTGAGATTGACAGAATTACGATGAACATATAAAATTGAAAACATGAAAAAGTACAAAAATTTATAAATCTAATGTTTCAAAACTAATATAAATTATATAAAATGAAGAAATATTATAGCTAAATGTATAACTTTAACAATAAAAAAATACATAACTATTTAATAAATATATTATTAGAAGAACCACTTCAATGAAATCAAAAAGCTTGAATAAATCAATTCCACATTTAAATATATTTTGCATGAATTCTATCGGTCAACAATGTTTTACTTTTTCTTTTACTAAAGCAAACCTAACTTATATATATTCAAAAATATATTTACGTTTAAATACATAAACACTTGAGTATATTCTACTGTAAAACAAAATTAACATTACTTTTAAATTACATATTATTGTTATTTTATATTCAGTAATATATTAAATTCTACTGCGCAACGCGTTACGCAAGTATCTAGTTAATTTCTTATTTTCTAGGCAAGTAGTCGATTTGAGCCAAACAAGTAGGAACTAAACCATATAATTAAATAGTTTCTTGACAAGTTGAGAAATTCAAGTGATGTTAATTTTTCTGATATTTGATATAATTGCTCCGGTCAAATTGTTGCTTGATAAATTCAATGACACCAATTCTATCAAGTCTCCTGTTCCTTCTGGAATGTTTCCTGTAAATTGATCGCTGGAAAGATCAATGCTCCTTGAAATGAGTTTATTGAAATTTTTCCTGATAAAGTAATGTCACTCAAATCTAGAAATGCTAATGCTTTGAAATGACTCCAACAACCAGGAAGCTATACAACAAAAAAATTCTATGAATTGTAATTAATTTATGTTGCTGTCACAATTCTCATATCACTAAAGTTGCAGCAACAATAATTCATCGCACTAAAGTGCTCCATACGGTTGGAAAAAACATAAAGTCTACTACTAAGACACAATAATTCATCGCATTAAGCATGTGTTTTGTTGGACTAGTTAGAAAGGAAGGTGATGGGAAGGAAGGGACTACTTTTTAAAAAAATGGATTTGGTTTAAATTTTAAGAGCAAGGGAGAGTTAAATATCTCATAAAGTGATTTTTGTTCTCCTTTCAATACGGGAGATTTGGAGGAGAGGAGAAGTGAATTGATCAATATAATTTAACAATCATTTAAATTTCTTCACTCCTTCCTCGTCCAACTAATTTTTAATCCAACATGTTTTTATTTTTCCTCTATTGAACCAAATAGACCCTAAGACTTGATATTGGTCTGGAATAGTGGATTTATATTGGTATATGATGAAGAGGGAAAAAGACAAATAAAATATAATTTAAATGATTAATTCAAGAAAATTAAAAAAAACATAAAGGACATATCTAAGAAATTAATCAAATTTAAAGGACCGTAATGAGTTTTCTTTTTTGGATTGGAAGAATTTTAAGAACTTTTTTTCAACTTCTTTTTTAATAAAAATTAATTTAAAAAAGTATTTTTTTTTTAATTATTTGTCATATTAGTACCGCCATGTAATGTCAGTATCTTAAAAGCAATATGACATTTTTTTAACGAAACTACAAACAAGTTCAATGGATGTTAAAAAATTTGATTTGTGTTTTGTTGTCAATTTACATAAAACAATTGTGGTTTTCTTATCTTACTAACAAATATGCTAAAGCTATTGTTTGCTGCTTTAATCTTTGAATCAAATATGGACGTCCGTAACAGATTAAGAGGATTGTCTGAACATGAGAGCGTGGACGTTCAGTGTTCACAGCCCTTGCTTCTCTTAAAATAATAACTTATAGTGTGAAAGATTACATCGTAGTAAAAGTCTTCGTCTTCCCTTGTAAAGGATCCTATTTTAATTCAATGCAATTTTTTTTTTTTATTTTGGCTCTTTCCCATATTAAATATACACCAAAAAAAACTTTATAGATGCTAATGAATTAATGTTGGTGTCAATTATCACATCACTAAAGTTGCAACCACAAAATTTCTTCGTAGTGCAATGCTCTATATGGTTGGAAAAAAAAGCATCTCCTACTACTCTTTTATAAAGAAAGAGCATATTAAGATTCATCACCGATACTTAAATTTTAGTTAAATTTTTTATTATAAATAGAGACTAATCAATTGGTACATTGATCCAAAATCATAACAAGTAAAAAAAATATATATTGAGAAGAGTGTAAAAATGGAGTTTTTTTTTGTTCTATTGCCTTATCTTAGATTCTACCTCTTCTTATTATTATTGCTTCCTCACTTTACTTCCTATACTTTCTCATTATGCAACCATCATGACAAGTTTGCCTTGTTACAATTCAAGAGCTCATTTGTTATCAACACATCATCCAAACCTGGTATTTGGTATGGTTGTTCCTCTTTTTCTTTCAAGACAGAGTCTTGGAAAAACAATATAGATTGTTGCGAGTGGGATGGTGTTAGGTGCAACCCTGTGTCAGGTCACGTGATCGGTCTGGATCTCAGCTGCAACAATCTGAAAGGAGTATTATATCCCAATAACACTATTTTCCAGCTTAACAACCTTCAACAACTTAACCTGGCTTTTAATGATTTTTCTGGTTCTTCGGTACATGATGATATTGGTGATCTCGTGAATCTCACACATCTTAATTTATCAAACACCGATATTAGTGGCCATATTCCCTCCACAATCTCTCACTTGTCAAAATTAGTATTACTTGATCTTAGCAATAACAGGTACATGAGACTGAAACTTAATCCATTCACATGGAAGAAACTGATTCATAATGCTACAAAATTAAGAGAGCTTTATTTGGAAAATGTGAATATGTCTTCAATAAGAGAGAGTTCTTTGTTGCTTCTAAAGAACTTGTCATCCTCTTTGATCTCTCTTAATCTAGCATCCACTGAGTTGCAAGGAAATTTTTCAAGTGATCTCATCTTTTTACCTAATATAAAAGTACTAGATTTGTCAGACAATTATAATCTTGGCGGTCAACTTCCAAAGTCCAATTGGACCAGTTCTTTGAGGTACTTGGACCTATCTTCCATCACTTTCTCAGGTCAAATTCCTTATTCCATAGGCCAGTCGAAATCTCTTACTCAAGTACGTCTTTTTGGGTGCAAATTTGAGGGGTTGGTTCCTCCATCTTTGTGGAACCTCACTCAACTCAAACACTTGAACCTTGCAGACAATAATCTTGAAGGTGAGATCTCTAATGTTTTTGGAAATTTAAACAAATTAGAATATTTATCAATTTTCAATAACAGTTTTAGTGGCCAAGTTCCATCAACATTGTTTAATCTGACTCAACTTTCTCATCTAGATTTATCCAATAATAACTTAGTAGGCCCCATTCCAACTGATATCACTAAAAATTCAAAATTAGAAATTTTGTATTTGGAGGACAATAAGTTAAACGGAACAATTCCGCGCTGGTGTTATTCCTTGCCTTCGATGTTAGTGTTGGCTCTCGGTAACAACAAACTCACAGGGTCAATTGGTGAATTCTCAACTTATTCTTTGAGTTGTCTGTCTCTCTCTAATAACAACATTCATGGTAATTTTCCAAATTCAGTGTATAAACTTCAAAATCTTACTGAGTTAAGTTTGTCATCAACAAACTTGAGTGGTTCTGTTGACTTCAACCAATTTTTAAATTTTAAAAAACTATATTTTCTTGATCTTTCACACAATAGTTTTCTTTCTGTCAACATTGATAGCAGTGTTGACTCCATCTTACCAAACCTTGAACAATTACTTTTATCTTCTTGTAATATCAAAAATGTTCCTAAATTCTTAGCACGACTTCAACATCTGTACATATTAGATCTCTCTAATAACAAAATTCAAGGGAAAATTCCCAAATGGTTTCAGAAGAAGCTCTTACAGTCGTGGAATGACATTGAACTTATTAATCTCAGTTTCAACAAGTTGCAAGGAGATCTTCCAATTCTTTCCAATGCAAGTTCCCTTAGAGTCCTCAATTTGGCTCACAACAATTTAAAAGGCACCGTACCACAATCCCTGATAGCATCTCCTTATCTTTATATATTGGATTTGCAAATGAACAACCTTTCTGGAAGCATACCTACAAACTTTTCCAAAGGAAATTACTTTAAGACTATAAATTTGAATGGAAATCGATTGGAAGGACCATTACCACACACTTTGGCTCACTGCACATACCTTGAAATTTTGGACCTTGGAGACAACAATATAGAGGGTACCTTTCCCAATTGGCTAGAAACTCTACAACACTTGCAAGTTCTCATTTTAAGATCAAATAAACTTCATGGTCCAATCACTTGTTCTACCTCCAAGCATTCATTTTCCAAGTTGAGAATTTTTGATGTCTCTAATAACAATTTTAGTGGTCCCTTGCCAACATCATGCATCAAGAACTTTCAAGGAATGAAGAATGTAAATGTCACCCAAACTGGTTTGCAATACATGGGTAAAAGATACTACAATGATTCAGTGGTGGTTATAATGAAAGGTTTTTTTATGGAGCTAACAAGGATATTGACTACATTCACAACTATTGATTTATCAAATAACATGTTTGAAGGTGAAATTCCAAAAGTCATTGGAGAATTAAACTCTCTCATAGGCCTTAACCTTTCAAACAATGGAATCACAGGTACCATTCCACAATCTCTTAGTAATTTGAGAAGTTTGGAGTGGTTGGACTTGTCAAGGAACCATTTGACAGGTGAGATTCCTGAGAGTTTGACAAATTTGAATTTCCTGTCTTTCTTGAACCTTTCACAAAACCAGCTTGAGGGAATGATACCTACAGGTAAACAGTTTGACACATTTGGAAATGATTCATATGAAGGAAATGCAATGTTATGTGGATTGCCATTGTCTAAATCATGCAAAAATGACAAAGATCAGCTACCACAATCAACATCTAATGATGAAGAGGAATCAGGTTTTGGATTTGGATGGAAATCAGTAGCAATAGGATATGGATGTGGTGCAGTATTTGGAATGTTGTTGGGATATAATGTGTTTTTGACTGGGAAACCAAGATGGCTTGCAACTTTTGTTGAAAATATGTTTAGCATAAGACTGAAAAGGACAAATAACAGAGCTGGTGCAAATCGCAGAGGAATGAAATAATTTCATTTTTCATGTGGTTCTTTTCAAATATATATAGATATGGTTGTTTGTAATTTGAACTTGTGTGTTTCAGTAATGTGGTTTTATCTATTTTAATTTCACTGTGTTGTCTATTTCAAGTTGTTATACAGATAAGAAAATTAGTTATCAACTTCTTTAATCTTATTTTCAATATTTTGTTATGTATATATACGTTCTAAAATATTCTCAAGACTTCATTGCTTTGATTTTTGAACTTTTTTATTCAATTCTCTCTTGGTTGTTAGTTAGCTCATATGTATCAATTTTTTTAATTTCTGTCATGAATGGTGCTTCAAATAGATACATTAGTATCTTTATCCTTTGAAGAATGTATAAAGTTATTGTATTTGAAACCATATCTAATTCACAAGTATATGCTCTGTGTTATTTACAAGAGCATCTAGCTTATTCTTCATTTCTACTGATAAGGACTTGATAGTTTATGGTATTACCTACATTGTTGTGACTCTTATTGATTAATTGTCATTTTACTTTTATCTATTGCAATAATATATAATCGGAACTTGTTTTTATCATGCTCATTTGATTTGATTTTGTGACAATTTGAGTTGAATTATTGTTATGAACCTTAATTTGTCATGTTATACAACTGATTATTGTGCTAGTGTGGATGGTTAGAATGAAGCCTAAATGATTTAATAAATATTTGGTTTCTCAATGGTACTGCTTGTGCTAGAATTTAATCCCAAAATTTTGTGGTTGTGTGGAAGGAATGCAATATTTTAGTGAGGTTTCTAATGTTGGAAGCAGCAAGTAGAAGCAACAACAATTGTTCTTTCATTGTGCAGATGATGCAATGATAATTAGGATATTTTTGTGTTAAAAATGCAGCAAATTTTTTATTTGTCATGGTACATGTATCATCTAAAATAGGAATTTGGCATTACTGGGTTGCCTTAGAAGTTGAAAATGAATAATTAAATTAGGAAAGTGTTATTATGATTAAAAGTAATTATGATTAAAATCAAACATTTTTAATAATTTGAGGATTATAATTGATGAATTGTGAAAAAAAACATCAACACTAATAATATATATAAATTAAATTTTTATTATAACAAGTCTAAGTGTGGATTGTTCACTTGTTGTAACCTGTACATGAACCTTGTTTGTATATGCTTGGTTTTTGGGCTCATCTTTGGTCCTAAATCAAATCTTTAAGAGTAATAAATTTTGCTTGTTAAGAATTTTTATTAACTTCATTTTCCTTATTACTGTGCTTTATGTCACGTAACCATTAGATAAAAAATAAATAAATACAAAAATATCCATTTTGTACCCAAAAAACATGCACTTTTTTATGATAAAAAAAGATATGCATTAAAGTTTAGTCTTTTATTATTGAAAAATACATATAGAAAAATAAAATAATTTTTTTTATTCTTTCTATTTGTTGTTTTTTGGTTGATAAAGCATTAGATCGGGCGGATCTATGTGTATTAAAAACGAGGTTTGAAATTGTAAAAGATACAACTATTAATCATTTGTATTATTAAAATATTATTATTGTTGTCTTGAAGTTTTAGTTCAAGTGATAAAGTGTGTTATATTGAACATTCTAAATTTGAACATGGAATATCGCAGTTGTATGTGTGAATTTTTATAGTATTTATCATCTTCTTTATGGATAAAAAATATTATTATTTTGTTTTTTACCAAATTAAAACTTAATACATGAAATAAGATATTTGATACTAATATTCTTTGCTACTTCAATGTATAATCCAATTTTAATACTAATTTCATTTTTGCAATTTTTAAAAACTGTATTTTTTTTACAAAAAAAAAAAAATGTTTCTCCTTTTGCACAATTTCTATGAGATTAAAAAGACTCTATAAGTATAAAATTATTTTACATTGACAATCAATCACAATAACATAACGTAATCAACATTATACAACATTTAATCTCACTTTATATTGAATAGCTAAGTTTGATCAACTATCAAGGAATTTCCCCTTACCCTATTGAAATCCTTGACTATTTTAAATGTTAACGGTAAATCTTCTTGAATTTGTTTGGTTCAGGGTAGAGGAGGAAATAGAGGGAATAAGAGAAAAAAGAATATAGATATATTTTAGTTTAAAAGACGGGGGAGGAGATGATGAGTTTTAATTGATTTTATGTTTGTTTCAAGAGTAATGAGTGCATTTTAAATGATTTTTAAAAGTTATTTTGGTTTTCTTTTCTTTTCTCTCATCCAAATCTCTCAAATTAAAATGGAGAGTGATCAAAAAGAGGTATAGAATGATTTTTGCTCTCATCTCTTCTTAAAAATATTTCCTCTTAAAAAATGAATTACACAAATATTATTTAAAATATTTTCTCCCATCACCTTCCCACAAACGAATCCCGAAAGATATACACCTTCTTACCAAGAAAAAGTGTTAAGAAATTGCATCCATAAATTATAAAAATATATGTACACAATTTAAATTAATTAACCATTATATTAAAATTTAAGTAAAAGAACATTAAATAAAATTTTAAAGTGTTATTTCTATAAATTTCATAAAAGATCATATAACGAGTGTGTAAGTGTAAAATTTTATACATTTTATTATTATTTTTTAGAATAACTTATATTATTATTAGAGGAATTTGTATAATTATTATTATTATTAATGACCTATATGTTACAAAAATTAAAAATTAAAATGAATTGCTCTTTAAGTCCTCATATTTTATCTAATTCAAATGTTTGATCATTTATTTTAAAATCGAGATTATGGTCCTTTACTTTTTTAAATATATGAGAATTTGCTCAATTCTGAAATTTGGGTAGAGATTTTTAATCGGACACTGTGGTGGACGTGATTTCCGCCATCAATCATTGCTCTCTAAACTTGGCAACATTGTAGATCGATTTAGATATTTACAGTTTGATTTGACCCGTACCCCACAATTAATCCTATACCCCAAAAAGTCAATTAAAATATTATAATATTTTCGTATATATTACGTCAAAATTTTTATTTTTATCGGAAATTTTTTTTTAAGTTTTCCGGAAATAATGAACTACCGGAAAACTTGTTAGTCACTTTTCCGGAAGTTACCGAAAAACTTCACCCACAAGTTTTCCGGTAGTTTTAGATTTTTTTATTTTAATTTTTTTATTATATTAATATTTAATTAATTTATTTGATTTTAACTGTATTTTTTTCGGTGGGTAGGGATAGAGGTAAAGACGGCAAAGTTATAGCCACGAGCGAAGTTTCATTAAGACGTAGAGTGGTCACGGCCACTCCAAAATTTTCAATAATTTTTTAAGTGATCTAAAAAAAATTAATTAAATTAAATTTTTTTAAAAAAATAAGGGTGTGTATCGGAAAACTTCTCGATAAAGTTTTCCGATACACACATTTTTCCCTTCTGTACCGGAAATCTTTTTTTTAGTTTTCCTGAAACATCCTTCTGTACCGGAAAACTAAAAAGTTTTCCGGTAAAATTCTGTGTACCGGAATTCTTGAAAATAGTTTTCCGGAAGTGAAAGTGAATTTTGTAAAAAAAAAAAAATTGAGGGTATTTTTGGTATTTTCAAAAAATTGTGGGGTATAGGGTCAAATTTTCTTTGTGTTTTTCAATACTATTTATAAACTTGGTTTTGTGGGTTTTTTTTTTTCCAATACCCTCTTTTTCAAAAAACAGTTATCAATATACTTCTTTTTCAAACCTATATACCAAAATACTCAATTTTTATTATCACTTACAAGTTGTCTTTGGAAATAGCGATTTTCTTAAAAAAAAATTTCAATTTTTTTTTCAAATTAAAAAAAAAAATATATATATATATATAATTAAAATAATTCATAAAAAGACACATACACAAATTTTAAATTACATAGATTCACTAGAGTTCTCTGTAACATTTGAACAATGTTTTCGAGTATGACCAGTTAATCGACACAGCCCGCATTTTTTAGACACTTTTTCAATTTTTTTTTAACAAATATATATAATTCATTTATAAAAAACATCACAAATTTTTACAAAAATTACAATAAAATTAATGTCGAGTACCTCGGCAATGTGGTACTGGATGTCACCTTCGAATTAATTTTATCGTAATTTTTGTAAAATTTGTGATGTTTTTTATGAATGAATTATATATATATATATATATATTTGTAAAAAAAAATTGAAAAAGTGTCTAGAAAATATGGACTATGTCGGTTAACTGGTCATACTCGAAAATATTGTCCAAATGTTACAGAAAACTTTAGTCAATCTATGTAATTTAAAATTTGTGTTTGTGTCTTTTATGAATTATATTAATTATATATATATATATATATATTGTTAATTTGGAAAAAAGTTGAAAACTTTTTTTTAAAAAGTTCCTTAAGGAAGTCACCTTTGCAAACGCGGGATTTCTCAAGGAAGTCACCATTTGCAAAGACGACTTATAGATGAGTATAAAAATGGAGTATTTTAGTATATAGTTTTGAAAATAGACTATTTTAATAAATAAAAAATTGAAAAAGAGGTTATTGAAAAAAAAATCCTGTCATTTGTTGGTAGAAAAATTAATAGAGTCGCGCGTACCCTAACTCGAGTATCTATATTATATACTAGTCCACAAATACAATTATTTCATTTGCTCCCTCTTTATATTGAATCCTTGATTTATGAAGAAATAAATTAAGCCACTTCTGTATTAAAACAAAAAAATTGAGCCAAAACAGATGAAAAACATGTATTTTATTTTCTTTTCTTTGACTCATCTATTTTTTTCTTCTTAAAAATTGAAAAAAAGACAAAAACTATCATTAATTAAAGTGACAAATAATTATTGTCATATAAATAATTATTTTACATTAGTCTTTAAATAAAATTTAAATTTTGTCCCTTAAACTTATAATGCGAAGCTAGCATGTCATAGACTAAAAGCATATACTATAGATTTTTAGAAATCAGACGAGTAGAGCAAAATTATTATCATATATCACTTGCATCATATCATCTTACACATCATCATATGACTTCTCATATCATCCAATTTCTGTCTCAAACTTCCTGGACAAATTGTCAAAATTTATAAGAAAAAATCAAGGATGAAAATCATGAATTAAGTAATATGAGAACTAAACCTCAGATCGAATAAAATAAGGAGTTAAAAATAAAATCAACTTATTAATAGGAGATGGGTTTAGTGGAGGGATTAAATTTTTATAATACGGTGAATTCGAATTTGAATTTCTGCTATAAAATATATTCACATTTTGTGTCTGAGAGTCTCGAATAAGATTACCTTTAATAGAGAAAATCTATAAAGAAAAATAATAAATTAAATCTTAAAGTTTAATGTAAAAAAATAAAAATAGTCATATTTTAATTTCTATGGGCTCCTATGATCAGGGCTTATGATAGTCATGATCCACCCCATGGGTGTTAATTGTTTTTTTATAATATAATAAAGAAAACTTTACCGTATCTATACTCCTAACCAACATTTTAATAAAAATTTAATTTTATCTTCTTTTTTTAAAAAATAATCAAATTTTATATTTTGCAATACACAATTGTGTTTCAAAAAATTTATAAAAAAAAAATTAGTACAAAAAATTCGAATGTTTTTAAACATATTTATATTTTTCGAGAAACTTTAAAAACAATTTCGATACTCGAAATTCTAAATTTTGGAAACACACTATCATTCCAGAATTTTTTTTAAAAGTTTTTCACTATCGTTCCAGAATTTTTTTTTAAAGTTTTTTTGTAATTTAATTTGATTTTAATAGAGTACAAAAAAAAATTATTATTTAAAAAAAAAATAAGTAGTTTGTATAAAATATAGAGTAGAAGTATAATGTATAATTTTCTATAATAAATTATGGTGAAAATACGTTTTTAGTCTCTACAAAGTTACGAAATTTCAAATTTATTTTATAAATAAATTTATTCATTTTTAGTTTATATTTTGATTTTATATATTTTTTTGTAAGTATCAGTTTTTACAAGCTTTTTAAAATAGAGATAAAAAATAAATAAAAAAATTTAGAAACTAAAAAATTGAAGACTAAAAACAAAATTTTATAATTTTATTAAAACTAAAAATTTATTTTATTTTTTTTAATTTATTAAAATGTCACTTTTTTATTGATCCAATTTTTAAAATTAGAGCAACTTCTAAAATGTTTAAGTACATAGACATAACTATTGTATTTTGTCTTAGTCTAATGATGTTAGCATTTCTGTAAATGTTATTATTCCATAGCAAAAAAAATAACTAATTGATAAAAAAAATTGTTTTATTTAATACAAATTTTAGATAAATACTCTATTTAAAATAAAATATTAGCAACAAAAAAATAATGGTTGAAAAATTAATTTATTTTTAAGAATTTAGTTCACTTACATTAATTTTCAATTAATATTCTATGTCGAGAATATTAATTTTTGTTTTATTACATGGATTACGACGCTTTTAAAAGAGAAGTAAAAGAAATAGTAGCCGTTATGGAAAGAAAGAAACGTGACAAGGAAAGTATCCTCTCTCTCTCTCTTCATAATCTTATCCCACCATTTCCGCGTGTTGCCAATCAAACACGTTCATTTATGGAATTTAAAATTCATTCTTCCAACCTGCTTAACTTTATTTTTTTTAGACAGACTTAACTTTTTTATTTATTTCTTCAAAATAACTTTCTTATTTTAAACTTTTTCAATTAACATGACTTAAAAAAAATACTGTAAAAGAAAAAATATGTATTAGAAATCATAATAAGCAGTATTTTTTTTTTTTTCATATTTAGCAAGAATAAATTTAATTCAATATTTTTTCTTTACAAACATAGGGTTGCCATTTAATAGACAAATTCCCTATAACAGAGGCTGATTTTCATAGAAAATTAATTAAAAAAACATAAAGCTATCAAGTTGATAACTAGTAGTATTAACTAATACTAATATTAATGGTATAATTTTTTTTGCATATGTAACCAAATTTTATTTTGCATATACATCTAATTATATTTTATTATGTTATTATAATTAAACACTAAAATTATAACAAAAAAACAGGTTTACTAGTCAAACACTTCAATTATTTCCTTTTTCATCTTATCATCATAATTATTAAATTAAGTTAAATCATATTATTATTTCATGCACATTTCTGACACACACAGAACAGTAAACGACTGGTTAGAATGGTCGGCACAATTCATATCTCACCAAATTGAGACGTTTCGTTCAAATTTCATTTTATATTAATACCCTTTGAAATGAAAACTCATAAAGTTTATAACTTTTCGTAATTGCTGACTTTTATTGCTTATGTGTTTTCTCCATTTTACCCCTGCTTGAGGCGTTGAACTAATAACACTGTCACTCTCATAATCATCTCAATTGCCTTCAACAGTTACTCTCTTCTTTTTCTTTCAACCTTTTTCTGTTTCACTTTGTTTTCTGTCTCTTTCTCTTATGAGAATTTCAGAATTTTGGTGGTAGTCAAGGTAATATACTTATACTTTATGGCATGGATCTAATGAGTTTTTATCATATAAGTTTTCTGCATTCCTTTTTTTCTTTCATTGCTATTGGTTTCAAATACAGTTTTTTTTTTTTTTTTGCTGTGTGTGCTTTATGGCTTTTTTCAATTTATAATGTCAGTATTATTTTACAAAATTGTATTTTTTTTTTCTGTACATTGGTTGCCAAGATGGGTGGAAAAGCAAAAGAAAATGTAATAAAGTTTGGATTTTTATTTTTCAGTTTTTGCTTTGAGAATTGGGATTTTAGTTCATAATAATGTTCTTTTGATTGTACCAGTTATACATTTCAGAAGTGAATTATTGTTTGGTTACTTAGATATTACAAGAAAAAGGCTAATTAATTTTTATTTGTTTTCATGTTTGATGTTTGATGAAGAATTGGATGAAATATATGGGGGAAAGAAAAATGCTCAGTTGAAAATAAATGATTTTTCAGCTCCCCCAGCCTACTATTTTTTCAATCATATGATTTTTTTTTGGCTTATATTATCACAAGAAATGCAGCAATTAGAAAATTTTACATCAGCTTTCAAATCAGATGTTAAACCTTTATGTCACTACCCTACTTCAAAAGAACTTGTACTTTCAAATTATGTAGTTTTAAATTTGGGTCCGCAATTGTAGAGATACCAACTCTATTTGTTTGTAATTTTTGTGATATCAAAGTTTGCTACATAACTGCGACAGCAATCACCGAAAGCTTATATAAATCGATGACATTGTAAAAATTTGTATATTTTGCAGGGAGTAGTTTATTCTTTGTATAGCGAAGAACATGGCGTCACTTGGTGATATAGGACTTGCAGCTGCAATAAACATCCTTACTGCATTTGCTTTCTTAATAGCATTTGCCATACTTCGAATCCAACCTATAAACGATAGAGTTTATTTTCCAAAATGGTATCTGAAGGGTTTAAGGTGCAGTCCATTGCAAGGAGGGGCATTTGTGACCAAGTTTGTCAATTTAGACTTCAGATCATACATAAAATTCTTGAACTGGATGCCTGCAGCATTGCAAATGCCAGAACCCGAATTAATCGAGCATGCAGGCTTGGATTCTGCTATTTACTTGAGGATATACTTACTTGGGTATGTTTTGTTACACTTTGACTCCTCTAAAGTGTGTAGCTCCCTTTAAAGCGGAAAAAACAAAAAATGAAACTTTTCAATAGTTGGTTTTTTTTATAATGGTTGCTTTTCCTTACACTTTCTCCTAAAATGAAAGTTTGTTCGATTTAGAGTAGTCAAATCCACTCGAAAAATATTCCTTGCAGCGAGTTTCTTTTTTGAGAATTGTTGCCTTTTTTTAGCTTCAAGATTGTTTATTTGTGTCTTTTCTGTTTACTAACTGCATCATCTTACTCAATTGAAGTGCAGGCTGAAAATATTTGTCCCCATTTCATTCCTAGCATTTTCTGTTATGGTTCCTGTCAATTGGACCAATGACACATTGGAACGTTCAAATGTTGTATATAGCAGCATAGATAAGCTTTCAATTTCAAATATTCCAACTGGATCAAATAGGTATGCAAAATTTTCAATTTTGTAGGATTTTTTTTTACACCTTTTTTTAAAGTTTTTCATGCAAGCGTGTTTATCTTTTAAAAGCTCATTATTATTTATTGCAGATTTTGGACTCACTTGGTAATGGCTTATGCTTTTACCTTCTGGACATGCTATATCTTGAAAAGAGAGTATCAGATAGTTGCAACAATGAGATTGTCTTTTCTTGCATCTGAAAGACGCCGTCCTGACCAATTCACAGTAAGTTCATGTTTTATTGCATTCACAGAAATGATATGCTGATAAATCATGGTAGCAGTGCAGTACCTCTTATATGATAAAGATTAATATCCTAAACTCCCCCTAAGTCCTAACTTTTAATATCAGGAATTAAAGGCGTATTCAATTGCACCCTCCTACCTTAGAATTTAGAAATAGAGAAAACCAACTTTATGACTATAAACTACTCCCTACGGTCTCAATTATAAACAAAAGTACCTATTTAAACGACTAAGCTTTTTTATTTTTTTTCCTGCATGCTCCTTCTTCAAGCAACTATTGTGCATTTGTGCAGGTACTTGTTAGGAATGTCCCGCCCGATCCTGATGAATCGGTCAGTGAGCTAGTTGAACATTTCTTTTTGGTCAATCATCCAGATCAATATCTCACTCATCAGGTTTGATTCTTATGTTCAATCTGATAGTTCTTCTCTAGTATAAGGAACAAATAATGTGATAGTTCGTCCCTATTTATTGTTTTTCCCCTAACTTTGGAGATATTTTTGCAGGTTGTTTACAATGCAAAGAAACTATCTAGTCTAGTTGCTAAGAAGAAGAAAAAACAGAATTGGCTTGACTACTATGAACTTAAATATTCTAGAAACGAAAGCATAAGGCCAACTATAAAGGTATGCCATTTCCAGTAATCCGGTCTCGATGAACTCCGAATCATTTTCCATTTCTCTTCTAGTTGCTAACATTGTGTTTGCAGACTGGCTTTTTAGGTCTTTGCGGTAGTAAAGTGGATGCTATCGATTTTTATACTGGTGAAGTTGAGAGACTATCAAGAGATGTAAGCTGATGTTCTATGCATATTTTATGGTTGCAACCAGAACTACATTTGCATATTTTATGTCATTACATATATAAATACTTGATGGATTATTCCATAAGCAAACATTGTAGATGTTAAAATTCAGTGTATGTTTTAATTATTCCTATGCTAATTGTTAGTAGTCCTAGTCAATACAATTTCCTAGACATTGAATGTAATTATTGCAGCGTCATTATAAATAGAAAGGTGTGTGACTGTGATCTCATTAGACACACAAGATACAAAGAAATTACTCATGTTTTACATGGTATTAGAGCAGATTTTGATTATGTGATCTGTCTCTATGCTTCACTACCGCTGTCGGCAGCAAATGCCGCTGGCACCACCTTTGCAATTTTTGGCACACCACTAACAATGTCTCAGCAGCCTTGCCTTTATTTTTTCTTCTCAGTTCCTTTTTCACGAGTAAATAATACTGTTGCCTCTGGGTGCCCCTGTTCTCTGCCACCGCGCGTCTTCTTTCCGGTGTGCCACCACTATCAACTTTGCATTTTTCCAGCTGCACCGTAACCAACATTTTTCCATAGTTCTATCCTTGTTTACACTATTACAGTTGTGCCAACACCAGTTGCACCTTTTCCAATGGGTTTCCACTTTCCAAAACCACCACACGCTGCCACAAAGACCAAACTCACGCGTGAGAGGGTGTGCACCTATCTCCAGCCATCATATTCATCGTCGGCTGTCGCAAACGCCCCCCTGCTTCATTCTGTGGGTCTTTTCAACATTTGGTGATTTTTCAGCAACCTTTCACCTTTCAACTCCTCCTTTTGCACTATATCTGCTGCCATGAGAACTTAGTTTCAAAGTCAACGTACCATTTGCTCAGACAATCCTTTTATTCCTATTGACGATCAATCCGGTAGTGATTCTATTCCCACATATGAATCATATTAGTGGCGTCTTTTATTTCCACCGACGATCAATCTGGTGGTGATTTCTATTCCCACATATGTATCAATTAGTGGTATGTTTATTCCCACCGATGATCAATCTGGAGGCGACTCTTTTCTCACACATGAATCGTTAATAGAGCCTTCTCTTCTCAAACTAGTCCAACTGTCAAACTTTGTTTCAATTTTTGTGATAAAATGTTTTGATGTAACAGGCTTAAAGCATAGTAGTAAGCTTTAGCTTGAGGGGGAGTGTTATAATTCAATGTATGTTTTAATTATTCCTTGATTGTGCAACATCCTAGGCTAATCGTTAGTAGTCCTAGTCGATACAACTTCCTAGACATTGAATGTAATTATTGCAGCATCATTATATATAGAAAGGTGTGTGATCTCGTTAGACATACAAGATACATAGCAATTACTCATATTTTACATTAAGCATATAATTCCTGTTGGAGGGAAGAATAGAAGCCGCTTATAGGCCCATGTTACTTGCAATATTAATTTCCATCTAATTTCTACAATGTAAGAATTTGGAATAATCAAATTTCAATTCGTAAATGTATATTATTTTTTCACACTTGTACTATGAAAATCTTAATAAAGGCTGCACTAAAAGAATATATAAATGGATTATATCAAAATTATTTTTTCTAAGATACTAGCACAAGAGAAGTTGTTTCCTCATATTTGATATTCAAATCTTTGCTTATTTTCATCATTTGTAGTGCATGCTTCTCCAAATTGATTTTTCTGTTAACTATGTTTCTCACATAAGAAATTATTGATTTGTTCATCATTTTTTTTGAAAAAAATGTATGTGATATATGTTGATGTTTCACTAAACTTTCAGATAGAGTTAGAGAAAGATAAGGTCACGAGGAATCCTAAATCTATAATGCCTGCGGCTTTTGTATCGTTCAAAACTCGTTGGGGTGCAGCAGTTTGTGCGCAAACTCAACAAACCAGAAATCCAACAATATGGTTGACTGAATGGGCTCCTGAACCTCGCGATGTGTATTGGGATAACATGGCTATACCATATGTTTCACTATCAATAAGGAGGCTTGTAATTGCTGTTGCTTTCTTCTTTCTTACATTCTTTTTCATGATTCCCATTGCATTTGTACAGTCACTTGCCAATATAGAAGGCATTGAAAAAGCAGCACCTTTCCTCAAGGCCTTCATTGAAATGTAACGTCTTCTTTTTCCTTTTTTTGCATTTTATTTCATTTTTCTGTTTATTGGTAAACAAAATTTATTGAACAGTACTTGTTGAAGTTATGAGTTTTAGATAAAAAGGAGAGAAATAGCAATAGCATGAATATTCTTGACAACTCTTGTGTGGCTCCTTGATAACATAAGGTGTCTGTTCTGGTAGATGTTAATTTATGCTTCATTTTTTATTACAGAAAAGTCATTAAATCTTTTATTCAAGGTTTCCTTCCTGGGATTGCTTTGAAGATATTCCTCATTTTTTTGCCCTCAATACTGATGATGATGTCGAAGTTCGAAGGGTTTATAAGTCTGTCTGCTCTAGAAAGGAGATCAGCTACAAGATATTACATCTTCCAGTTTATTAATGTGTTTCTGGGGAGCATAATTACTGGCACTGCATTCCAGCAACTAGATAAATTCATCCATCAGTCTGCAAATGAGTACGTGTTCTTCTTATATGCATGCACCACTATTAAAATTATCAAGCATCTTTAACCATAGGAGACATTACAAAATATTAAAAATGGATTGTTGCTGATTGTTATAATGGACCTGTTTGAATTGACTTATTTGAGTTTATCTACTGACATAAAACATTTATTAGACTATTCGGGAGAGCTTATGGAAACAATTTATGACATGATCATAAGTTGTTTCCAGCTTATTTTCATAAATTCTCTGGGATAATTTATGAAAACAATTTATAATTTATACGAAAACAAATTATACATAAGCAATTATTTGATAAACGTTTTTGCTATAAGTGCTTAATTAAGTTGATTATCCAAACAAGGCCAATAATTGTACGTGTTATTAATGGTTGATTTTGTACATGATTTCTTCATAATGCAAAATAATTGTATGTATGTATGCAGAATTCCAAAGACAATTGGTGTCTCAATTCCAATGAAAGCAACTTTCTTCATAACATACATAATGGTTGATGGTTGGGCTGGATGTGCTGGTGAGATTTTAAGGTTGAAGCCATTGATATTTTATCACTTGAAAAATTTCTTGTTGGTGAAGACCGAAAAAGACCGCGAAGAAGCAATGGATCCAGGAACTTTTGGTTTCAATACAGGAGAACCTCAAATACAACTTTATTTCTTACTTGGCCTTGTCTATGCTGTCGTCACACCATTTCTACTTCCATACATTGTTGTCTTCTTTGGTTTGGCATATGTTGTCTATCGTCATCAGGTAAAACATTAGCTCGTAGAACCTTTGCTTTTTTTTATACTTTTCGTCGTTGATTTTACATATTTACCATGAATCTGATAAATTTTATGTTTATTCAAACACTGATTTAGTCCATGTATTGTATAATATAATATTGATGCATGAAATTGAATGGCAGATTATAAATGTGTACAACCAAGAGTATGAGAGTGCTGGAGCATTCTGGCCTGATGTTCATGGACGTATTGTATTTGCATTAGTTATCTCACAACTTCTGTTAATGGGATTATTGAGTACAAAAAAAGCTGCTAACTCAACTCCGTTACTCATCACTCTCCCAATTTTGACGATATGGTTTCATCGGTTTTGCAAGGGAAGCTACGAACCCGCTTTTATTACTCATCCATTGCAGGTTAGTCCTGATGTTAAAATTGTCAATCTGTGATTTTTTGTTCTCTCATTGCTTTTAACAATCAAGTAAACAAAAAGTGATGTTTTAGAACACCCTTTGTTGGCATTCCTTTATAAACCCTGATTTCTTTTTTTGATTAATGACAAATGTTAGTATATCAATTGTTTTGTTAGTATTTTCTCCTTTATAGGAGTTTGAGACTCTGATCCTTAACTCTTAACTCAAACTAATTGAGCTACCCAACTACGCCTATAAATCCAGAGTTAATTTTCTTGTTTTGTGGTGTCTGAACTTCAGGAAGCAATGGTCAAAGACACGTTGGAGCGTACAAAAGAGCCGAACTTCAATTTGAAAGAGTTCCTCCAAAATGCATATATCCACCCAGTTTTCAATGGCGATGAAGACACGGACAGTGATGTGATGAGCAAAGAGTGGGAGCAAGAGCCAGTGACTGTCCAAACAAAACGTCAGTCACGAAGGAACACGCCCGTGCCTAGCAAACATAGCGGTGGTTCACTGCCGCCCTCCATGCATGACACTAGTGATGTCTGATAAAAAAGCATCAAGGTTGAGTTTGAAGTAAAGGACCGAGTTGGTGTTGGAGTTTGATGATAAATACAAGGTTAATGCGGTATAATCTTAGCATTAGATAGCTTGAAGGGTCCCTAATGGTGACATAGTTGGGTCACAAATCACGGTTATGAACATTGTGCAATGATTTCCGGATTTTCTTTTGTATATAATATGCAAAGAAAGAGAATTTTGGAATGAGATAGATAAGAGCAGTATTCAGGTCAATTTTTAATGTTTTTATGTTTTGTTTTTTTTTTTTTTAATCAAATTTACTAGCATATTGTTTTATTCTTTAACTGACATTGAAATCACCATATAGGAGATGGGAGAGAGATATAAGATTTTTTTAAAACAAAGAAATATATAAGATCAAAATTCCTTTAAGCCAACAAAATAAAATCAACATTAATATTAAAACCAAGTTGAAAAGCTGGTCCCCAGCATACTATGTTCTGATGACAATTTGCCAAATTTTTGAAGTTAAGTGATTGATGTTTAAATGTTTTTAATCTAAAAGCAGGTTTGATGCAAAACCTAGTATAAGTTTTTTCACTCAAAAAAAGACATAGAAGAACCATAATCACATATAGTCCCAATTGTTGAAGCTAAAAGTCCGGTTAGATAAAAAAGAATCTTAAGGAAGTGCATGCTTGGTATCACAAAAAGTTTGTCAGAATCATAGTTCTAGCTTTTGTAAAATTGTGGTTGGTCACTGTCATTCTGAATAACCTACAATGGTGTATTTAGAAAGAGAATATAAATGTTCATTTTTTTGTTAATATATATAAATTATAAACGATCATGCTGAACATGATATGAATGATGAATCAAACAACGGTGCTATAACTTCATATATGATACTCATACCTATTAGCAAAAAAAATGATACTCAAAGGAAGCATACTTATATGATTAAAATGATTCTAAAAAAATATAAAGACTATGAACAATAAGATTGTTACAAGATCTTGCAGATTTCAGAACAAATTGGTTTAAGATATAACGAGGAATTCAAAGCTCATAACCTTCGGGAATAACCGGAACCTCCACATTTCTTGCAGAGAATCAAACCTACAAAATATGAATTAGACACCAGTATAAGTAGAACATACTGTGAAGTAACGAGGAAAATAACTATTGTTCAAATTCCGCTCAACTACAGGCAGAGGCAGCTATACTGCTGCTATTTAACAACACTTTGTACTGAATAGTTTATCGTTGAACAATTGTGATTTGTTCAAATTCTGCTATGCTATTAACGCCGCTATTTGAGAACACTGGTTTTCACACCAAAAGTAAAAACATTCTCTTATTATTTGGTTGGACAAATTATTCATGTTAAATAAAGAATTGCAAAACAAATGCAACTTTGTTAGATATCCAAAGCAATATTGTTCAATTTTTCCTTTTAAAAAATATAAAAATATCCAAAATAATCATAACAATTTTTTGTATGTTAGTGATAAAAACATAAAGAGATATATATACCTGAACCCTTGCATACTTTGCAGTCAACCAACCCCATCTCTTGCTTCATCTTGCCATCGTTGCAAAAAACACATTTTGTCCCACCTGCTTAATATGGCATTTAAAATTGTAACTTCTGTCAACAATACTAAAACAATTTGAGTGTAATGGCAGTAGAAAATACAATTATCTATCCTAAGAACTATCAATGAAGCATGTTATTGGAGTATCAAGTGTGAGTGAGAAGTTCTACATTAGATAGAAATGAGTGCTTAGCAACATATAAGTGATGCGATGCTTTAATGTTTTGAGTGAAAATATAGTGTCCAAACCACTTATGTGGTTGCTCTTAGCCAGGCCAATATAATGGTTATCAGTGTTTTAGATTCCCCTTGTGACCCGACACATGTATCTCATGCTTGCTTTCCCCATTCCAGTGATGTATTGCCATACAATGTATCTCCATTTACAGGATGAGATGACAGTTTTTTAAGTGTTTAAATATACTTATAAAAGTAACATGACATCGATAAGTTCTCAACTTATTTCATTAAGCTCTCCAAAGTAGTGTATAAGTAAGAGCATAATTAAGTTTTCTTTAATTACTTATATTAGATAAGTGTTTAATCAAGTTGTCAACTCATATACCAAAAACAATTGGTGAGAAGAGAAATTCAATGCCACATGCAGGGTTCTTTTTTAATTTTTCAGTAAACAAAAAAATTCATGATGCATTTGCTACTCACATCCATTTTGAGAACAAATTTTCTCAACATATTATGACCAGCAGTGATGATTTTAACTTTAAAAACACTACACATTATTGATTCGTATGACAAAAAACAATGAGAAGGGGGAAAACAAAACATTCTCTGTTCAGCCCTGGTAACAATTTTGATTCAAAATTGGTTGCACTCTACCATCTATTTTGCACCATCTACTATGCTCACTGAATCCTCCTTTTAACAACAGCTATCCTAGTCAAATCAGTGTTCCTAAACAAGTAACTTGTCATGTCCTCATTGCAAGTATTTAAAATGTTCCTCACACTCTAAGAACACAGTATGAAGCCTTAAGGCTTGTTTGGATTAGCTTATTTGAATTTATCAACTGATATAAACACTTGTGAGACTGTTTGGAAAAACTTGTGAAAACAGCTTATAACATGTTCATAAGTTGTTTTCAGCTTATTTTCATAAATTCTCTAGGATAGCTTATGAAAACAGTTTACAGTTTATATGAAAACAAATTTGATTTGATGTTCTTTGGTTATAGAAATAGTTTATACATAAACACTTATATGATAAATGCTTATGCTATAAGCGTTTAATTAAACTATTTATCCAAACAGGACAAAAAATAGTTGCCATAAAACAAAAAATCGAAGTCCAAAAGCAGAAAGATAATTACCATTGCCACCACAACGCTCACAGGACACCGGATCACCCTGCAAAACATCATCACTGATTACCAAAAGTTCAAACCAAAGTACCAACATTGATCCACAATCTTATTGTTACCAAGGGAAATACATTTCTGGAAGCAAAACTGGATCCAATTATGTATGCAATACATGTGAATCCTATAATACATTTCTTTTTTCTTTTTATTTCTGAATGAATATAAAGAGTTGCATTCAAACCAAAAATGTTTTTATAATCAAAACCAACAGAAACCCATAATTGAAGCAGCACAATTGCAATCTGATTCTCTGAACAGCCAAAAACATTATTAATAAAGGATTAAATTGATAACCAACTTACAGATTTTTTACCATCAATCCATCATAGATTTTCATATCATTAAATTTTTTGACTTTAATCATAATTATTTTAAGAGATTAAATTTTATGCACTCACAATGTAAAAGTGTAAAATTTACACATACATCCAATCAAATCATGCATGATACCCCTTTATTAAGATAATTCCAAAACAACAACAAAAAAACTCCACAAATATCTAAATAGAGAAATGAGATTTTTTTCATAATCAATAATGAAATGTGATTAAATGCAAGTGTAAAAAAAATTGCATAAAATAAAATCCTTATCTTAAAAGTTGCATATAAGATTAGAGTTTAAAGGTAGTAAGTACACTAACAATGACAATGTATACACTTTCATCCAATCTTAACTATTGAATCTTTCATATCATATTGTTCCGTTTTTAAAACAAAATTAGTTATCTAAATATTTACTATCATGGCAGATTATGATTGGAAGACACCATAATTACATTGCACTATCTTTATTCTCATAAGCTTATGAGAAAATAGAATATGTGTAAATAGATATTTTAAATAAGAAAGATATTTTAAAATTGGTTGTATGACATGGTAGAATAGTAGTTTCTTATGGTATAACAATGTAAAATTTACAAGTGATGGTGTATATCAAAATTAAACTATTTAAGAAATGAAATTAGTGTTGCTATTGCACTTAATAAAGAAGGATTAACATTTAAAAAATAAAGAATTATTTATAAAAAAGTAAAAGAAAGGCATAATAATAGAAGAAAAGGAAATGTGTTGCAGTTACCTTGAGGCCAAGGAAGAGAGAAAGAGCAATGGCAGCCAAAACACTAACAGTGGCAAGAAGTGTTTGCGTGTCGAAATAGAAAGAGGTATTAAAGAGCAAAAAGGGGTGAATGATCATCAAGAGTTTGGGTTTGGTTGGTCTCCTTCTGCATTTGGAGGAAAGAAAGTAGAATTTGGATGAAGATGGAGATGAAGGTTGAGGAATAGGAAGAGTGAATGAAGATGGAGAAAGATGAATGAAGGTTGAAGAAGAAAAAGAAGATAGAGGATGAAGAAGAAGAGTGTAGTGAGAAATGGTAGCCATTGATAAAAAAAGAAAACAAATATTTTTATTTATTAGTATGTGGAGCTTAAGCTAAGCTAAGGCCTCTCCTTTTTTTTTTTTCTTTCTTTTCAGTCATGTCACTTGTCACAATGCTTACCCTCTTCTTCTTCTTTTTTTTTCCTTTACTTTTTTTTAATTTAATTCTTCTACATTTTCTTAAATATATGTGTACTTAAATAATGTGCTTAAATGGTTGTAATCACCTAAGACTTCTTTTCTTTTGAAAATGACATGTTTTAAGGTTTTTTTTTTTT